>JAVLUZ010000341.1:1470535-1665535 GCA_036768485.1 Mermis nigrescens
TTGAACCGGATATCATTTACAGTATTTCATTATTACTTAAGCATGTCACTTAACAGATACAGCCATTCTAAGTGTCAAAGTGCAAGCAATATTCAAATAACCGAAAAATTGATTGAAAAAGCAGCGAAATAGCAATGCAGTGGAAGCTAAGCGAATTGAACGAAATAGTACTAGATATCGATGCATTCAAGACAATCGATGATCATTGTTGGTTCAAAGCAGTGGGAAGCGCGGAGGCTGTACGTGCAACGAGACCTTGCTGTGGGCTCTCTTTTACACATGTCTACAACAATTGTTTACTAAACTTTTACATATTTCAAAGGCCGCAGAATATACTTCGATTTTTGCATTCTTTAGAGAAAGTCTGATTTTTAACATATTTTGCGATTTTCGGCATATAACATAGGGAGATTTTTCCTAGTCCCTCCTTTTACATCCTCGATAATTCACAATCCCAAGTATATTCCCTTTTTGTTCCATCGGAGCATTTTTCTTTGCTAGTACCCTACTTTTAATTAGCAAGATTTGGAAATACAATACTAGATTTCATTTACTGTGCGGTTCTTCTAATAATTGAATGGTTTAAACTTTACAAAGCTACTAGTTGTAGAAGAAACAAACATTCTGATTAGTAATTCTTATGTTACGCAGAACATCCTGTAAAGAAATATGCTTCCAAAACTTTCTAGAGCTAAACTTAATTTACATTTTAAACTTTACACAAGAGTGTGAAGAATTTTAGTAGGGATTAATAATTTCGATATTGCTCTGATATAACGATCAGCATTTATTAAGGAATGAAACCTCTAAAATGTTTTAAGAAGAAATTAACATTAGGTGTTAATCACTTTACACTACTCTTCATGCGCCCCTAGCAGACGTATCACATCTGTTTCCATATATATTTTACGACTTTAGGGAAAAAATAAGTTACCGTGATACTCTAGAATGAAGCTTATTATATAGTGTTAACTTTACACTAGCAACGAGGGTAAAGAAGATTTTAGTCGGATTTGTAAATTCGATATTACTCGGATATTACGATCAACATTCATGAAAAAATTACGTCTTCATTACGGTTTAATGACAATAGACACAGATGTAAACCACTTTACATCACTGTTGAGTGTAAACAAACGCGCCCAGCTGACGTCCCATATTTGATTCCATGTAAATTTTCAGATTTCGGCAAAAAATTCAGGTTTTCGCAAAGCTCTAGAACGAAGATTAATTAGCAGTGTAAACTTGCACAACCGCCTTAGTGTAAAGAGTATTTTATTCCGATTTGTAAATCTGATATTACTTGGATATTATTATCAACATTTATGAAAAAATTGCATGCCTACAATGGTCTGAGAACAAATAGACAATGAGTGTTAAGTACTTTACATCAGTGTTGGATGTAAACAAATGCGCCTACGTGACGTCTCACATTTGATTTTTGAAAATTTCTAGACTCCAGGAAAATTAGGTTTCTGGAATGCTCAAAGACGAAGATAAATACATATTGTAGATAGTGTATCTACACGTGCCGTTACTTGTACGGCCTTTGCGCACCTTAGTGCGCCAATTCCGACCATCCGGTCTTTTGTTTCCACTTTGGCGATCCAGCCATAGTTTTCAGATCATCGATAGTACGACATGCGGAGGCATTCCGACCACGCAGTGTCTTTTGGTTGGACTCTTGTCGCTACGTGTCGCGAGGGATACTGAAGATGCGACCTTTTACTGTGGAACCCCCTACAAGTCCCCTATCAATTTTTACAATTAAAACATAGGCGACATGACCGCTATTCACGTTGAGCCTGTGCAGAGACCCGAAAAATCCATGTGCAAGCAGCACCCAATTTTTGTTATAAACACATTATACAATATTTTTCTTCATATATTACTGTACGCCATTCCCCCTACGATTATTAGTCTAGTTTGTGGCAGATTAGCCTTTGCGTTTTCTGGCGTGTCGTTTCCGACTGTATCAGCGCCATTGCCTGTAAATTGTTTTGATTTGGTAAAAGCACGAAAATTAACTGCCTAGAGGTGCAATATATCGCAGGCAGTTAGGATTTGGGAATAGGCCGGCCACTACTTTAATTCTTGCCGGATTTCGTTGGGTAAAACCGTTTTATTTATCATTTCGTGCAAAATTCATAATTCCTCTTTCGAACCAAAAAATCTATAAAAATTATTACATAATTTTTATAGTAGATGACAGCCCGGAATAGAGCTCTTTGTTGTTCTGATTTAAGTACAGAGTGCTATTGGAACCGGAATTTATAAGTAGTTTCGCCATAGGTAATCTGGTGCGAAACCCTTTTCGATTCTTTTCGCGAAAAATTATTCTTTTGGTCTAAAAAGGTCCAAGGACCTAGGGCGAATACCGGGGTTATCTAATTACTCCTGGTTAGGATCTGCGGTCGGCATCTCCATCCCACAATCTCCATAAGTACCGGACCAATTACGTCCTTGGAGATTTTAGGTAGTAGGTATTCAGGGTCATTTTGGAAGAGTGCAGGTTTTTACCGCAGCTTTGACCAGCGCTAGTTGTAGCATAGGTACTTAGGTAAGTCCCCGAAGGTAGGTACTGCTTGGGGTTCGTTGCTTTGGAAGTTGTTGTGTGTTGGGTATCTTCCCCGACGGCGTGCTGTCGGTTTAGTTATCCGTACATACTTCAAGTACTTAATCAGCCAACTCATTTGCGCGCGCTAAGACAACTCCAAGGTAACGACGCCCGCTAAGTTACAATATGTAGTGTAAACTTCATGTAAACACCTAGTGTGAAGAAGATTTTGGTCAGATTCGTAATTTTGATATTGTTACGACATTGCGATAAATATTTATGAAAAATTAAGTCTCCATAATGTTCTATGGGCAAACTAACAATAGGTGTAAACCACTTTACAACACTGTAGAGTGTAAACATACGCGCCAGACTGGCATATCAAATTTGGTTCCTGGTCCATTTTTAGACTTGATATTTTAACACCAAAATTTTGACTTTACACTCGCTAAATATTAATGTATAGACAATTTGCTTTGACATGCACCCGATATAGAGCACTTTATTTTCATTCTATTGAACTTATCCCGACTTCTGGACGGAGAAAGTGGCGAACAAAAAACGCAACAAAAACGTATTTTCCATCATTTAGAACACTGTAAACTTTATAATTCCGTACCGAACTCCCCATTGAGTTTAAAGAAATTCGGTTTGGTACAATTTGTAGCTTTTAAATTGTAGTACATTCCTACATACCAAAATTCTCTTGCAAAAATTATTTGGTATGATTTATTAATCAAAATTCTGGAAAAACGTGTTTTTTTCGCCCATTTTTACCTCTGATTTCGAACTTTACACCCCCATAAATAACTCAATATTGCGTTTTTTTAAATACGGTTTGCTGCGATGTGTAGCCCCTGAGAGGCAATTTATTACTGATGTATTCAATTTACCCCGACTCATAAGCGGGAAAATTTGGCAGAAAATCTTAGTTAAAATCCGTTTTTACACTATCCACTAAAGTGTAAACTTTAAACCCCAGGATCTAACTCACCATAGAGCGTAGAAGACTTTGCTTATATGCAGAATGTAGCCCTTGATCCGCTCTACATCTCTGTCAGAAATATTTTAGAAAACTCATAAGCGGAGTTAGTATCAGACATAAGCAGGTTGAAAACTCGACCAGAAAGTACTTTTTCATTCCCAGATTTTCGCACTCTTTATACTGCCATTCGAGAACTAATTCGAATTTCAAAAAAACAAAAAAATGGCCATCTGTAGAATTTATCCCTCTATAATTCTATGCTGTTCAATTGTTCGAGTCATCAATACTCAGTTGTCCACATGCCGTGATAAAAGGTCCCAAAATTTGTCCTATGTTATTACGTTACACAAAAACTTTACACCTTCTTTACACAGTAAGTTTTGAGTTTCAAGAAAAACAAAAAAAACACGGGCAGCGAATTTTTTTATTATCTTTCTTTTAAAAAACCTCACCTCCCAGAAGTGCCCGTTATAGTTGTAGGGAGTGCACAGGTGTTAGGGGTACTATGTATATTATAGGTAACGCGCTAACGCGCTACCTATGATTATTTTTACCTATAGAAAATCCTAACATAAAGGAATATGTTTTATATCGTCGAAATTCAATTATCAAAACATTCTGAATGAATCAATGTGTCTTCAATGTCATATGTCTCATCATCTAGGATTTGGGTCTGGTTGGGAAAATCTTCTAAGCAGTCATCTTCATCAGTTTCAGTTGGGACAATTGCTTCTCTTTTTCGTGCTTACCGCGACCAAAATCCCGCAATTTGCTGCCATGATAAAAACTCAGATTGCTTGAATTGGGGGCAATCTTCGCATTTCAGTTGCAGTCTCCTTGAATAGCACTTTCTTCGAGTCTTAATCCGATCATCAAATTCTTTAAGCAAATATTGGCGCTGGTTTTCTGTGAATGCTTTACAAGATCTTTTTTGCCTTAAAGCCAAGCCAGTTGGTAATCTTTGATTGAATCATCATCTTGAGATTCGAGCATGGAAATCTTATCGTATTGAATCTGGAGCCACCATTCCAAAAAGTTCGTGGTTTGAAAAAGATGGAACATATTCATTTAATGTAAAGAGTATCATACATCAAGGAAAACAGCCAGGAGAAATAAATCCCAGGACTATCTGGGAACCCATCCTAGAAGAGCCCATGATAAGGACCAGTCAACAGCAACATTTGTGCCAGTTTTACCAGAAGAAGACAGCTCAGCAAGATCTTTGCAACTGTTTACTTGTACTGTTCCTGGTTGCGGGAAATCATTTCAAAGAAATCGATCCCTTGAAAATCACATGGAGTTAGCAAATCACCACTTTCAGCCTGAGCGACTGACATTGCATGATGCAGCTATTACAACGTACAAGAAACAAATAGAAAATTGGCAGCTAATGCCTCGGCTTCCAAGTCTAAATGAAGTTTTGCAGCAATTCTGGGAGATGTATGCAGATGATTCAATCCAAAGATTACCAACTGGCTGGGCTTTAAGGCAAAAAAGATCTTGTAAAGCGTTCACAGAAAACCAGCGCCAATTTTTGCTTAAAAAATTTGATGATGAGATGACTCGTGGAAAATGCGATCAAGGGAGACTGCAACTGAAATGCGAAGATTGCCCCAATTCAAGCAATCTGCGTTTTTATCATGGCAGCAAATTGCAGGATTTTGGTCGCGGGAAGCACGAAAGAGAAGCAATTGTCCCAACTGAAACTGATGAAGATGACTGCTTAGAAGATTTTTCCAACCAAACCCAAATCTAGATGATGAGGCAGATGACGTTGAAGACACATTGATTCATTCAGAATGTTTTGACAATTGAATTTTTGATGATATAAAACATATTCCTTTGTTAGGATTTTCTATAGGTAAAAATAATAAATAAATTTAATCCAAAATATATGTATGAATTTTTTTGCATGCAATTAGGCAAATAGATAGTGCAAACCGTGGCGTAGTATGGTACCAGATAGATTTTACTTCGCGTTAGAAATAGAAAAATAAAATTATTTGAAACAAAAGCATGCATTTTTCACTTTGACCAGTAAGGTTAAATTCACACTTGTGAAATATGGCTGATAGATAAGTACGTTACATATGCAGATGATTTTTTGTGTACAATTAGGGACATGTATGGCATAGACTGTGGTGTAATGCGGTTAAAAGATGTGTCTTAATTCTTGAATTACAGAGCCGAAAGAATTTTTTTTGAAGCACCAATGTGTGACTTTTTGATTTTGACCAGTGGAGCTAAGTTTACGTTGTCCACAAGTGGTCAATAAATATCAAACATATATGGATGGATTTTTGCATATGATTAGGCAAATAGATAGTGCGAATTGTGGTGCAATGTGGCCACAAGATGAATTTTATTTTCCGAATTACAGCTCCGATAGGAAATTTGTTTGTACCACAAATGTATGATTATTTTGACTTTGACCAATTGAGTTCAATTACCGTTTGTCAGAAATGGTCAACAACCACTTAAGGTATACGCATGATCTTTTGCAGGCACTTAGGCACATAGATGGTACAAGTTGTGGTATAATGCAGTCACACAATGTTTTACAGTTCTGGAGTTATAGATCGAAACGTTAAATTTTTTATAGCACAAATGTATCATTTTTGAAATTTGAACACATGAGTTAATTTCTCGTTTGTCAAAAGTGGTCAATAACTATCCATCACATATCCTACATTTTTTACACAGAAATAGGTACATAGGTGGCACATATTGTGGTGAAATAAGGTTCGATTCTGTATGAACACTCTGGACTTATGGCTAAAAAAGTCAAAATGTTGCAAGTGCAAAAATTCATATTTTTGACCTTTATTGACTGCTGTACCCCGTGGGATGATCCGGTAGACAAATGTTTTATACTTTTTGTGAAGCCCATTCGATCTTCTGTAATTTAAAAAAAACTGCATTGAAAAATGTTAATTATTCTGGAAAATATCAATCAACATATGAAATTCGGCACATATTCCGATTTTTCACACTTTACACCCCTATAAGTCAGCAAAAAATCATTTTTGTGTAAAACGGTTTTCAGAGTCAGAATCAACCTAAAAATTTGTGCAATATATGTTAAAATTGAGAAAAATTATTTTTTTACTTACGTAAGGTTAAGAGTGGTCCTTTTAGGCTTAGTCCCCAAAAATTAGTATTGGTCCCCCAAAATAGGACGGCCAGCAACGTGCCTGACGAAAACGCAGTTTTAACAGAAATCGAATACAAAGCAAAAATATTTCTAAATTGCGTGTTTTTTCCGAATTGTGCAATTCCTTTTATTGCAATTAATTACAGGGAAGCACAATACAATCGAAAGGCGTAAATATACGCACATATTACGAAAAAACAGTAATAAAAAGTTTTTGGATAACATTGCGAAATAGGACCCATTCGTGAGGCAACACGCGAATCAGAATAAATCAACAGAAACAGAAAATGACACTAGCGCATGTAAACGAGAACGCGTACAAATCGTATTTGCCAAAATTGCATAAATGCTTAATGTTGACGCACTTATAACCGGATTAAAAGTCGATGCAAAATAATTAATACAATAATTGAAATCGAAGAAGCACATGGGCGAGGTCAAAATGATTCGAAAACATTTAAGGCTTAAAAAGGCCAGAATGTAGCAGAGGTGCTACTACACAATTTGAAATTGATACTTTGAAGTTAAACCCGTGAAGTTAATGTTATATTGTATCTCAACTATATCGAATATTAGCGCAGAAAGTGAGCAAGAGCCCGAGTAGTCGGTTAGTACTACACACGCGATACAGAGCGGAAGATCCGGGAAACCGATGCGGGCAAAATTTTGCTCACATAACGGAAGATATGCGGCGCCGCCCGTTACAAAAACATTTTATGGTAGACAATTTTCATAAAATTGTATTATTTTCTGGTCTAGTTGAATTCGCGTAGTATGAATGTTCACAAGCTTAGATTTTCAGCCATTTACGGGCTCATTTATACTCACCTTTCTCTAAAGAATAATTAAATTTTGAATTTTCTCTGTTTTTCTGTGCAAGATTTTTTAAAGAACAAAAAATGGTCTTGAAGATGGTGGCATGGCTAAAAAACGCCATTTTTAACGGTTCTCATGGAGCGCTAGCGCTATCCAATGGCATCAAAAAAATCGCGAAAAAAACGACAGAACCAGGTACATGTAGACAACATAGATAACCGGTATTCAACGCTGGCTTCTCTTTTCGCACTCGCTAAGCCTAATCTGGAATTAAGGATTAAGCACCTTGGAAGATCACTACTGGGAAAAATAAGACCAAAAATGAAAAAAATTATTACAGCAGCTGTTTTCTACATGTACTGAGTTCTGTCGTTAAACGGTCGTTCTTGGGGTTGCATACAGCACGTGGGCGTAGGGGGGGGGGTTCGGGGGATGGGTATGAACCCAAAAAAACCGAAATACCCCCCAGAATTCGATATTTGAATTTTTTCGCGATTTTTCGAAGCCAATAGATACTGCTCGCTGAGAAACGTTGAGAAATGACGTTTTTTCGCCATACCACAAATTTTAAGATTATTTTCTGACATTTAAAAAACCTTGCATTTTCCCACAGAATTTAGGTGCTGCCCACCTATGGTGCATACCCCCACCCTAAATTTCGAGCCCTTACATGTAAATATGCGTAAAAGTATTCCTGGCTCCAAACTTGGGCTTAAGTCCGCCCATTTTTATACTTTTCGATTGATTCGCGCGTTCTATAAAAACTTAATTATTGAAAACATTAGAAAATCGTCAGGCATTTCAGAATCGCCAAAAAATTTCGTTTTACTGCAACAAAAATTTTTGATAGCCTTCGAAATTTTGGGGAAAAAACGTGCGAAAAGACTAAAACTTGATATCTACCTTCTAGAAACGGACCGAAATCGTTTATCATAGTCTATCGCGAGATAATCAAATCAAGACCAATTATTTCATCACAAAATCAATATAAGAACTATAATCTATGATCAGAGGATACTAAAAAATTTTTTTGACGAAAAATCAAAAATGGCACTTCAATGCCGAAATCGTGCTGCATTAGGCATAAGAAAATGAAAAATCTCAGGGACTGTAACACTTTGGATGATAATGGTAAGTCAAAATCGCTAAAGATCTTACAATTGAAACTACAAAACGTTTAAGCCCGCAAAATACATAACGGCTTAGTGAAGAAGAAATTACGAAAAGCTCACTTTATAACATGCATTTTGATGATAAATGAAAAAATAAAGAACTCGAATGAAAACGTAAAAATACGAGTAGAAAAAAAAGAGAAAAACACAAAAAATAATCGTTCTTCACAATTCCTCGTGTTTATATTCCAGGTCTTCGCCGAAATTCGTGGCTTCGCTACTGGCGAAAAGATCGTATTCGGCTTCGATTTCGTCGTAGGACAATCGACCATCTTTATCCGTGTCGGCTTCTTTTATCAGATGACCAGATTCTTCTCTAGCCGTCTCATCCGAATCAGGGACGAGCCAGCTTAAAATTTCCTGTCGATCCAAACGCCCGTCCTTATTCTTGTCAAAGTCTTCCTTAAAGCGGGAAGCTTCTGCTGCGTACCACTCAGTATCGTCATTAACGCCTACAATTTTTAATCAGAATTAGGTCTAATAAACTTAAGTGCCACCATACTGACATGATTCTAAGGGTTTGGGGCATACATGCAACAGAAAGGATGAGGGGATCCTCCATAGGTGGGCGGCACCGAAATTCTGGGGGTGCAAGATTTGTCAAAAGTCAAAAAGTGGCCTTAAAGATGGTGGTATGGCGAAAAAACACAATTTTTCAAGGTTTCTCATCGAGCACTATCCATTGGCATCAAAAACTTGCGAAAAAAAACAAAAAATTTCAGAACTTAAATTCTGGGGGTATTTTGATTCTGGGAGGTATTTTAGATTCTGGGGGTGCATACCCCCAAACCCCCCACGCCCAGGTATGGGATCCTCCACCCATAGTTGATCTATCCCCATCCCCAAGGCAGAACATTTTTGACCCCCTCCCCCGATCTTTGGAAAAAAATTTAATTTTTGACAGTTTTCAGCCAATAATTGGAGGTCATTTACCGCCCCCCCCGAATGGCCGCCCTCATGAGAAACTCCGAGCCGTTACATGTATGGTTTGGGGAGTAATCAAGATTTCATCCTCAAGAGATCTTTTTGCCCTTAAATTCTTTTCATCCCCAAGAAATTTTTTCACCCCCCCCAATTCGCGATTTTGTCAAAAATTCGTAGGAAAGGTCCTGTTTTAAGCATTTTTAGCAACAACTTGTTTAATAAGAAAAGTCAAATTTTAGGATATACTTATTTTTTGACTATATTTTTTTAATTTAATCAAATTTTTCTAATATTATTCAATTTTTTTGTGTTCCTACGATCTGGAAACAGAGCACCGTCAGGAATGTCAGAAAACAATATGCAATACTGCATCATTATTTAAAAATATTTATTTTTGCATCGATCACATTGCCGCAATTTTCGGTAATATTTATTTATGGCCAGTCATGTACGTTATGTACGGAAGTGACGCCAAATCTTGAAATTAATAGAGAACCGAAAAGCATGCAAATTTAGGCGACATTAATTGCGATGTCAGCCTGCATGTAGAAATAAAAAGTCAGTTGATGTCTGGGAGTAAGAACAAGGACGCGGCGTCGATTTGAGCGATTATTATGATTCGATGATCTTTTGTATGTAATGTCGTTATCTAACATTTTTGGATTTTTCTAATTTATTTGAATTTAATTAAATTAGCGAAAGAACTCCGTAGCACGAATCTACAGGAACGACATTATCATTACAAATATTATTGATTGACACGTATCCACTGATTTTTGAGCTTAAAAAGGCTTGTTGCTTTCACCTCCAGAATTTGCATGCTGTATATGCCTGAGTGGTACTCAAAATTTGTGTACATATAGCAAACCCCCTTATTTACATTTCTGTTACGATCAGGAGTGGTGAGATCCGAAAAAAGTTCGAAATCCAAAATAAAGTGATAGATTTCAGTCAGCTCAGCTCTATGAAGAACCATAAGGATCATTGGTATGCGACCCTGATATGCGAAAAAGTCATAACACTGATATTTATTGATAGCACCACAGAATTTCTAAAATTGCATTTTTCGCTCAATTCATATCATATTAATAACTAAAATAATGAAAAATAACTTCTGAAATATTCCCATATCAGAAATTTTAAAACCTTCGTCGAAAGACATTTTGAATAATTCAAAACAGCCAAAAACATTATTCCAAAATATAAGTAGCGGAATGAAAAGCCTTTTCTCTAATTATTTTTGAGAAAAAATACCATAATTCTAAATTATTGTATAAATAATTAGATAGAAAAAAGAAATAATTACTTTAAACAAGGTGTTCGGAAAAGGATACATTTTTTCCTGTTGAAACACTAAGAAAATCGGGAAAATGAAAAACAACTTCTGCCAGTTCACAGCACAACTATTTTTGAATATGCTTGCAAAAAATTACAACGCATGACTCAGGTGCTACATGCTTGACACCTTATTAACCGAACTCAACCAACAATTTACTCCTCTAAATTTTCCATTTCGCAATGCACCATACGCTATCTACTGAACAGATCTACAGATCAGGAATTTATACTTTGACCTTTAATGACTTTTATCATTTATTTTAGACGTTCCCTGAATACTATGTAGCAACTTTGAATGAAGGAAAGCTTGCCGTTGGTATATCAGCAGACCCAATCATTGCACAAATTGCGGTCTTTAACATTTGCTAAGCAAAGTGCGATGCTTTAATAAATTAGTGACCGCACAAAACCCACGCCAAAACCTGCTTTAGATGATTAATTTTCGCTCAAAGAGACGCCTCTCGGTCGATATTTATGCATTTTCAAGAAAAAACGTACATCTTGCCGAAACCTGGATAAAATTATGATAACATTGTAACATTAGGATAAAATTGTCCCTGAAAGCAGTGAACATTCTGAACCCGAAATTCTGCTTTCAGAGTCATCTTAATGTTGTTTTCATTTAAAAATCATTATTTACTCACCTCCATAAGGTACCTAAACAAATTTTGACGTTCGTAACATAAATTTATAAGACACTGAGCTTTAATTGTACGGAATTTGGTGTTTTACATGAATGATGGAGTGCACGTTTGAATTTGCACTGTAATATCAGCTATAATTACAGTAAGACAATGAACTCATAGCACAGGGTTGACAAGATAAATCATATCGTTTGTGGAAAGCTTTATTAAATTTACTCAAGTTATAGAAAATTATTGAAAAAATAGGAATTTGTCCTTTTTCTCCGAATACCTTGCATACAGGAAACTTTATTATACTCGAATAATTTGTTAACTCTAACGAAAACGCTTTGATCTATGACGCTTTTCTTAATTAAAAAATCGGCTTACAAACCTATATTTCAAGCAAGAGCCATGAAAAAGCATTTCAGGAGATGGTAGATTATTAAAAAAGTAAATTCATATATTATATTGTACGCACTCATTTATAGTCAATTGTACTTTCCAAGTCAAGGAGCTGACTAAAACGCAAACGCATATTTAACACACTTTTTTAGACTTACAATCATACATGATCGGGGGATTTCAATCCAAAGAAATTTTTGCAACCCCCCTTAGAATTCGCGACTCTCCGAAAATTCCCAAAAAATTTTAGAAAAGGTGTTTCCAAAGTTTTTAGCTGTTTGCTCCAAAAGTGTCAAATTTTCGGCGCTTCGCGCCATGTACTCATTTTTTAACTACTATATTACGCCCTATTCAATCGAATTTTAGAATTTTTTTAAAAATGTTTTTATGCTCCGGTAAAGATAAAGCATCGTCGGAAACGCCAAAAACGAATGTTTTTGGCGCGTATCCACCAGCCGTTGTTAAGCCCAAAAAGAAACTCCAGAACTTTTCAAAACTTCACCCCCTGGCTTTTTGTGTTGTGCGTGTCTGCTTACACTTCAGAGCTAAAAATTCGGTATCAGCATTCGGTAAGCCAGCAGGAAAAGTAATGTCATTTAATATTAGAAAACTTGATTCTTTGTCGATGTTTCCGTACATAGTGTACAGCATAGAAATTCTGAGAAGGTCAGCCCTGAAAAATTTTTAAAAGTGCTTTTCTGTGGAAAAAGGGAACGCATCAATAACATCGGTTTTTGTACGTACATATCAGACAATGCTGCTCTTTCTAGAACCTAAAAACATTGAAAAATTATAAAAAAATCTTTTCAAAACTTTGAGTAAATTGAACAAAATGTAGTTGAAAAAAGAATATGTAACTATGTATACGGCGCGAAGCGTTGAAAATTTGATACGTTTAAGCCAAAAGGCACATTTCCGATGATTTTTTTGGGAAATTGACAATTCTGGGGTCGTAGGTATTTTGAGGAATCAAATTCTTCAAAAACACTTATGGGTGTTTCCCAAAGTTATGTAAGCTTAGAAGTCAGAACCATACATAATCTTGGAGGGGGCATCCGACCCTTCCCCATAATTCACGACTTTCCAAAAGATCCCTAAAATTTATAGAAAGGGTCAAGTTTTAAGAGTTCTAAGCCATCTGTTTGCTCAGCAGAAGTGTCAAATTTTCGGCCATATACTCATTTTTGTGACTTAATTTTCTTCAATTTACTCGATTTTTATACTTTTTTGACATTTTTCCTACGTTTGCATACTCTAGAACGATGAGTATCTTCAAAAACGCTGAAAAACATTCTTGATGCTCATACGCCATTTATAAGAACAAAAAAGGCGCTTCAAACTCCCCCCAATTTCCATGCTAAGCATCTGGTCAGAATCAGACATACACGTGGATGGGTTGGGGTAGGGTTTGTGGATCTAGATCCACAGCATGACCGATCTGGAGGGGGAGGGGCCAGCCGGTCTGAGAGAGTCAAAAAGGGCTTGTTTCGGGCCAAAATGATCTCAAAAACTGCGAGTAATACAAGCGCTTAAATAGCATTGAAACTAAGTTGTCACACAATTTCTGGTTAATTTGAAGCCCTTCGAAGGAAATTTTCATTCTTCATCCATTTTTTGTCTTCATTTTGCATCTTTTTCCCCACGAAATTTCCCATTTTACCATTCCGGGCTGATTTCTAAACCCTCAACCCCCACGTGCACGTCTGATGTAGACCCCAGAATGAAAAATGGAAAATTTTCTAAGGAAATGAGGCAGAATAAAGGCCAAAAATGGATGAAAATTAAAAATTTTCTTTAAAAGTGCTGAGCATTGACCAAAAACAGTGTAATAACGTAGTTTTAAGGCTGTTTTAGCGCTCATACCAGTTGTTAATATCATTTTGGCAAAAAAACCCAACTTTTGATCCTTAGACCGCCGCCTAACCTCACGGATAGGCCATGCTGTGCATCTACAGTAAGAAAGAACCATTCCGACGTTTGAACGGAAGTTTTCTTTTTTATAGATGTTTTCGTTTGTATCCTGTATATCTCAAAAAGAGAAAGCTCGGCTAACCAAATTTCGAATCCTATTTACATACAGTACCTTTGCTTGGTAAAAATTCGTTTAGATCAATAAAGCCATCCCTGTTCGAATCTCGTTCTTTCAGCGTATTCTCAATCAACTGCTCGTGCATACGAGGCGAGTTTTCAGGATTTTTAAAGTTGGCGAATTCGTCTCTATCCAATTTTCCATCATTGTCTTGATCGGCAGTACGGAAAAAAGTTGCATCGTCGTCATCGAGAGGCAATTTCTATGGAACAACATGCATCATCATAGGTAGCGTGTTAGCGCGCGCGTGCCTATAATATACTTTGAGTATCCCCAACATACGTCCCCCTCTACAGCTATAACGGGACATATCTAGGAGGTGCGGTTTTTTTAAAAGATAGATAATCAAAAAAAGATTTTGTGCTCTTTTTTTGTTAACATTCAATACCGAGTTTGCAATGAGCGTGTAAAGTTTCAACGTAACTTTATAACATACACAGTTTTGACGCATTTTTCAATCAGCGTGTACATGACTCATTGTAAATGCCTCATACAATTTGATATAGCAGAGTTGTAGAGAATCGAATCTAAAACAGCATTTTTTGTTCTTTTGAATTTCGCATCAATTCTTGAGGGGGAGTGTAAAGAAAGCAGAAAAATGCGGGTGTGAAGACAGATTTTGGTCGCGTTTTTCTTCATTCTGTCAGTAAACAACTCCAGTCATGAGTCCCAAAACGTTTTGTGATAGAAATGTACTAGGCCCTAAAGAACTACTTTCTGCTTGCCAGCAAATTTTTTTACACTCAAAGCGAACTTATATCCTTGAGTTTAAAGTTCACAATCTAGTGGATGTAAACAACAAGTTTGACTCAAATTACCGCCAACTTCTTTGCTTTTTAGTCGGGACAAGTTGAAAAGAATAAAAATAAAATACGTTCCAAAAGATACACGTTGCAGAGAACCGCATTTAAAAAAATCTAATTTTGACTTACTTCTGGAGGTGTAAATTTAGAAATCAGGCGAAAAAACACGTCTTTTTCCCTCTTTGAATGGTAAATATCTCCCAATAGGATGCGGAACAGAAGTGTTCCACACAAGAACGTACTACGACTCAAAGGCTACAAATTGGCCCAAACCGAATTTCTTTACACTCAAATGGGGAGTAAAATTCAGATTTTTAATGTTTCCAATGCGGTTGGTGGTAACAAACACGTTTTTGTCCCTTTCCTTATTTGCCAATTTCTCCTTTTATAAGTCGGAACAAGTCGAATAGAACAAAAATAAAGTCCTTCTAGCGGTACACGTCGCAGCAAATAGTGTTTATTTACATCAATATTAAGCTTTTTCAGGAGGTGTAAAGTCAAAAATTGGGGATATTAAACGTATTTCTGTCTTGTCTCTTTCTGCCAACTTCTCCACTTATGAGTCTGGACATGGTCACAAATCTGAAAATTTACCAGGGATCAAACGTTGAACGCGTTTGTTAACACTCAACAGTGATGCAAAGTGATCTACATCTAATATTTATTTGTCTTAAGACCATTGTAGAAAATTAATTCTTTCACAAATATTGATCGTAATATCAGAATTACGAATCCGACTAAAATCTCCTTTAAAATTGGTGGCTGTGTAAAGTTTACAGTGAAAATCAACTTCCTTTCTAGAGCGTTGCAGAAGCTTAATTTTTTTTGAAATTATTTTATATAATGTCAGAATTACAAATTTGACTGTTAGTTTCATCTGCACCCAACCATGTGTACAGTTTGCACAATTCATTAATAGTGATAAGTAAAGTTTACACTGCCAATTTATTATACATACAAAGCTTTGGGAAACGAATATTTTTTTCGAAATATGTTCCGTAAGGTCAGGATTACGAATCTGATTGTGTGTTTTCTTAACACATAATAATTGAGTAATGTTTACACTGAAAATTAACTTCACTTTCAATGCGATGCAAAAGCTTAATTTTTTTGCCATGAACGTCGGGTTCATGAATCTGAGTGTAAGAGTTATTTACATCCAGTAGTTACGCAAAGTTTATGCTGATTTCTGTTTAAATCAGGTAAGATTGTCTTGTTTAAAAATAATGCTAATGTTCAGAAGAATATTGTCTTCCGCGTTCTTGGACTGCCGTCATTATTGTGGCATGTTATCGTATGTGTTTACTGAATCATCATTCTAATAAAAAGTAGGGTGCTAGCAAAGTAATTGCTCTAAAGAAAGAAAAAAGGACGAACATACTTGGAATAGCGGATTGTTAAAGATATAAAAGGAGGAGACCTGGAAAAGTCACCTATCCGCACAAGAAATCCGGAGAATCTGCTAAAAATCAGACTTTCTCTGAGCAACACAAAAATCAAAGTATATTTCACGGCCTCTGAAAAAGAAGTTGTTTTCTTGAAAGATTTCTCATTTGTTCGCTGAACAGCTTAGAAGGAAACTTTGACTTGTGCTATATAGCCGATTTAGCTGGACATCAATATCACATTTTTATGACAATATTTAATCAATATTCAATTAAATGGCTCAATAGCGAAATTATGACATTCGCATCATGCTGTTTCGTATCACTCCACAGTAACACTTGTTTTGCTAGCGTGATGAGATGATACAGGTACCGGGTTATCATTATGCACAATTGTAATCATTTGCACGATTATCTCGCTCATTCATCTTGCGCCGTGTCATAAATTCTTCGGTGCGAACCTGTTTGCGCAAGTTTAGTGCCTTGCATTGCAATATAGATCGTTCGGACTTGGATTCAGTTGAGGCTAGTTAGTAAGCAATATGATTTGTCGTTTTCTTTAATTCAGATTAATCAATACTTCTAAAGAATGAACAGTTGTATTATTTATTTCTATACTTCGATTTTTGTGTTGCTTGGTGAAAGTCTGATTTTAAGAAGATTATTGTGATTTGTTTGCGGATAATTGACTTTTTCCTAGTCCCCTCTTTATGTCTTTAACAATATGCTATTCCAGATATATTCGTCCTATTTGTTCCATCGGAGCATTTTTCTTTGCTTGTATGTACAGTGGTCGCCATGAAAGATGACGCGCCATCACCCTAAGAATTATAATGGATGGTGCGTCCCGAGCGCCGCGTTACGTCCATCATGCGCCATCATCTCTTCTTTTTTCTATTAAGCGCCATTAACCTCTATCATCCCGTTAATCTGGCGATGCGGACGGCGCAATTCAGCTATTAATAGCGCCAACAAGAAGGAAGCGCGCCAGCATTCACGTACACGCTTCCTTGTTGGCGCTATTAATAGCTAAATTGCGCCGTCCGCATCGCCAGATTAACGGGATGATGGAGGTTAATGGCGCTTAATGGAAAAAAGAGATGATGGCGCGTGATGGACGTAACGCGGCGCTCGCGACGCACCATCCATTATAATTCTGAGGGTGATGGCGCGTCATCTTTTATGGCGACCACTGTATCAATGTATTGGTGTATTACGCAGACCGAAAAAGAGGCTCTCCAGAATACTCGGGCAGCAGTCAAATTGGGGGGGGGGTCAAAACCGGCTAAAAACTCCAAAAAAACATGCTAAAAATTCAATTCTGGGGGTTACCGACTTTCAAGGAGGTTTTTCAGATTCTAAGGCCCTAAAACCCCCCAAAGCCTATATATGCTCTCCAGTCTCTTGACCAATAGATCCTAAATTTTGCTTGAAATTCGCTCGCTTAGATTTTCAGTATTTCATATTTCGGTCAAGCAAGAACAATTTTATTCTTCATCTGCTTAAAAAACCATATAGGCACGAGGTTGAATCCGCCCGAAAAATTGCCATAAGGAAATAAATATATTTTTGCGACGCTACCATGCATACATGACCTTTTTGGGAGGATTGACAGGGTTTCATTCCCCGAAATTTTTTCACCTTTTCCCCAGAATTCGCTTTTTTTCTACAAAAATTTGTACAAAAGGTGTTGTTTTAAGCGTTTTTAGCTATCCGTTCGCTCACAAATGTAAAATTTTTGGCGCCATATACTCATTTTTTGACTATATTTGGTTTAATCTATTCGAATTTTTCTGATATTTTTCGAATCATCCAATTTTAACTCAATGCTGAACTTCATGAAGGGAATTGCCGAAAATTATGAGATTTTACCCATTTAGATCAATTTTTGGAACAATTACTAATTCGAGCGCCAAGTGCCGTAAATTTCTGGAAATTTAAAATATATTTTCTGACTAACCCTTCCAAAATTTTGCAGGCACGTAGCTGGCCGTCCGATTTTGAGGAGACCGACACCAATTTTTGGGGAACTAAAAACAGAAAGGCCAAAAATAGCACAGAATAACGTTTAAAAAGTCCTATTTTTCCGATTCTTCTGAATTTTGGGGGGTCCGGACCACACGTGGGGGTAGGGGGGGTTTTGGGGTATGCACCCTCCCAGAAGTTGAAATACCCCCCAGAATTCAATTTTTGAAATTTTTTTTGCTTTTTTAGCAATTTTTTGATGCCATTGGATAGTGCCAGTGATCGGACCGATGGTACTTTTTGGACCCTCGGCCTCGGCCTCGGCCGAGGCGCCTTAAAACCCTTTGCCTCGGCCGAGGCCGAGGGTAATGCCGAGGGTCAAGCTTATATACCTATACCCATAAATAGTGCTCTTAGAAAATTTTGTATGCACATGAGCTAGAGAATAATCGTAATATTGAACATCTTATCGAATGTCATTTTCAATAATACATAGTAGATTAAATGTGTGAAGGATTTTTTGAATAAAGTCAGCAGAATGAAAGCATACTTAATTTAACAAGTTGCCGTTGAAGACTTGGAAAAGTTAATAAAAAATATGGCTGAACAAGCACTTAAAAACTTTTATTACTATACATAAATAAGAAAACAGTGTCAAAGAAATAAAAGAACAAACGAAATAAGCTAAGTAAAGACAGAACTGTAGCCATTGTTGTGCTAGCTTTTGCAGTAATGCATGTTTAAACACGCTTTTTCAGTCATCCAATTCTGGTGTGGCAGGTAATATGACAGAAACTGCACTGTACTTTCCGATCATAGTTTCCCACGTTCCAGAGTTGAGGGAAGGGTGAAATCCCAAAATGGGGGACCAGTAAATTAAGTAGTGTCTTTGTATGAGCGAACAAATTTTTGTAGATATTTTATATGAATATATTTTTAAACATACACATTTTTACATACTGCCAGTGTGTGACCTGCAACCGGCATGCAGTCCTAAGCAGTGTTTTTTTGTGCAAGATACCTTTTAACATGTACAAAAATGGTATCCAAAAGTCTTTGAACATTTTTTACATGCAAATTCTTGTGTACTATTATAGTATGGTACAGTAGCGATTTAGTGTGGTAAAACAGGGGTTTTCGTCCTTCGGTAGCGTATCTTAGCTAATTCCTGGGTCTCTGAATATTTGACATTTTTTCCATTCTAAATGCAAATTCTACTATTTTAAAGATATATAGGACAGACAATTACTGATGCGCCGAAAATTTTCGGGAATTTTACACCTTTTTACAGTTTTTGTCTCTTCAAAAATCTTTGTGCATGTACAAAGACAGTCCTGAAAAGTCTCTGTACATTATGAAAAATCTTTGCCAAATACAGAAAACCGTGGTCCTAAATGTGATAATTCGGCCTGGATATAGTTCATAAGATTATTTGGCGCGAAGCGCCGAAATTTTAATGAGCTTTTGATGAAATTTACACATAAAACTTGAGTGAGAAAGCTAAAACAACTTGTACTACAAAGTCAGAAATATTACAGATATTGTAATATGCCAATTCAATCTTGTAATAAGCACTATTGTGCTTAGAAATCCAATGCAACATCAGGATAAATTAGTCAATTTTATCTTTGAACGGCTAAATGTGCTGAGTTATTAAATAGTACTTGTTTTGCATAAAATTTTTAAAAACAGTATAAATGGATACAAAAGATATTTAAATCTGCATAAAGATGCCTAGATTACACAAAAATTGACTTTTGAGTGTTTAATGCCTCTGCTTCAATCTAAATACAGAATATTAGCGATATTTTGCGCGAAGCGCCGAAAATTTTTTGAAATTTCGTGAAAAATTTTGAAAAACGATATAATTAATATCACTTTGTCCAAGAAAGTATTTTAACATTGTATAAAAATGGCTCCAAAAAATGCGCGAGCCAAAATTGTTTTTTGGCAAAACCTGCATTTATTGGCCATTTTTAGGTGCGTTTTTGCGATTTTCGGCCGAAAATTCGTAATCATGTACGCCCTCTCCCATAAAATGGCCGAAAACCATACGTGTAACAGGAAGGGCTTTGGGAATTCCCCACCCACCCAGGGTTGGACGTCCTCCCTACACCCTTCCCTCCAACGTCAGAAAATTTTGACCCACCCTCCCCCTTTTTTGGCGAAAATTTGCGGAGTCGCTAATCCCCCACCCGAAATTTCTAGCCGTTACATGTATGCCGAGGAGCCCCTCCCGAAAATTTTGAGCTGTTACATGCATGTTTTATAGTGACAGTTTGTCTATTTACTCTTGCTTACGTTCAAAAATACTGTATCACTTCGGGAAATTCTAATAGTTAGCTGCACTTTTGCCATAGTAAAAATTAAGTTCAAAAATATTCAAAAGGTTTTCACCAAAAATCGTCTGACAGTGACTTGAGTCTTGCACCCTGAGAGGGGGTAATAAACCGCCCTCACACCTCCCTTCGGGAATGTGTGTTTCCGCTCCATGTAGCAAGCATGAGAATTAAAACTTAGTCATCACATGAATAATAAATTGTCACTTTGCTGTATGTAACTTTGTGTAACTGGGTACGCGACTAAAACCACAAGAAAAGTCTATAGGTAAAAAATAGTCTTTGTACTGCAGATGCATTCTAAATAGTTAATATTCAACGGACATATTAAACTTATTCAAATTTGATTTTAACCCTCGGCGCCTCGGCACTTTTCAGCTTCGCCCTCGGCGCCGAGGCCGAGGCTCCAAAAACGCCGAGGCTTGCCGAGGCCGAGGTTGAGGCCGAGGCCTCGGTCCGATCACTGGATAGTGCTCGATGAGAAACGTCGACAAATAGTGTTTTTTACCATACGACCACTTTTAAGACCATTTTTGACCTTTAAAAATTTTTTCACAACCCAGAAATTTTTTCACCCCCCCCAGAATTTCAGTGCTGCCCACCTATGGTCCGGACCCCCCATTCCCTCCCAGAACCACGTGCCTGCCAAAATTTTAAACTGTTACTACATGTTTGTAAGCATGTATAAGCAAAGATTGACCTCGACTGTCGGCTCATCATCATCCGCCTCCTTTTCAGCATCCAAGTGAATCTTGTATTCATCCCACGTCACAAAACCATCCCCGTTTACATCAACGTCCCGAAATTCCTCTAAACTTTCCTCCTTGTCCAGCCTTCGCAATGTTTCGTTGATGTACGACGTCAACTCGGCTTTATTTACAAAACCGTCTTGATCTGAGTCCATTTTTTCGGCCAAAGCTCTTAATTGCCCGCGAGATGTTTTCGAATTCTTTTCACCCGTATGGCTGTCTGAAATATTTTTTTGTAGTTTTAATTTGTGCAAATAATCCATCCCATCCAAATCGAAATTTACACTAGGTACCCCTCTCCATATTTTGGCTGATAAATAAATGTTGTCCTCGGCATAATTATTTCCTAACTTTTGGTAGGAAATCTAGCATTTTTTCGAGTAAAAACTTTTTTTTCCTCCTAATTTACAATTTAAATTTGACTTAATAAAAACAAAACAAAATATATAAGTCAGCTTCCGCTAAAATTTAAAGTGCGTAAACAAAAGACAGTAACGTGTTCTATTGAAACATAGACGCTACGAAGTTCGGTAGAAGATCTTTCAGCAGAGTTAGGTAATTTTTCAGACGAAACGGGTCGAAAAAATCGAAAATGGAAAATATAAAGTGATGTTGAAAATTGCTGAGTAGCTAGTCCAGAAATATATAAACGGATCGGGCTCATACAAAATGACCGGAAATAAAAAATTGTGAAAATCAATGGGAAGGGAGCAAGGCAAAATATATCAATCCTTAGGACAAAAATGACTAGTAAATAAATTTGTGAAGCTGCGATGAAATAAACAGCAAAAATGAAATTTCCATTCCCAAAAACTTTTACGCCATAGGTGCGCAAGATCAAACATTCGGCGGAGGGGAAGGGGTGAAAACCAAAAATCGATCAATAGCTAGAAGCATACAAGAGCATAGGGAGGAGTGAGAGGGGATATTACTCCCCCTGAGCTCTGAAAAACCGGATAGCAATACAGCCATTTTGGCCGAAGAAGCATTGCTATATATCCTTTTTTTGGGAACAGAAAATCAGCTATATAGCCTTTTTGGACTCAGAAAACAAGCTATATAGCCTTTTCGGACTCAGAAACATATCGCGTGAGCTCAGATATGCTATATAGTTGTATTTTCTGAGTTTCAAAAGGATATATAGCTATTTTCTGTACTCCAAAAAGAGCTAAATGGCTATTTTAAGTCCAAAAAGGCTATATAGCTATGTTTGTAAGTTCAAAAAGGCTGTATAGATAGTTTTATGAGCACAATAAGGCTATATGGCAGCTGATTTTCTGAGCCCAAAAGGCTATATGACCGTTTTTACAATGCACTTAGCTATCTACCAATTTTTGGTTTTCATTTCTCTCTGAAAGTTTGACCTTGCGCACCTATGGCTATTAGTGCTTTGTAAAAACGGTTCTATAGCCTTTTTGGGCTCATAAAATAATCTACATAGCCTTTTCGGGCTCAGAAAACTATATATACGAGTATAGATTTGGACCCACAAACATAGCTATATTGCCTTTGGGACTAAAAATAGCTATTTAGCCCTTTCGGCCAAAATGGCTGTACAGTTATCAGCTTTCCAGAGCTCAGGGAGAGTAATACTCTTTCACCCCATCATATGTAGCTGCACAAGGTCAGGGCCGGCAGGGGGTGAAATCCCATAATCCAAAATAGTAAATTTAACATTCACGATTTTTTTGCTGTTTTAACGGTCAAAATAGCCTATAAAGCGCTTTATCATGATATTATCGCGTTTTAAAAGCATTTTCAGTTAACTTGGACTGCATTATATCACTTTCAAAACTGAAAGCTACAAAATTTTACCAATTTTGGGCGCTTTTTGAGTGAAAAGCACTCACAAGCACACATGGGCGTGGGGGGGGGTTTGGGGGTATGCAA
Source organism: Mermis nigrescens (assembly GCA_036768485.1). NCBI lineage: Eukaryota > Metazoa > Nematoda > Enoplea > Mermithida > Mermithidae > Mermis > Mermis nigrescens. The sequence continues at coordinate 1,493,730 of JAVLUZ010000341.1, forward strand.
CCCCCTCAGAAGTTGAAATACCCCCCCCCAGAAAATTTTTTTTGCTTTTTTGGCATTTTTTTGCTGCCATTGGATAGTGCTCGATGAGAAACGTCGAAAAATGGTGTTTTTTTCGCCATACCACCATTTTTAAGGCCATTTTTTGACCTTTGAAAATTTTTTCACCCCCCCCCAGAAATTTTTTCACCCCCCCAGTTTCGGTGCTGCCCACCTATGCTCACAAGTACTAATCTGGCAAACATTTTTTTGACGTTTTCACTGCTTTTAACCTCAAAAATGATGCAAAAAACTCGCCAATTTTCCATTTTTCCCTTTGGTGGACCCTTGGGAAAAATTTTTTTCCTATTTCGGGGGAGGGGGCGGCCCTCGCCCCCCTGATTACGGGCCTGTATACATACAAATATAATCTTAGATTTCAAGCTTCTTTAAGGCTGTCTTACGTGACATTTATTTAATAAAATAAGAGCAAACCTCAACGCGTATATTTATTTGCGATGATCTCTTAACTTCTTTACTCTTTCTCGCTTTCAACAAAAGAATCGATACGTACTAAACGAATATCTTTCTTTTATTAAGTGTTTCATATATAAATCAGAACAAAGTGCTCTGCTTGAAGCTTCACAAAACGACAAAGGTTCGTAATATAGGAAATCATTTTGCTAACCTGTCAACAAAGTCTCGTGATCAACATGTTCGCGCTTTTCTAGATTGTGTGGACCTCCCACAATGATGTCAAGATGTATAAAAAATAGCAAAACGACGAACTTCATAGCGGACCGGACAAATCAGTGATATCTAAGAGAATTTATGCATACAACTTTATGCGATTAAAGGCCACACTACGCTCGACTACGTATAGTCCTTATCCCACCGAAAGTGGTCTTAGCGGTGGGACCGGGCTGATAAAATGAAACCCTGTTTACCATCTGGATAATATACGAAAGGTTGGCGGAGTATGGATAGAAGTAGGCAGGAAAAGTGAGGATTTCTTATAAACCGGGCAAAATATGTGAAAAGCAAATATGATTGGAAGCCGTACATTATTCTTGGGAATGTTTCAAGTTGGTATTCCTATGCCTGATGCACACCTTACCTTTTGTGAGTGCGTTTATTAATTTGTCTGCCGTAAGCGTGTGCAGAGGCGATTGATTGCGATTTTTAAAGGGCCAACTTCATTGGTGACATTTTTAAAGTACAAAGTTAATTTTTCAAGTGATAAAAGCAACTTTTCAATGTGTGAATCTTTTACTCACCAACCTATTTGATTCGAAAGTTTTACAAAGTGGTAGCTGTCCGCACTTTCTGCCGTACTCGAAGTATTTTCCATTTGATATGAACAAGGAAGGTTCGGCTGTATTCCTTCTATGATTGAATGCACACGACCACACGTGGGCTTGTGGGGGTGGGGGGCTTGGGAGGGGATATGCACCCCCCGGAAGGCCGAATACCTCCAGAATTCAATTTTTGAAAATTCCTTTTGTCGTTTTTTCGCAATTTTTTGATGCCAATGGATAGCGCTCGATGAAAAACGTTGAAAAATTGTGTTTTGTTGCCATACCACCATTTTTGAGACAATTTTTTAGACCTTTGAAAAACCTTGCACCCCCATGATTCCGGTGCTGCCCACTAATGCACACGACTAAGCCTAAACCTGAACTGAAGAAGGTAACATTTTTTCTTTCACTAGTTCAGCTTCGACTTATGTACCTGGAAAGGAAAGAAAAATTTTAACAATTCGGAAATTTTGAAATGTTCTTAAATTTGCATAACTGCAGAAATACTTGTTTTCCATAATAAAAGATTCACATTCGTGCATCCAACCATTATACATACAACTTCATGCGATCAAAATTGATCATATTTCATTACAACCTAAAGCGAATTTTGCATCTACATATGACTTCTGTTCTACAAAGGTTTTATGCAGAAAATGAGCTTTGTTAAGAATGATAGCAATTTTTGGCGATGATTATGAATTAGCTGATGAACTTTGACCAATTTTAGGATGAATTCAGAACCGTGATTTGGCTGATTTTGTAAAAATTGTGACACAACTGAAGTGCTCTTTTTAGAAAATTTTTCCAGGGTTCTGCCCAGGACCCCACTGCAGGGCGCTTGAGTGTGCCACCCAATACCCCCTCAGCCCTAAAGAGATGGTTTCAATTAGATTTTCACCGTATGTAATGTATCCAGGCAGCAAAATTTTCAAAGTAAAATTCATCCTTTGGCCCCTCTTGTTCAAAAAAAATTTGCCCCCCCCCGAAACAAAATCCTAGATATGGGCCTGGTTGGCACCCAGCGTTTTTTAGCACGACTCTTATTAGCACCAGTGCTAATGAGAATTTTTTCCATTAGTACAGATAGATTACATAAGCACACCAGTTTCTTACCTGTATAATACCTACATATAGTGTAAGTAATGCATGTCCTTTTTTTATTTAGCTTTTAAGAATGCCATGATATTCTGCGGATCAATGTTTTTTTCTTGATCAATGTTTTTTATTTAAATAAATCTAGAAATTCATGCTAAATCAGAATTATTGGCTTTCTAATGCTCAATAAAATTAGAAACTGACACCTTTGCACCTATTACATCAAAAATGATAATGGCGTTGCTATTACTAATTTAATATGAAAACAGACGTCACTGCGCTTATGAATTGAATGATAAATGAACATAAAGAAGCCAATTTTGTCTTCAAACATAAAACAGTGTAAATTTGTCACAAAAATATTATTATGTGCTAGAAATCCATAAGCAAATAGGTGAGATGAATGCTAAATTTTCTAGATTTTACGTGGATTGATGGTGCGTGTGTAAATCGCGCACTTGGGGCTAAATAAACAGAAGCATGACACTCAGCGCGGAGCGCCGAAAACTTTGTGGGATGTTTGCTAAAAAATACGTTAAAAACATACATGATCCTGAGGGGGTTTCAACCTCCTTCCAGGAAAATTTTCACCCCTCACACCCGCAAAAATTTTTTAAAGCCCAGAATTGGCGATTTTTTGAAGGTTGCCAAAAATTTCTAAACATTTGTAGAAAAGCTGCTTTTTTAAGCGTTTTTAGCTATCTATTCGGTCAGAAGTGCCAAACTTTCAGCGCTTCGCGCCATTATACTCATGTTTTGACTATATTTTGTTCAATTTATTCCGACTTTTTTGATTTTCTTTCGAAATTTTTATGGTTTTATGCTCTAGGGGCCGTATGACAGAAGGCGGAATAAGTTTTTCTTGAGATAAGCCCGATTCCGGGAATAGTTATTCTCGTAATAAAACTTATTCTCATGATAGCTATTCCTGGGTTAAGGGACGGAATAAGCTATCCTAGGAATAGGAAAATTTGGTATGACAGAACGCGAAATACGCGAGAAATAGCTGTTCCCGGGATAACTGTATCTATTCCAGGATTAAGTTACGCATTCCATAGGTTTTGTGTATAAATTGGATGTCCAACGCATGCTGCATACTGTAGTCACGTACGAATGAGTTTGAAGATGTACGACGTAAATACAAAAGTGCAGTATTTATGTACACGCGTGTGCACGGGTAGAGTATGCATTGATGCATTGAGTTAATGGGACTGCCGAATATTACCAAATAAACTTTTTATTATTAAATGCGGCTTGCTTGCTTCTGCGGAAAACGAAAATGAAACATTGACATTGAAATCAAAAAATTTATGATGGCTTGCGCCTGAAAAAAGTACTTTTTTGTGTAAGTAGGTACTCATTTGCGAATCTTGCTGTCAACTTGTTGATTATACACACAACCTACTGCATTAATTTTTTAAATCACTTTACTGGAGGTGTTAAGTATTACATGATCAGAAAATCATGAAAAATCATTTTTGTCAAGAGCTGAACAAGACGAGCCGCACTCATGAAGCAAACGCGCAACTAGAAAAATTTATGTATCTGTTTTGATCGTATTACAAACGAGAGCAACCATATTAAATTTTTAGATAAAGAGAAATCAATTACCTATACAATTAAAATATTTTAAACTCATTTACTTACTTTTAAAATCGCATTAGAAACGATTTTTACTACTATTCCGCTGTCTTATACCTGCTATGGTCCCGTCTCGATAGACCCACTGTATCGTTAGACCCAACGGCTCGTTAGACCCAAAGTCTCAATAGACCCACCAGAAAAAAATCTCGATAGACCCACTGTATCGATTGACCCACCGAAAAAAAATCTCGATAGACCCACTGTATCGATAGACCCACCGAAAAAAAATCTCGTTAGACCCACTGTATCGATAGACCCGCCTAAAAAAATCTCGTTAGACCCACTGTATCGATAGACCCGCCGAAAAAAATCTTGGCAGACTCAATGCATGTAAAGACTTGCCGACAGATGTTCCGCTCAAATCACTTATTTAGGCTCCTTAGCGTGTGATAATTTATTCTTTATGAAATTACACATAGGTACATTATGTAATTTCACTAATTCATAATGAAAAGAGTGGACCTTTTTTATTTATCTGCTCAACTTATATGTATTGCGCATCACAAAGATAATTAGGTACTAAATAAGATGACTGTTCTATTGTGAATGAGCTTCTCTTCTTTTACTCGGGATGGATTAGATATGCAGTTACATTACAATTAAAAACTCATTCGAAAATTATGTAAATATTAACAGGGACAGAAAATTACTTTTTACCTAAAACGCTAAATAGTTTTCAGCTATAATTATATGATGCACAGATATAAAGAATTATTTAACAAATCGAATTTAAATCAGTTTTTGTTATTTCTTTAAGTTCTCTTAAAGCATGAAAAATTTCCGAAAAAATGTTCAATATAAATTGCTGTGAAAAGGTAATATAATTAAAGATATCTGATAAAATTCAGACAAGTGACATTATGAATGCTATTCATTTATAAGCCTATCAGGAATTATAAGGGGAAAAAGTAGACGGCATCAAAATTTTTCAACGTTATGCATGCGATTGTTAAGAAGCTATGAAGAAAATATATTTTGGATATTTTTCATGCTCATTTGGCAGGATATAGCTAGAAATTTTAAATTAATATTTCTGGGTGACTTCGAATTAAATTGGGTGGGCAACAGCATTTAATTCGAGGGGTTTATTAGATAAGGGGCGCGTCAGATCCTAAGAGGGTTCAGCCAGACCAGACATGCGAAAAAATCGAGAATTTTTGCAGGAAAATATGGCAAAATGAAGGTGAAAAATAGATAAATCTTAAAAGTATCTTCCAACAAACTAATTGATAACGTAGTTTTAACCCTATTTCAATATTTACAGGTATTAGTTTTCAACGGTTGATTTAAGGGGGCGGGCGGCCGCCCCCCATCGGTCAAAAACATTTGGCGAGATAAAGGAAGGGCGTGTAATTTGCGATGATTTTTGACTGTCAACGACCATGATTTCTCAAATTTTCTCGGCGGGAAGAGTCCTTTTAATAACATTTATCTACTTTATTTTTGGTCTGGAAGCCATTTTCCGCTCATAACATAGCTTTTAAAAGAATTCGAAGAGAAACAGCTATTTTAGCATTGATTTCTTCGATTTTTTAACAAAACTTTTAAAAAATCTCTGAAGTTTGGCGTCAAATGCTACAAATATAGAAAATCGCGCAAAATTAAGCTTCTAAATGCCTTTCAGTTCGAAATTTTGCAAGTTTCTCGGTGCTTCGCGCCGCTTTTAGCTGAAGTGATAAAAATTTAATGCGTTTTTCCGCGCAAAATTGTCGAAAATCCTCAAAATTTTTTGAAAAAATTCATCGTCAAAAGCGATTCTAGATAAAAGTAGACCGTATAAAAAGCTTAAAAACGCCATTTTGCGCGTTAAGAGCAAATTTTTGACCTATTTTTGGCGGTTTCCGAAAAAGTTAGGGAACCGCCCCCCTTAAGAAAATCCTAGATCCGCCACTCTTGCCTTGATTGGATTGGTCTCTTGCTAACTTCGGCCACTCCTTAATGAAATCTAGATAAAAATGAAGCTTACTAAATGGTTGCTTTCAGGTCAGGCTTCAAGCAGCTGATTAATGGTGCAGAGCCAAGAAGACGTGATGAAAGATACCTTGCTGTTGATCGAAATATCTTTAACGCAAAGCTGCGCTTGTCGGAAAGACGTCTGCTCGCTGCTGATGAGCATGCTTTAGTTGTTGAAATTGAGCAATACTTGGCATATATTGCTTACTTGTTGTGATTTTTTGAAAATCTGATTTGTTGTTTTACTTTTAAAAGATTAAATTAGTAATTACTGACATTTAATCAAATTAAAATTAATTAATTAATGACAAAAAAATTGCCTGCACATTGTTTTAATCATCTAAGGAAATGCTCCGGGATGATAATTTTCTGTTGCCTGCATGTTTAACAGTTTTCAGACTGACATTCTCGATGATTTACTCAGAAAATATATTAAATTACTGCAAAAAATGATACATAAGAAAATTATAAGAACCGAGTGGGTAATTAGATCTTTCAGGCGAAATTATTCTCGGTGGGTCTGCCTTTACATTACGGTCTAACGAGATTTTTTGGTCGGTCTCTCCTTAAAGTGAATATTCTAACACTGTTTTGTTCGGTAGGTATCGATAAATTGGGTTTAACGATATTTTTTCTGGTGGGTCTACTGGGGTTTTTTCGGTGAGGTCTAGCGGTACAGTTGGTCTAACGAGATTTTTCGATGGTTCTATCGATAAATTCGGTCTAATAAGATTTTTTCGGTGGGTCTATCGATACAGTGGGTCTAACAAGATTTTTTTTCGGCGGGTCTATCGATACAGTGGGTCTAACGAGATTTTTTCGGCAGGTCTATCGATACAGTAGGTCTAACGAGATTTTTTTCGGCGGGTCTATCGATACAGTGGATCTATCGAGATTTTTTTCCGGTGGGTCTATCGATACAGTGGGTCTATCGAGATTTTTTTCTGGTGGGTCTATTGAGACATTGGGTCTAACGAGCCGGTGGGTCTAACGATGCACAATCCCTGCTATGACCAGATATAAAATGGCGGAATAAAAGCGGCTGTTTTTATTCCCGAGATAACTTATTCCGCCTTCTGTCATACCGCTTATTTTTATTCCGCCGTTTTATCCCGAGGTTAGCGCTTGGAATGGCGCTACTCCGCGTTCTGTCATACCAACTTTATTCCTGGAATATCACTACTTATTCCGCTTTCTGTAATAACGAAATGTTTTATTCCGCCCTCTTATCCCACTGTTTTATCCTGGAATTGCACTATTCCGCGTTCTGTCATACGGCCCTAGAAAGATAGAGCATCGTCAGGAACGCTGAAAAATGATGTTTTTGATGCGTACCTACCATTTTTGGACCTAAGAAAGGCACTTTATAAGTTCACCTCCCTGAATTCCTATGCTGTACATGTATCATTAAAAAAAACGTCTCCGTTAGCACGTCATGCTAACGGCCAAAATTTTCATTTGCACGGGACAACATTCATTACCGTGGTGCTAAAAAACCGTGTTAGTACCTTATACCCACCTGCTAAACTAAACTGTATCTACAAAAGCCATAAGTTTTATAAGATTTTCGTTTATATTTCTTCCAAGGGTGATCTTTCAAGTTGATTCTTACACTTCTTGTTTGAGCTTAGTGAATGTGAAAAAAGAAGACAACATAATAACTATTGATTTTCTATGTTACAGGCCCGTATTTAGAGGGAAAGAAGGCATGTGCCTTTCCCCGAAATGCAGTTTAAACACTCCGTTTTTAGTCTTTATACAACCTAAAGCGTAAGCATTTATTGTATTTTGCATCTATATGTCTTCCGTTCTTATAATAATAATGATATAATAATATTTATTAGCCAATTATTACCGTAGAAAATACAATAAAAAATTACATGAAAGAAGGATTTAACGAAAGATAATGTCGAAAGAACGATAGAAAGTTTACAGCATAGCTAGTAATGGCCGAGACGTACAGGCGGATCGCGCTCACGTACGCCCCTTTAGAAACTCATCTAAACAAGTTAGAAATCAAATCCTCAAACCATTCAAAAGATCTACAAAAAACAACGCTTTGGGGCAAAGTATTCCAAATTCTAGCCGTCCTGTTAGCAAAGTCGTTTTTCCTACAGTCTAAATGAAATTTGCGGATATAAAGCTTCATATCACTTACCGATCTGGTACCCCTTACTGGTGCGAGTTCAAAAAAGTCTTCAAATGAAAGTAACTGTCTCTTGATTATTCTGAAAGCAAAAGTAAGATCAAAATGAATATGCCGAGTTTCAAGTCTTTCAAGATTTAACAAACCCAACCGTTCATTGTAAGACAAGTCACCTTGTCGCCATAGTATTCTTTTCGTAAATCTACGCTGAACTTTTTCAATACAGTTGATATCTTTAATCAAATAAGGGTTTCAAACTACTGAGCTGTACTCCAAAATGGGTCTTACATAGACTTTAAAAGCTTTTACCATTACTTCAATATTCTTTGAGACAAAGCTTTTCTGGATCAGTGATGCAACTCGAGAAGCTTTAGACGCAGTGTTTACACAATGAATGCTAGAAGATGGGTCATCACTAATGTACACTCCCAAATCCTTGATAGATCCTTCAGAAACAGTTAAATCTTGAAAACCCAGTTTGTAGTTGTTTCTAGTGATTTCCATACCCCAAATACAACATTGCACATTTACCATAACTTCTTTGCAACTGCCATTTTTTGGTCCATGCATGTAAGGAATTCAGATTCGATTGTAAGAGATCAGCATTACATGAAACATTAAAATTTTGGCATCATAAGCAAACAACATAATATCACTATGTTTAATACAATTTACTAAATCATTTATAAACACTAGAAACAATGTAGGCCCTAACACACTGCCTTCAGGGACACCACTAATTACCGGTTGTGGTTTTGAGAAACTACTATTTATCTTTACCTTTTGTGACCTTCCCACTAAAAATGATGTAATCCAGCTTAACAGAGTACCCGAAACTCCCAAGGATTTAAGTTTTAACAGAAGTTTTGAGTGGACAACAGGATCAAAGGCCATACAGAAATCAATATAAATAATGTCCATCGGAACGTGATTGTCTACTTTTAGTCTACTTGTTTTTACACTTCAACAGCTGAGATGAACAAGAATTGTTCTTAAAAAACCCAAATTGTTGTTGATTTATCAGACCAGTTCTGTCGAAATAGTCCATGATGGCATTATCAATTATTGACTCCATAACTTTACATAAAACGCAATAGAGAGATATAGGTCTATAATTTTCGACTTATTTAGGGTCTCTCTTTTTAAAAATGGGTGTAACCAGTGCTTCTAACCATAAACGTGGGAGCCTGCCAGTCCGATATGAAACTTCGAAAATGCTTGAAAGTGCTTCAATTAAGACAATTTTTATCTGTTTCAAAAAGTGAGCTGAGAGCCCATCGGGACCAACTGAGTGAGTGGGCTTCAGCTTATTTAAAGCCGAGGCTACAATACCAAGCTCAAACTTAATCAAAGGAGGGCAATCAGTTATTTACCTTTACAGATTCCATATTTAGTGGTTGAATGTTGTTATCTAAAGTGAAAACAGAACCAACAAAATTGTTAAAAGCGTTGGCTTTTTCAGTTTCATCAGAAATAGGCTGCCCATCGAACTCAAGATCAGGTATGGAACCTTTCAGTTTTAACCTGGTGTTAGCAAAATTATAAAAGTTTTTCAGTGATAAACTCTTTTCAATGAGTTCATTCTCTTCATTGGCATAAAAATCCGAAATTGATTTATCAACATTTTTACAAGCAATTTTGTAGTCATCCGACAAACTTGTATTCTTCTTTAATTTTCGCCAAAGTCTGCGTTTCTTTCCTTGTAAATTCAGAATGTATTTCGGAAATTTGCGTTTTTTCGAAGATAATTTTCTCAACGGAACGTGGGATTTGATCGCCGAATTCAAAATGTCTAAAAATACAGCATAAAAGTCATCAACAGTGACGCACGTTGAAAAAATATCAGACCAGCTGACAAGTGATAGATCATGTATAATAGAAACGTAATCACATTTTCTAAAGTCAAAGTTTTCTTCAGGAGAATCAAATTCTAATTTTTTGGGAATAAAAAAGATCGAAAGTTAGGAAGTCATGGTCACTAGTTGAAAAAGGCTCAATGTTTTTGACGTTAAAAACGCATGATTTGTATGAACAGAAAATCAGATCCAATATATTATTACCTAGAGTAGGGTGTTGTGTAAACTGATGTAACCCAATTTCGTTTGTAGGCTAAAAAAATTGTGAAGAAATGCTATTTTCAGGGAGAAAAGATCGTTTATTCCAATTAATTTCTGGAAAATTGAAATCACCTAAAGCTATAATTATCCTAAGGGTATCGGTGGCATATTCTAAGAATCTTAAAAACTGTTGATCAATTTCATCTTGATTGGGAGGCCTATAACACAAAATAACTCTGTATTTTGAGTCGAAAACAGTCATGTAACATGTAATAACCTCAAGTAAAGAAAAGTCATCCGGGATGTTTACGTTTTTTAGCTGTAAAAATGGTTTGAATACTATGGTGACACCTCCCGTCCGATTTTCTCTGTCACAATGAATGATATTGTACCCAGAGTTCAAGAGTAATAAAGAATCGGCGTGTAATTCATTTAGCCATGTTTCTGTAATAAAAATTATTTCATACATTGATTGGTCTAAGAGGTAGTGAAAATGTTCAAGTTTATTACATATGCTTCTAGCATTGAATAAAACACACTTCAACGCTGTACAAACAGGAAGGTTGGAATGAGAATCTGAGTGAGTCTGAGAATGACCAAAAAATCTGCTTTTACAATGTTTTTTCGCTAATTTTATACTCTGTTTAGACTTCTGAGGTTTTATCAGGGGCGCACGTACCTACGCTGACATGTTGGATATTGAAAAAACAGTTTTGCCGTCACTTTTACTTATAATGACGCCTCTACGATAATCGATAAAATGATTGGAAATGCCTAATATTTCGTAATTTTCACGCAATTTCCGTCCATCCTGACATTGCCTGTATGTCAGGTCTTGACGGGCCCTCAATGCACTGTACTTATCATCTGCCCATTTGACAACCTTGTTTATTTAAGTTATAAAGTTTTGTTTTACTCTTGTCGTGGCGCAAACAATTTTGAGGAACTGGGGTCGCTTGCCTTCTGGATCAACTGGCCTGTCACAGAACACGTACTGAACGTCCAATGGTGGGATACTTTTGAATTTGTTGCTTCCTTCATTGGCAACCAACAACTTGCGGACTGCGGCCAAATCGTCCTTGGTGTCTGGCAAGCCAAACAAAACAGCATTACGCTGTTTCAGGCACGCATCAAGTACGTCCTTGACGGCGTCGATGAAACTTTCAGTGCCCGTAGCAGGAAACGTATTTGTGTATAATTGGGCTGGTTGGCGTAAATGGGGCGGGAACGGATTCATCAATGGTGGAAAGACTGAATCCGATATCAGTGAACTGTTCCAATTTCGATTCTAAAGCAACAATTTGACGCTCTAGCAAAGCCAATTTACCCAGACTCTTTTAATTGCGTAAAAACAGGTTTGCAGTTTGCGCAAATCAAAGGCAAGTCGAATTTTGCGTTGATAAAATTGGGGCTATTGAAGAATTGTATGACGGCTGCCGGAATGCTGAGGCAGTTGTTATGGGACCACTGTTTGCACAATTTACAACTTAGTGCTTTTGACGATGATTATGGATTTGCTGATTAACTTTGACCATTTTTAAGGGTGAATTCAGGACTGTGATTTTGGCGGCAGTAATTATTTGCAGTCAACTGCTGGTAATATAGCACACAATGTAAAATTATATGCAGTCAAAAACCAGCGGCGTAGACTGCAGGTAATATAGCACACAATGTAAAATTATATGCAGCCAAAAACCAGCGGCGTAGACTGCAGGTAATATAGCACACAATGCAAAATTATATGCAGTCAAAAATCAGCGGCCTAGACTGCAGGTAATATAGCATACAATGTGATATTATATGCAGTCAAGCTGAATGTTTATTGTTATGGGAAGCTGGCGCTTTGCTCGCATTTCAACCTGTAGTAGATGGTTTTAGAAGGCACTTTTATTTGAGATGATTTTGTAGATTTGCTTCCTCACTAGGGAATATTTTTGCGCTGCATGCAGTGATCGACCGGGCTCAAAAAATACTGGGCCCGGGCCCGGGCTTTGCTGCCGGGCTTGGTACCGGGCCCGGGCTTATATACTAACAACATGCCTTGCTTCCAATATAATGTTATGCATAAGATACATCTTTAGACCGATTTTACATTTTTTATTTGTCAAACGCAAGGCTTACTGCTGTATGAAGAAGATTTTTGAATTCTAAGCTCTGTTAATTATTCAATCTTTCTAAAAATAAATCAAGTAGTTGGCAAGGATTTTGGTAGCATTATTAAAGCAATAACAAAGTTTTTAATACAATAGCGCGCAATTCCATTATTAAAATGCACGTGCAACTAAACACGGTTTGAAAAAGCACAAGGTTTCAGGTAGATATTTAAAGGGTATTGAGCATTAAATTTATGCATTCAGACATAACAACGACTATGATATGGCCGGATAGACAATATGCTGTTTGGATTTTAGAACTCAATTTATAGCGTTTATTGACGTCAATTGAAATCGTGTAGTGTACAGGATAGACGTATTGAAGCCATAGGCGTACCCAGGGGGCATTTGGGCACACCCCCCGAAATTTTGTTGGTTTTTCGAGTGTAATAATTGTGACCAGAAAATTGAGTTCAAAAAGGCAAAAACGTCAAAATTTTCTGCGCTTCGCGCCGAGTCCATTCTTATATTTATTGTTATATAGATCCAATGAGTTCAAAAGCTTAAATTAGCTAAAATAATCGATCAATTCACATCACTTTAGTGATTTATTGCTCTATTTGTTCGTTGAATGAAACTGCGCATGCTTGTTGAGCATAACAGTAAATGTGCGAAAATGATTGTGCACCAGTTTGTCTATTCTTTGCTTTGTTTGTCTTTCTTTACAAGGGCAGGACACATAATCCTATTTTAAATGAAAGGAATGGCCAAATTTTCTTATGTTTTTGCGCATTTTCTGTTTTCTGAAATATATCTTGTTAATAAGAAGGCTACAAATGAGCCTGAAAACGATAAGAACAAAATTGTCATTGATACATCTTTTTTATATCTTATTGGCAGCACCCTTTGCTGAGCTTTATACTTAGCAGAGGTCGAAAAGCGCATTTCAGCTCAGAAATCTTGTACAATGTAGGACTTCGTCAATTTTAAGTAATTTGGGCTTAATTTAGAACCGAGATTTGGCCGATTTTGCGAAAATTTTAGCGATAGTATTCAACATTAAAGTGCTTTTTTACAAAATTTTCTAGGGGGCGATTGAGCGTGCCACCACAGCCCCCCCGCCGTAAAATCTCATTGTACATGTGCAGCGAGATTTTTGGGAGGACGAAAAGGAAAAAGGGTTCGCCGAAATTAATTTTTCTGTTCTGTATGATTTAAGAGGTATAAATTGTGTTTAAAGAGCTAAAACGTCAAAATTTTCCAGCGCATGGCGCCGCTGGTTATTGTTCTTTCTTTTTGTAATGCGTTTAATAGCCTAAATTGTTTGCATTGCGTTTAATAGCCTAAATCAGGCAAAATGTCACAGAATATTAGTATTCACAGGCTACAAAATGTTAAGGACACTAAAAGATTACTAAATTCCTTGGTGCTTTGCGCCTCTTATGATTTCCGAACTGTTTGTCAATTAAAAGACCGCAAATTCTACATGAAAACGGTAAAAATTTCAAAAATTTCCAGCGTTTCGCGCTGACTAACATTTTTGTATTTCTGATTGTCAGAAACCCATATATTAGCTAGGCTACACTACTAAAGGTCGAAAAACTCAGTTGTATTATAGGTACATAACGTTACTAACATTCAGTGCAAAATTAGTCTTAAAAAAATTTTCTGTTTGCCCCTTCCCGAACCAAATCCTGGCTACGCCTCTGATTGAAGCGTTGTATAGAAGATGAATGCACATATGAAGTTGACAAGTATATGATGAGCAGGTGGGCAGAAGTAAGGCAAATGGATTTAAATAGAATCACAGGCTAGCAAATCCATAAGAAATACGGACAACAGCTGAAATAGTAAACGTCTAAAATATTAATGATAATTATTTGAGGCCCGGTTGAGGCCCATTGGTTTTCAGCCGGGCCCGGGCCTGCTATGACCGGCCGGGCCTGGGTACCCGGTTGATCACTGGCTGCATGGGTAGCTAACTCAATAGCTGCCCAGTCACCCATTAGCGCATGTTGATGGGCCAGCCTAAGCTTTGGGGCATACATACATACATACTAGGGATGTGCCGGTTAACGGGAACCGGAACCGGCTGGAACCGACCATTTTTTTTGGAACCGGAACCGAGAAGCGATTTTTTGATATTCTAAGAACCGGAACCGGGACTGGAACCGATTTTCTGATTTTCTAAGAACCAGAACCGGAACCAATCTTTTTTGGAGTCGGTTATTGGTTTTTAAAAATTAGAGTTAAAAATCGAACTTCATAAAATTTAGTGAAGGCATGAAGCAGCAATTCAACCTATTATTACCCAAAAGTTTACAGACTGAAACTTAGTATTGTTCCGGGTAAATCATATTTTAAAAATAAGAGTCGTTCTGCTTTTCCGCCATGTAGCCTGTTTCTGAGAAGGTCGTAAATTATTCCAGTGCAAATGAACAGCTGTTCCGATGGAACGTTTGTAGCTGGCGCTGCAAGCAGGGGCGAATCAAAGGGGCGATTTGCCAATAATATTTGGCGAGATAAAGAATGAATATACAATTTGCAATTATTTTTTGGCCCTCAATTTCTCGAATTTTTTCGGCGCTACGTGCCGGATGATATACATATTAATGACATTTATTTACTTTCTTGGCCACCTGGAAGCCATTTTCTGTTCATGTAGGTTTCAAAAAACAATTTTAGCAGCAGAAACAGCTATTTTTGCATAGTTTTCTTCTATTTTCAATTAAAAATTTTGATGTTTCGCATCAAATGCTATAAATACAGTAGATCAAGCTGTAAATTATGCTTCTTGACATCTATCCGTCTTAATCTCACAAATTTCTGGCGCTTCGCGCCACAGTTTTTGTCTTCGGCAAAGATTTTTCCCAATGTACAAAGACTTTCCGGGACCGTCTTTGTACATGTACAAAGATTTTTGGAGAGGCAAAAATTACTAAAAAGGTCTAAAATTCGCAGAAATTCATGGCACTTCGCGTCGACATGACTGATTGTATGCTCTATTTATCTTTATATTGGCAGAAACTGCATTTCAAAAGGAAAAATGTCAAATTTATAGGCGCTTCATGCCATTTTATGACGATTCTTAGTGATTTTTGCCCTTAGGGACCCATAAATTAGCTGAAATACACTACCAAAAGTCGAACAACTCTGTTTTTACCACAATAAAATCGCTACTGTATCATATTATAGTACTCCAAAAATTTGTGTGTACACAATGTACAAAGACTTTTGGGATCATCTTTGTACATGTCAAACGGACCTTGTACTAAAAAAAAACTGCTTCGCGCCAGAATTCTGATAAAGTCAAAGAATTTTAGTGATTTTTAGCACAAAATTGTCGAAAATTTTAAAATTTTAAGAAAAACCATTAGCGTCAAAAGTGATTTAATGTAAAAGTATACATTGTAAAACGCCAAAAAACGCTGTTTCGCAGCGTTAAGGGCAAATTTTTGAACCTATTTTTGACAGTTTTTGGATAAGTTGGGATTCTGTCCTTAGGAAAATCCTAGATCCGCCACGGGCTGCAAGATACTGCTTAGCTATAAACGCTGAGAATCAGCAAATTCTTCGACTTCTCTTTCCACCATTGCAGCAGATCTTTGTCATGAATTAAGCATTTCGATTCTGTATAAGTCTCCAATTAAGAAACACATAGATAATATTCAGTTATTTATAAGTAAATTGTCAACTAGACATGAAACATATTTGAACGTGCAGTTGCCAGATAGAAACGACTTCCTGAATAATGTATCTTTCGATTACATCTTCACATGTTCCAGTGAAGTCAAGCTATCAAGAGCGTACATACTTCAACACAGGAACTGAGAACCGGAACCGACGGTTCCAACTTAAGCAAGAACCAGAACTGGAACCGGAACCAAAATTCTTGTTTTCCAAGAACCGGAACCGATTTTTTGAAAAACCTGGAACCGGAACATCCCTAATACATACACACATATTTTATCAATCCGGAATAAATTTATAACTGCACAATTACAGGGTGGTTCAAAGAGAGCACATAAGATCATAATAAACAGACTAGCACTATCACAGCCAATTAATCTTATGTCAAATCATGTCCAATAATTGACACAATGGTTGTTTAACCAGCTATAAAATTACATTTAAACGCAAGAAAAGGGCGAAAATGGCTAAAAATAAAGTATGTAGACAGCGTAGGCATGTACCTAACTTTCCTGTTGGTACGTACCTACATATTTTCGAAGCATTTTATTTCCACTTCTGTGAAACAATTCCCCAGAATGAGGACAAGAACAGTAACAGCTACTCAATATATATCAAGCAGGACCAGAGCTCACGCTGGCCCGTTAACGTGCGCTAATGGGTGACTGGGCAGCCATTGAGTGTGCTACCCATGCAGCGCAAAAAACATTCCCTAGTGAGGAAGCAAATCTGCCAGACCATCTCAAATAAAAGTGCCTTCTAAAACCATCTACTACAGGTTGGAATACGAGCGAAGCGCCAGCTTCCCATATCAATAAACATTCAACTTGACTGCACATAATATCACATTGTGTACCATATTACCTGCAGTCCAGGCCACTGATTTTGACTGCAGATAATTTTACATTGTGTGCTATATTACCTGCAGTCTAGGCTGCTGGTTTTTGACTGCAAATAATTTTACATTGTGTGGTATATTACCTGCAGTCTAGGCCGCTGGTTTTTGACTGCATATAATTTTACATTGTGTGCTATATTACCTGCAGATGACTGCAAATAATTACTGCCGATTTCGGCTGATTTTGTACAAATTTAAACGTTATAATTCAAAATTGAAATGCACTTTTTAAAAAATTTTCTGGGGCTCTGCCCTGCTCTTCAACCCTAACAGAGATGGTTTCCATTGGATTCTCACCGTATCTAAAGCATCCGGGTAGCAAAATTTGCAAACCGAAATTCGGCAATGATGTGTCTGCAGAGTTGCCAGGTGTTTTTGTCAAAACACCCCTAATTTTCACCTCAAAGTACCTCAAAAAACCCAAATAACAGTTAAGCATATTTTCCCCCAAAACGGGGAAAAAATTCCAACTCGGCAACCCTGTGTGTCTGGTGCACACCCACCCCTTTTAGGTATTTGGCAGTGTTGCCAACTCTGAAAAGGCCAACCGGACATACCAACATTCAAAACCGGACAAAACCGGACCAGAGCACAGTTAAATTCCGGACAAAACTGGACAAATGATGTATACACTTGATAAATAACAAAGCGGCTAAAATTTATTCAAATCAAGTATTGCACTTAAATATCTACCACATTAAACGCATTTTGCATATTAAACAAGGCTTCATCAGAAAGTTATAATGATTCATTAAGGCACACGATATCATCATCACAAATGCTACGACCGTACATTTTAGTGTTAAACAATTTAAGCATTGGATCAGTAACATAAAGGTGCAACAATTCTCGCCCTTCCAACACAGTAAAAAACGAACACGTAATAAAACATCAGTTTTGACATCTAAGCGATTTCGTAGTTTGGTCTTCAGCAAACTTAATACAGAAATACCCCGTTCAACGCTAGTATTAGAAAAGGGAAGACTTAAAGCAGACAATGCAAATGAGGCTTTAAAACTAATGGCTTTAATGTGCTTGGCCGTTTTAACATGATTAAGAATAGCATCGTGTTTTGGGGGTAGATTAGCAGAACATAATTTACAGTGAGCAGAACCGTTTGAGCCTTCTACTAGCCACAATTTGAAATTTGGTTCCCGAACACCGTTTTTTTCCCAGCGATTTGGTTGACATTATAGACCAGACCCAAAATTTTTTCCCACTTTTTCCAACCTTTTTCCACGTTTTTTAAGAGGTCTGAAAATGTTTAAAATAAACCCCCTGTATTAAAAAATCAGTGTTTTTTAAGTAGAAAATCCTATGTGCTCATGTAATAGCGGTGTTTGATGTACTTTTTGTATAACAATTTGGCAAAACTTTACTTTATGGTGTGAACGGAAAATTTGCAGATGTATGTATAAAGGAACGATATTGGTTGAAATGAGGAGGACATACAAAAAGAAAGTGCGGAAAAGAAATTTCATGGAAAACGGACCAATGTTGGTGAAGATAGAGCTACGGTACTTTACTTTGTCATAAATGCACCCAGATGGCAGGCAATGTAAGCGAGAATATAAATGTGGATCTGAGGTGTTTCAAAAACTAGGGCATCAGGAAAAGTCTGTGGCGATGTGAGCAAAAATGATTGAACAAGTTACTCCGGATATAGCTACATTAAAGTGGGTATTTTACTGTTTACCAAAATGTTCCGAATTTGGGCTAAAAACATATTTATCTGACAATTTCAAGGTTGCTGATCATGAAGAAATATCCTTTATTGCGCAAAAAAATTTTTGTTTGAAAATTTTTAAATTTAAAAAAACAATTTTTTGCATATTTTTTCTGTCATTTTACTTGATAAGATATGTGAAAATTCAAGTTTCTGCTTAAATGACGGTTAGGCTTAGGCTTAGTATATCTGAGAAGGTCGAGGTCACTCCCGCTTAGATCGAGGTATAGATGCTTAGGTCAATGTATAGATGCTCAGGTTGATATATAGATGCTTAGGTCGACCTAAATTGGGTACGTTATTCTGCATTCCACTGTTTGAATCTTCAAATGGTTGGAACTTTGAGATAATCCAAAAAATGCTGTTTACATCGTATTTGAGTAGAAATCTTCAATTGGATGTAAACAATGATAAAAATAGTAGAATTACAAGAAAATTTCTCAAAAACTTTGTCCAAAACATTACAAAAAATTTTTCTTTATTCTTAGTTTACGCGCAGTATAACTTAATTTTTTGTAATCTATGACCGTTAAAATGGCAGAAAAATATGTTTTTAGTGAAAATTGGAAACTTCTAAAAAAACTGCGAAAATTCCTTAAAGTGGCTCAAAATGGTGATTGTCCAAGGATGGTGTTTGAAGTACCGTAACTCTGTGAATTTTGTATGGATTTGGTTTATTTCTTTTTTCCGCATCTTTTAGTGACATAAAGTATCGTTTTTGTGCAATTGGGAATATATTCGTTATTACTGATTTTTCAATTTCTTACAAAACAGCAGTTTTTCGGGTTTCTAATCATAACAAAGCATTGCTAGAAACCCAAAACTGGCCGCGAAGCCAGTTTTTCATATGCAAATTAGCCTAATTAGCATAGTATGCAAATTAGGCTAGTTAGCATATTGCAAACTTGCTTAATGGCTAGTCTTGGGTTCATTGCGCTGCTCATGATGATTAGAAGCCCAAAAAGTGCTGTTTGAGGCTTCAGATTGGTGTCAGGGATGATCTAAGCCCAAGCCAAAGATGGGGCAAAAATTGCTTCACTCGCTTTGCTCGATCCGCAATTTTTGCCCCATCTGACTCAGGCTTACATCATCCCCTGGCACCAATTTGAAGGCACATAACTAAGCCTAAGCCTAAGCCAGTGCTAAGCTCAACCTAATGATTAGAAAACATGTTGTTTACACCACTCACTATTCTAATCCTCCAGTTCATCGGGCCTTTGTCACAATAATCAATTAGCGAAGTGCGATTGGAGCATCAAGATGAGTGAAAATCCGTAGTAGTATAGATTTTCAGGCGCGGGATAAAAGAACCGGAATGTTCTAGCTGCTAATCTGTTGAAAATATGATATAGTTAAGGGGCAGCAGAATTAGTGGTATCAGCCAAAATTGACGAATCCAAGAACTTTCTATATGGGTATACTCGAATTCTCGAATTCTCAAAGAATGCATGCTGGTAAAAGCACATTCAAACTCGTCCTGGCCGTTGGTGCCTTCCGCTTCTTCACTGATACCTGTGCCCACCACATAGCGATTCCTTACATATTCACCCGTCAGTACATACATTGAATAGAACTTAAGAATGCTGCGGGAGCATTGCATCCCTTTTTATAGGTAATTTTTCCAGTCATGATAGAAAATTTAGCGCGAATCAATTTGATTCGCTGTTGACGGATTTCGCAGAAGTCTAAAAAATAAACAAAGTTTTGCGATTTTTCCTACCAATTGCACGTCAGCCTCGTAAATGTTGTCCAATCCGATCCTCGCCTGTAGTGAATATCAAGGTTGCCAGATGCTTTAGTCAGGAAACCGTCACACGAATGCCAGAAACCTGTCAAAACCGTCAACAGCTGGCTAGAACTCCATCAAAAAACCGTCAAATTTATCATAAAATAGCAGTATGTTTACATGATAAATAGCAGTATAAACATACATGCTTTTGAAATAAATATACGTCAAACAGCATCAACAGAGACAGTAAATTTTTTATTTACAGAAATACGTATACTGAACCAGAATTGCAAAAAATTAAAGCACCTGACTTAAGACTCGGATAACATGTCTATGACATCAGAAAAGGCATCTTCAGTAATATTATCACTACAATATCTTCATTGATGCATTAAAGCTATTCAACATAAACTGTGGCGGATTAATATTTGACACATTTAAATAAATAAACTTCAAACCAAAAAGTACTGAAAATATTGAATCTACAGTTTTAAAGATAAGACAATTGCGCAAATTAGTTCTAACTAAATTTTAACTTATTTTTGATCTTTATAAACGATTCAGTAGATTTGATTAAAAATAGCAATATAATGCTGTTTGCTGAAGATTTGAAAATTTTCAACAAATCTGAAAATTCCATCCTGTTACAGTCTGATCTTGATTCATTGTATTCTTTGGCCGAAAAATGGCAACTGAAAATTAGCTACGAAAAAATGTGCAACGTTATATTTGGGTTACGGAAATCCGGAAGTGGGCTATAAGTTAGGTCTATCCGAGTTAAAAAATGCCGAAAATTGCATGAAGGACCTTGGTATTTACATATCTAATGATTTATCATCGGGCATTCATTGTACAAATATTGCATCTAAAGCTGCTAGAGTCGCATCCTTAATACACCCAACATTAGTCTCGAAAAACCGATTTGATGATCAGAGCTTTTAAAACATACGTTAGACCTATCCTTGAATACGGATCCTTTGTCTGGAATCCATACCAAATTGGAGATATTACACGACTTGATATATCCACACTGATCTTGTTTTTGCCTTTAAAATTGTTAAACACAAAATATTGACATTTAATGAATTTTTTGAGCTTGCACCGGATAGAGGTACTAGATACGTAAATAACATGAAACTGTTCATCAAACAATCTTTTTTAGATTGTAGAAAACATGACTTTGCGAACAGGGTGGCTAAAATTTGGAACATTCTCCTGCAAAATACAGTTGACTGTAATAACCCAATAGCTTTCAGGAATATGATTTCGGAAATTGATTTTAGTGTTTATCTTAAGGGGCACACGTAAGAGCATTGTGCCTTACACTCCTGGTACCATTGCATTATCTGTTGCTTTATGCACATACTTTGTTCTATGCAGATTGTGTATTATGTTCACATTGACAATGCATTTTTACCTACCTCTATGTGTTTTCTTTTAATACTTTTACCGAATGAATTTTCTTTCTTTCTTTCTGTCTAAAGTCATAACAGAAAACACCAGGGCTGACAAACTTTGGTTTTTGTGGCTTTTGGAAAAAACAAAAAAAATTCCATGGTGTTTTGTTTTTGGTTTTTGGCACTTTTTTAAAGAATTTTTTCCTGAATAAATTGGATTCACATGTGAGTACTTTGTGAGCATATTCTACAATCGCTCATAACTACTTTAGCAAGAGTTCGCATTATGAAGGAGTTGCTAATTACACCTCCAATAAAGTGAGTGACCAGTCCAGTCCAGTCCAGTCTAGGCATCTAAATTTTGGGTGACAGATACTAGCTAGTGAGTCAAGTCAAGGCTTGTTTGTTTGTCCAATAGATGAGCTATGGTTTGCAATTTTTCTGTGACCGCTTTTACTCGGCCCACCTTGCTGCCAGTCATTTTAAGTTGGTGGCTGGGGGGAAGATTCAGTTAGCTTGGGTGGGAGTGTGACTGGGGTTTTGTTATGTTTGGTCAATTAAGTTTAAAAATTTCCATAAATTCCTCCTTTTGCTTTATAATAAATTGTACACTGAACCGAAACGGTCGGCAGCAGACTGGCTTAAAATTTCAAGATTTTGATGTTTTGCAAGTACCTACCAATCTATGTAGGAGGGGTCATTCCAGATTATTAAATGCCACGGTTATATATAGAATTTACGAGCTTTTTGTCTGACCCGAGCAACGTATCTTTTGCTTGCTACTTTTTCCTTCGTATTTGTATTGATGATTGACTGGATGATGACTGCGTTGTTCCAGATGTTTTTGTTGACTAAATGTTTAAATTATTTTTGCTTTTGGTATGATGTATCAAATTATTAGTCAAAAATCTATGTCTTTCCATAACAGATTTTTTTGTGCTTGAATCTACGATTACTCTCGCTGGCACCAATCGTTTCAAGCTGAGTCGTTCCTCTCGTCCATTCTAATGTACAAGAATCGGACTTTTTTCGAGAAGTAGGATCTCTCGTTTGGAATTCACCTACCTGATTTTTGAAGTCTCTTCCCTAATCTTGAATATATTCAGAATCTCAGATGAAGTTGATGTCGCCTAATCCGAGTCCGATCAGAGGGCGGTGCTTAAATCGACTTTTTCATGTACTCTGCTCGTCAAGCCTTTTGCTAGAACGCTTTGATCTCTTTTGACTCGTGACGGTTTATTACTTCTTTACATCCTTCGTAATTGCTCGCGTCTCAGCAATAAAATATATTCATTCACTCGTTCAATGATGTGCTCTGAATGAAGAAATTGTGCTCAATTCTTTGATGCAAACAGAACGATAGCTTTATTGTGCCTTAGCTTCAGTTCTGATAAGCTTGCAATTAACACTAGATGGAGTTGTAATTGCATTTGTCTGCAACTAAGGATTTTAGTTGACATAATCAGAAACCACCAGAAACCACCCAAGAAACAAAAATGGATCATGGTTGATGCACACCCCTGAGAAACACCCGTTGTCAACGGCTGCACGGGAGAAAGGTGAAGACAGCAGGCTCAGTGCAAACACATGATGGATTTCCGGAACTCGAGGGTTTCGAAGCAGCGATCAGTGATCTATCCTCTTTTGAGGCCGAGGATCCTGCCATGCTCACCTCAACTGATTTTTCTGCATATGCTACTTCAGAATTCCAGAACTCCTTACCTGATTTGCATGGAGTCGCTCCTCTCCTTTAACGTTTGTTTGTTCAAACAAGAGCTCCTAAACATTGATTCTAACGGATTTTATTGTTGGGGCATAGCATATCCCAGTTGTATCACTTCGTGATCTGTATGTCCTTTGTTCAGTCGCTGTTTTATCATGCATTCGTGTATCATCAAATTCATGCATTTTTTCTGGACAATAAGCATTTTTCTTTGCCTTGTCAAAAAATGTTTGATAGCTCAAAATCAAGTCTGACAGTGATTCAAGTCTTGGATCCTGGAGGTAGGGATAGTACCCCTCACTCCCCCTGAGAGAACGCATGGTTGAACGTGTTGTTCGTGTTACTGTTGCCCTCTTTCCCTTTTTTGCTGCTGCTCTATTTGTTTACAAAAATTCTTATAAAGCGTTTTGTTAAGCGAAATGATATAACTTCCTTGAAAGAAGAAGAAAGAAAAGATAATTTATTCGGTAAAAGTGTCAAAGAAAGCACATAAAAAGTAGGTAAGAACGCATTGTCAATGTGAACATAATACACGATCTGCATAAAACAAAGTATGTGCGAAGTGAAGCAACAGATAATGCAATGGTACCAGGAGCGTAGGCACAATGCTCTTACGTACGCCCCTTGAGATAAACACTAGAATCAATTTCCGAAATCATATTCCTAAAAGCTATTGGGTTTTTACAGTCAACTGTATTCTGAGGGAGAATGTTCCAAATTTTAGCCACCCTGTTCGCAAAGTCATGTTTTCTACAATCTAAACGTGATTGTTTGATGAATCAGTTTCATGTTATTTACGTATCTAGTACTTCTATCAGGTGCAAGCTCCAAAAAATTCATTAAATGTCAATATTTTGTGTTTAACAATTTTAAAGGCAAAGACAAGATCAGTGTGTGGATACGACGGGTTTCGAGTCGTTCTAAGTTTAGGATATTCAATCTTTCATCATACGATAAAGTTTTATTCCAAAATAATTTTTTTGTAAATTTTCTTTTGTACCTACTTTTTCAAGTCGTGTAATATCTCCAACTTGGCATGGATTCCAGACAACGGATCCGTATTCAAGGATAGGTCTGAACGTATATTTTAAAAGCCTCTGATCATCAAATCGGCTATTTCTTTAAGGCGAAATGTTTTGTGTATTAAGGATGCGACTCTCAGCAGCTTTAGACGTCAATAGCTTGTACGATGACATCTCTGATGATGGATCCAGTGCTGGGTAGGCAAGTATCAAGCATCCTTCATACAATGGCCTCGCCGTCTTTTGCCCCAGATAGACCTAACTTATGTAGCCCGGCCTCCAGGATTTCGCGTAATCCCAAACATAACGTTGCACATTTTTTGCGAAGCTAATTTTCAGCTGCCACTTTTTCAGTCCCAAGAACGCAATGAATCCCGATCAGACTTGTAGATCATGAAGTACATGAATCCGTCAAAATTGTCGAAAGCGATCAAAATCCGTCAAAAGCGATCAAATCCAGCCAAAACCCCTTCCGTCAATAAACCCGTCAACGCATAAGCAGAAAAACCGATCAATCTGGACCGGAGTAGGGCGTCACACCTGGCAACCCTGGTGAATATGGATGGTCAGCGTTGCCATGTGGGTCCTGAAGTTCAGATTCTCCGTGCACAGAGGTAAAATTGGGGAAAAATTCTCCTGCAATTCTCCTGAAAATATTTTGATTCTCCTGAAAATTCTCCTGGCTCATATTTTGCAGGAAAGGTTGTACAGCAGATCTACAATTGTATGTACACATGCATATCAAGCATGCTCAGGCCAATTTACCTTGGTTCACCCAACTATTTTATTCTGATCTCTTGCCTGTTATCTTCATTATTCGAAAAAACAGTTTCTGTGCTTAAAACAGTGACCGCCAATTTTCAGTTGCACTTACATCATCAAAAATTTCTGAAAAGAGCCCTGTTTGCAATGTCTTTTGAAAAAATAAATAATACTTTATTACTAATTGTATGTACTTCAGTAGCAAGCAAATCCTTACGTTTTGAAATATATCAAAAAAATGTTTATAGGCGCTTTGCAAACGTCTATGAAACTGATAAAAACAATTAGACGGTGTGTAAAGCTATGTATTTCTGCACTTCGTGATATTAAGTGAATAAATAAATGAATGAATGAATGATTTACTACGGAAGCACGAAACTTATTTGGATATAGTTATAACTTAACACTTAGGTCTTAACCACCGTTTTTTTCCCAGCGATTTGGTTGACATTATAGATTGAACCCAAAATTTTTTTCCACTTTTTCCGACTTTTTTCCACATTTTTTGGGAGGTCTAAAAACGTTCAAAATAGAGCGCCTGTGTTGAAAAATCAGTGTTTTTAAGTGGAAAATTTTATGTACACATGCAATAGCGGTGTTTGATGCACTTTTTGTATAAAAATTTCGCGCTCTACAAGAATATCACGATCAGTATACGTTATTTATGTTGAAACTTGAATTTCCTTCCTTCAGTAAAGCATTTTAGCCAATTCTGAAGTCGTTTTTGACAATTAAAACTATAATTTATCAAATGGCGCGAAGCGCCAGAAAATTTTGAAATTTTAGCTCTCTAAATCATTTTTGCATTTCAAAAACTGTGCAGAAGGTAAGGATTTTCAATCGTAGTGGAGTTCTAGGACCAGATTATCGATAAAAATGCTGCAATTGGCGCCGCGCGGCTTAAACATCAATAACAAGTAAGAATTAAATCAATTCGGCGCGAAGCGCCGAAAAATTTTTGTAGTTTCACCTCTCTGAAACGCATTTTTGCATTACAAAAACTAACCGAATCCGTGCAGAAGATAAGGATTTTCAATCGTAGTAAAGTTCTAGATCAAATTTTCGATAAAAATGCTGCAGTTGACGCGGCGCGGCTCAAATATTAATAACAAAAAAGAATTAAATCAATTCGGCGCGAAGCGCGAAAAATTTTTGTAGTTTCACTTCTCTAAAACGCATTTTTGCATTAAAAAACTAACTGAATCCGTGCAGAAAATAAGGATTTTCAATCGTAGTGAAGTTCTAGACCAGATTGTCGATAAAAATGGCGCGGCGCGGCTTAAGGATTACTAATAAGTAAGAATTTAATCAATTCGGCGCGAAGCGCCGAAAAATTTTTGAAGTTTTAACTCTCTAAAACGCATTTTTAACATTACAAAAATTTTCCACAAATGCCAACCAAGCCCAAAAATTTTTTCCATTTCCCAAAATTTTGGTTGACAAATAGACCAAAAAGTGGAAAAAAACGGTGGTCTTAACTATGAACGAAATAAATTCTTAATGTGAAAGATCTAAGTATAAAATTATATACAACTAACTAACTACAGTAAGTACAGTAAGAAGGTATAATGTATGATAATCATTATAACTTGCTGTTTAAGTTTTGAAAATTCTCCTGAATTCTCCTAGATTTTCAGGATTCCACTGAATTCTCCTGACATTTTAAAATTCTCCTGCATTCTCCTGCATGTTTACAACTTCTCCTGAAATTTCTCCTGAAAAGCCCATTCTCCTGCTCCTGCTCCTGAAAATTTTAGATTCTCCTGAACTTCAGAGAATTCTCCTCCTGCACCTGGCAAACCTCTGATTGTGTGGTCAGATTTCCGATACAGAAGATTTGTGATTAGGCAATTATCAGATTGAAAAAGGTATTGATCGAAACGCCTTTAAAGGCTTTACTAACAATCAGTAAAAAAGACCTTAAACTTGTAGCGCAAAACAGATTTTCACTAATAGCCATATTCTGTCGTTTCTAAAAAGTACGTCCCTCACTACTTATATGTCCCTCCTACATCCGTGCCAATCATTTCGGATCATGTACTGGTCTGTATCATTGAACTTTGAACGTCCCTTATTTCGTCCGGTCACACCTAATGGGGCTGAAAATTACCTCCATCATAATTTCATGTAAATGTCCTTTAAACTAATGCGGTAAACGTGATATTCTACAGTATAATGAGTTACAAGGAGTCAAACACATCCGCCTAATGGTGCTATCAATGTTACCTACTTCATGTTTATAAGGTAAATTTCCAGGGCCCTGTTTAGAGGTTTAGCGGCCCTGGGCGAAACTTATTTTAGCGGCCCATAATTTTTAAAACTGGTATTATAGGCATCATGATTATCACTTATGTATTTTCTTTACATATGTACCTATATGATTGCAGTTAGCATCTTACTGTAAATTTACTAACAAAAATATTGTGCCACATTATTTTTAGTAGGTATCGTGTTTTTTCTCAAATAATTTACCTATTTCGTGAATGATGACGCGTTTATTACAAAATAACACTTGCCTAGCTTTCAGAGCGGCAAAACTGGTCAATCAATTGCAAAAAGAAGCGAAGAGATAAACTTTTCAATTGAAATAATCGCTAGTGCACTTGGACGAGAATCAGTCATAGTTGACCGCAAATATGTCTTTATTAATTTCAGTTCCGAGAAGGAACGTTCTGTTGAGGCCACAGCAATAGGTACTGTAAGTAAAATTCTGAACAATTATAAGGTTTGGGAAAACATCCTGGAAGTCATTTGGTAGATATTTAGAGAAGCTAGTGGCGAAGTTAATTTGACTTGATCGAGCAAGAACTTTTTAGCTCAGTGTACATGTCTGGTTCGTGGTGTATGACTTGAGCGACCATCATCTACTCCATGCTTTGTGCTGTATTCGTGGGTAGTGCTCAATGAGAAACCTTGAAAACGGTATCTCTTAGCCATACCATCATTTCTAAGACCATTTTTCGGACCTCACAAAAAACCTTGCACCTACCCCCCCCTCGGAGTTTGTTGCTGCCCACGCCCGCTGCGGGGGTCTTAGGTGGCGCGGTCAAGCGTTCCTGCGGGGTCCGGGACGAGAGTCCCCACACAATTTTGTAAAAAAGCATTTTAATGTAAAATAATAACGTTAAAATTTTCGCAAAAACGGCCGAATATCGGTCCTGAATGGAGCCCAAAAACACTCAAAATTGATGAACTCTTACATCTCACAAAACTTCGAGCTGAAATGCGTTTTTCGACCTCTGCTAATTACATAGCGCAGCAACGGGTCGCTGCCATACGTGGGCAGCAAGAAAATTTGGGGTAAGATTTTTTTGAAGGTCGAAAAATGGCCTTAAAAATGGTGGTATGAGTAAAAACACGTTTTTCGACGTTTCTCATCAAGCACTATCCATTGGCATCAAAAAATTGCGAGAAAAACGAAAAAAAATTTTCAAAAATTGAATTCTGGGGGGGGGGTATTTGATTTCTGAGGGGGGTATTTTGGTTTCTGGGGGGCTGCATACCCCCCCCACGCCCAGGTGTGGTCGCTGCCAATAAGATATAGAAAAATGTATAAATTGAAATTTTTGATCTACCCTTTTCAGGCCCATTTGTGGCCTTCTCTTATTAAGAAGATGCAGTTCAGGAAGCAAGAAGTGCACAAAAACGCATAAGAAAATTTGGCCATTTCTTTCATTTAAAAATAGGATTGTGTCTCTTGTAAAGAAAGACAAAAAAGCAAAGAATAGACTAACTTATACACAATCATTTCTCGTCACTTTTAGTTTTTATGCTCAACAAGCATGCGCACTTTCATTCAATGAACAAATAGTAGCATTAAATTACTAGTGATGAAGTGGCGCTAAGATTATTTCAGCTGATTCAAGCTTTTAAATTCATTTGATCTATGGCACAGCGCAATATGCGAAAATTTTGACATTTTAGCCTTTCCTGAACTCAATTTTCTGGACACACATTATTGCAACAGAAAAATCAACAATATGTCTAGAGCAAACGAGAACAAGAAACCTGTAGACTCCGTCACAGCGTTCTCTTAAAAAATGCATGTAAAGATTTTTAACTGACTGTGTTTGCATTAGAACTGCCGAAAAAACGATCCTTTTGAACGTATGTATCGACCATTGTAGAGAGGGCCGCCAAAAAATGAATTCTATGCGGCATGCACCACAACTTTTTTAGCGGCCCATAATTTTAAAAGCGGCCCCGTGCGGCCGCACAGTTCCCCACCTCCCTAGGCACGGCTATGTAAATGTCCTTTAAACTTATGCTATTTACTTTATATTATACAGTATAATGAGTTTACAAGCAGTAAGACACATCCGCATGTCTGTTTTTTATTCCATATAGTCTGTTTCATTGTACTTTGAACGTCCAACATTTACTCACACACACCTAATGGGGGTATAAATTACATGGTGTTATCAATTACCTACTTCATGATTTTATGTAAATGTCCTTTAAACTTATGCTATTTACTTTATATTCTACAGTATAATGAAACACATCCGCATGTCTGTTTTTTATTCCATATGGTCCGTTTCATTGTACTTTGAACGTCCCACATTTTACCTGCACCCACCTCATGGGGGTAAAAATTGTAACCTGCAGAGAGTTACACGGTATTGGCAACTTGCCTCAGCAGTTCGTGGCAGCCACTTACATAGGCCAATACTAGTAGCTATCTACGATAGTGTACTGTGGGCTATGCCTTCGGTCTTCCCATTTTTTCCCCAATTTTCAATAATAAAAAACAATAAGATACTTGTCCTGTAAACATAGAGTTAAGTATATGATAATAGTAATTGTTTCTTGCATTACCGCTTATTGTAGTCTAGAACATTCGTTGTGATTTAAAAGAATTCCAGTATTATGCTATTTTGACGTTTGTTTCTTTTACTGTAATGGTCCCATGAGGCCATCGTAGTTAGTCTTGCTAACAGTCGTACGCTTGTACAGTGAAGTACGTTTCTTTTTCTTTTTGGCGTTCTTTGTTGTCCGGCAGTTAGGCCGTGTATTTAGGTGTTCGAATAAATTAGAAAACCTACCCAGGGGTTTCGGATATACCGAGGGTAAGGTCGGATTTCCCAACGTCGAGGATTTTGGGACTCCTGTGTGGAAGGATAGGTAAATTCCTTATGATTGCGTATTTCGTTCAAAAGTCTCAATTCTTTTCTCAAACCAAAAATTGGTCAAAAACATTATTTAATCTTTAATGATGATTGATCAGTCTAGAGCTCGTTGGTGTTGTTTTCAAATTTCATTGTGCTACATACATTAGGAACCAAAAACATTTCTGATCGAGCCTAACCTAGAAAATAAGTTAAATAATCAACTTAAGCTTTGAGATAGGTCAACTGACCTCTGCGGCAATTCCGAGAATTAGGTAGGTAGCCTTAGGTCTTAGGGCGTAGCTGCTGAGATCACCCGACCAGAAGCGGTCAGCAATATTAGGACCGAGGGGATCGAAGCCGTAAGGTCTGTAAGGGTCCAAAGACCGAAGCGATCCCAGGCTAAGCGATCGGGACCAGCGCTAAGAGCAGATCTAAGTACCTACGTACCCAAGTAAGTCTCGAAGGCAAATACACCCGTCCTATGTTGATTCTTAGCAGACATAGGGCGGTCATGTATTTACACTGGATAGTCCCTCTTTTAGGCTGCTAGCTACAGCCGAACTGATCAATCATCGTAAATTTATTTTTCGATCCAAAAATCATTATTTTGGCCATCTAAGTATGTAACGTTTCGTACACCTTTCGTTGTTGTATGCGACGTCGCGACTCGTGGCAGTGCGCATTTTTAAGTAAGCGTCCGTGGTAAGGATTTTGTGTATCGTGGTAAAGTCATCGTTTATTTTTCTATTTCCGTCGGATCTTCATCGACGAAGGCAGCAATCACGCTCGCATTTTTCTATAAACGTCGACCCGCAGGCGACGATTTATCATTTTTCTCTCTTGACGACGAAATTTTGCCACTTAGGTATTTACCTACCTCTTTTTCTACCCACGTACATTTTTCTTACGCCTTAGGCTTAGTCCTACCTGTTTTTGATCATTTCACGTCAGGTATATCTTGCTTTCCAAGCAAATACTTTTCACGTGAAGAAACCTGTTTTTGGATCGACAAAGACTGAATTTGAAACATTTATTTTGGGCACAATTTCGACGTACTGAAATTTATTTTACCCAAGCTCCATTTTTCGACGTTTTGATACCTGAAAATGCGCAGGAAAAGGTTTTGCAGACACCGCCTGCTAAATTGAAAAAACCTTCTACGCCACCTATCATCTCGCCATTACCCACTGCGCCTGTTGACTCTAATAGCTGCCGAGCAATTTGCGAGCAATGGCAAAAATAATAAAGACGCAACTAGTAAAGCGAATAATGATAAATTACCTGCGTCACTACATACGCCACGAGCAACACACAGTCTGAGGATGAACTGTTATTGACTACTGTGCAATAATGCATTAATCAAACTTTGCTAACTAGATCGGACCCTAACATTGATAATTCATCAAATAATACAATGATTGATAATACGACTACTCTTAACACGGCAAATAATCAGCCTGAAACCAGTTCGCAGCGCGAAAATCCCGATTCTGACGTAGAAAGTAATCATAGTCATCAGCAGAAATGCCGACAAAGATTGTGCTAGTGCTAATCTGACTAATGATCTTATTTTAAAAGCGCTACAAGCTATTCATTTGCAATTCTTCGGATCTTTCTACACGCGTAAATCAAGATAAAAAGGAAAATGCGGATGAAATGCGTAAACTGCATTTGAGCTAAGCACTATGCTTAAACCCCAACCAGTTTCAAATCGCATCGAAATAATCCTGTCTAAGCGCGCTAACCACTCAATCGATAGCGCAAATTTTTCTGAATTTAGTCGCAAAAGTGCGAAAAAATCAAATCGGTATTTTTGAGACGAATGTTTTGTGTATTAAGGATGCGACTCTAGCAGCATTGAGAGCGCAATATTTGTACAATGAATGCCCACGTGATCAAATCATTAGATATGTAAATACCGAGGTCCTTCATACAATTTTTGGCATTTTTTAACTCAGATAGAAATAACTTATAGCCCCACTTCCGGATTTCCGTAACCACAAATATAACGCTGCGCATATTTTTGCAGCTAATTTTCAGTTGCCATTTTTTCGGCCCAAGGAATGCAATGAATCAAGATCAGACTTGTAACACGAGTTCAGAATCCGTCAAAATTGTCAAAAGCGATCAAAATCCGTCCCACAAAACCCGTCAAAAACCCCTTCCCATCAAAAACCCATCAAGCCACACCTGAAAAACCATCAATCTGATCGGGAAAAAGGTCACACCTGGCAACCCTGGTGAATATAGATAGTCAGTGTTGCCAGGTCCCAAAATTCAGATTCTCCTGTACAGAGGTGAAATTGGGAGAAAAATTCTCCTGCAATTCTCCTGAAAAATATTTTTGATTCTCCTGAAAATTCTCCTGGCTCATATTTTGCAGGAAAGGCTCGTACAGCAGATCTACAATTGGCATGTACACTCGCACTATCAAGCCTGCTCAGGCCAATTTACCTTGATTCACCCAACTATTTTATTCTGATCTCTTGCCTGTTATCTTCATTATTTGAAGAAACAGTTTCTGTGCTTAAAACAGTGACCGCCAATCTTCAGCTGCACTTACATCATCAAAAATTTCTGAAAAGAGCCCCGTTTGCAATGTCTTTTGAAAAATAAATAATACTTTATTACTAATTGTATGTACTTCAGTAGCAAGCAAATCCTTACGCTTTTGAAATATATCAAAAAAATGTTTTATAGGCGCTTTGCAAACGTCTATGAAACTGATAAAAACAATTAGACGGTGTGTAAAGCTATGTATTTCTGCACATTTTGTGATATTAAGTGAATAAATAAATGAATGAATGAATGATTTACTACTGGAGCACCGAAACTTATTTGGATATAGTTGGCAACTTAACACTTAGGTCTTAACCACCGTTTTTTCCAGCGATTTGGTTGACATTATAGATTAAACCCAAAATTTTTTTCCACTTTTTCCGACTTTTTTCCGCTACTTTTTGGGAGGTCTAAAAACGTTCAAAATAGAGCGCCTGTGTTGAAAAATCGATGTTTTAAGTGGAAAATTTTATGTACACATGCAATGGCGGTGTTTGATGCACTTTTTGTATAAAAATTTAAGCGCTCCTACAAGAATATCACAATCAGTATAAGCGTTATTAAAGCTGAAACTTGAATTTCCTTCCTTCAGTAAAGCATTTTAGCCAATTCCTGAAGTCGTTTTTGACAATTAAAAAACTATAATTTATCAAATGGCGTCAAGCAGCCAGAAAAAAATTTTGAAATTTTAGCTCTCTAAATCATTTTTGCATTTCAAAAACTGTGCAGAAGAAGGTAAGGATTTTCAAATCGTAGTGGAGTTCTAGGACCAGATTATCGATAAAAATGCTGCAATTGGAGCCGCAGCCGCTTAAACATCAACAAATAAGAATTAAATCAATTCGGCCGAAAAATTTTTGTAGTATCACCTCTCTGAAACGCATTTTTTGCATTACAAAAACTAACCAAATCCGTGCAGAAGATAAGGATTTTCAATCGTGGTAAAAAGTTCTAGATCAAATTTTCGGTCAAAAATGCTGCAGCTGGCCTTGTGTGACGCGAAATATTAATAACAAAAAAAGAATTAACTCAATTCGCCAAGCGCCGAAAAAATTTGTAGTTTCACTTCTCTAAAACGCATTTTTGCATTAAAAAACTAACTGAATCCGTGCAGAAAATAAGGATTTTCAATTTGTAGTGAAGTTCTAGACCAGATTGTAGATGTCAAAATGAAGCGTTGGCAGCTGGCTTAGGGATTACTAATAAGTAAGAATTTAATCAATGCGGCACGCGCCGAAAAATTTTTGAAGTTTTAACTCTCTAAAACGCATTTCTTTGACATTACAAAAATTTTCCACAAAATGCCAACCAAGCCCAAAAATTTTTTTCCATTTCCCAAAATTTTTGGCTGACAAATAGACCAAAAAGTGGGAAAAACGGTGGTCTTAACTATGAACGAAATAAATTCTTTATGTGAAAGATCCAAGTATAAAATTAGGTGTGCACACACACACACACACACACACACACACACACACACACACACACACACACACACACACACACACACACACACACACACACACACACACACAACACACACACACACACACACACACACACACACACACACACACACACGTGTGTGTGTGTGTACACACACACACACCAACTAACTACAGGCAGAAAAAGAAGGTTGAGATAATCATTATAACTTGCTGTTTAAGTTTTGAAAATTCTCCTGGACTCTCCTAGATTTTCAGGATTCCACTGAATTCTCCTGACATGTTAAAAATTCTCCTGCATTCTCCTGCATGTTTACAACTTCTCCTGAAATTTCTCCTGAAAAGCCCATTCTCCTGCTCCTGCTCCTGAAAATTTTAGATTCTCCTGAATTCAGGAGAGAATTCTCCTCCTGCACCTGGCAATCCTAGCATTTCGATTTCTGTGGTACAGTAATATTCGTGATTAGATAATTTTCATGAGAAAGGTACTTGATCAAACGTGCTTAAAGGCTTATACTAAAGTCAGTAAAAAGACCAAACTTGTGTTCAACAGATTTTCACTAATACCATATTCTATCGTTCTATAAGTACGTCCCTCACTAATGTTTATGTCCCTCCTACATCCGGTACCAATCATTTCGGATCATGTAACTTCGCCTGTTTCATTGAACTTTTGAACGTCCCTTATTTATCCGGACAAACCTATTGGGGTTGAAATTACCTCCTCATAATTTTAATGTAAATGTCCTTAAACTAATGCGATAAACGGATATTCTACAGTATAATGAGTTACAAGGAGTCAAACACATCCGCTCTAATGGTGTTATCAGTTACCTACCTCATGTTTATATGTAAATGTCCTTTAAACTTATGCTATTTACTTTATATTATACAGTATAATGATTTACAAGCAGTAAGACACATCTGCATGTCTGCTTTTTATTCCATATAGTCTGTTTCATTGTACTTTGAACGTCCAACATTTACTCACACACACCTAATGGGGGTATAAATTACATGGTGTTATCATTACCTACTTCATGATTTTATGTAAATGTCCTTTAAACTTATGCTATTTACTTTATATTCTACAGTATAATGAAACACATCCGCATGTCTGTTTTTTATTCCATATGGTCTGTTTCATTGTACTTTGAACGTCCCACATTTACCCGCACCCACCTCATGGGGTAAAAATTGTAACCTGCGAGAGTAATCACGGTCTGGTGAACTTGCCTTAGCAGTTCATGGCAGCCACCCACATAGGCACATACTAGTAGCTATCTACGACAGTGTACTGTGGGCTATGCCTTCGGTCTTCCCATTTTTCCCCAATTTTCAATAATAAAAACAATAAGATACTTGTGGGTGAAAGGTGGCGCGCTGGCGCTGGCCCTGGCCCTCGCCAACTGGGTAAAGGTGGCGCTGGCGCTGGCCCTGCGCCAACTGGGTAAAAGGTGGCGCTGGCGCTGGCCCTGGCCCTCGCCAACTGGGTAAAAGGTGGCGCTGGCCCTCACCAACTGGGTAAAAGGTGGCGCTGGCGCTGGCCCTGGCCCTCGCCAACTGGGTAAAAGGTGGCCCTGGCCCTCGCCAACTGGGTAAAAGGTGGCGCTGGGTTGGCGCTGGCCCTCCCCCTCCAGTGTTATAACGTACATAACGTTGAAGGATAGGAAGCCGGTTCCACCCATAGTCGGCCCTAATGTTATAACATATACAGTGTTTTAGTATAGGAGGTTGGCCCAAGAGTCTGGCCCCAAAGTTATAACATACAATGCATAAGGATCTGCAATGGTTAAGGATAGAACATAGTATGAGGAGTGGAAGCGTGAAAGTTGGCACAGTGTCAGTTTAGGTCTTAGATTAAACTACGATTAAAGCTAAAGTAAGTGTAAAGTTGACCTGAGTGTAAAGTGCTATTGTATTCATAGTTAAACTATAGCTGACCAGCGGCGACTTTTTGGAGCAGGGGAGTTCCACCCACCCCTAACACAAGCCCTACAATACTTATAAGCAGTGGTCCACTCTTGCTATCACTGCCAATCAGTCTTAAATGACAGGGCCATCCCAGGAAAAAATTCCCGATGGGGGGAGAGAAACTTTTCAGGGGATAATTCAAAGGTCTATATCTCAAGAGCCAACAGTCGGATTGGGCTCAAATTTTCAGGGTTTGATGAACATATGCCAGGCATGTCATGCATACAATATGTACGACGAATCTACAGTATGCCGTGTTTAGTTTACACTTTCTCATACAGCACTGTAACTCAAGAAATAATAGTCGGATTTTGCTCAAATTTTCAGGATATGATGTAGTTATATGGGCAAAGCATGCTATGTACAGAATTTTAGCGCGAAGCCTACAGTACACCAATTTACTTTACACTCTCTCATATAGCACTATATTTCAAGAACTAGTGGGCGGATTTAGCACAAATTTTCAGAGTAGGGTGGGAATATGTTGCATCTTTTATCTTATTGATGTAAGCATGTAATCTACAGTATGCTAGTTTTGGTTTACACTATCTCATAAAGCACTTTAACTCAAGAACCAATGGTCGGGTTAGGCTCAAATTTTCAGGATAGAGTGGGTATACCTTAGGCATGCTATGTAAAAAATTTTAGCGCAACCTACAGTATGCCGATTCTAGTTTACACTGTTTTAAATGTAGCTAAGCTTAAGAATCAATGATCAGATCGGGCTCAAATTTTTAGGTTAGGGTGGATATACATTCAGCACGCTATGTACAGAATTTTAGCATGCAGCCTACAGTACACCAATTTACTTTACACTCTCATATAGCACTATATTTCAAGAACTAGTGGGCGGATTTAGCACAAATTTTCAGAGTAGGGTGGGAATATGTTGCATCTTTTATCTTATTGATGTAAGCATGTAATCTACAGTATGCTAGTTTCGGTTTACACTATCTCATAAAGCACTTTAACTCAAGAACTAATGGTCGGGTTAGGCTCACATTTTCAGGGTAGAGTGGGTATACCTTAGGCATGCTATGTAAAAAATTTTAGCGCAACCTGCAGTACGCCGATTCTAGTTTACACTCTTTTAAATGTAGCTATAACTTAAGAATCAATGATCAGATCGGGCTCAAATTTTTAGGTTAGGGTGAATATACATTCAGCATGCTATGTACAGAATTTTAGCGCGCAGCCTACAGTATACCAATTTACTTTACACTTTCTCATATTGTACTATATTTCAAGAACTAGAGGGCGAATTTGGCTTAGATTTTCAGAGCAGAGGGAGTATATGCTGCATGTATTATTTTATTGATGCAAACATGTAATCTACAGTATGCTAGTGTTAGTTTACACTTTATCATATAGCACTATATTTCAAGAACTAGAGGGCGGACTTAGCTTATATTTTCAGAGTAGGGTGGGTACATATTGCACGTGTTATCCCATTGACATGAACATGAAATTTACAGTATGCTAGTTTTTGTTTACACTTTCGCATATAGCACTATAAGTCAAGATCTAAAGGTCGGATTGGGCTTAAACTTTCAGTGTAGGATAAACATATGCCAGGTATGGTATGTATACAATGTGTACGACCAACCTACAGTACGCCGATTTAAATTTACACTTTCTCATATAGCACTGTAACATAAGAACCAATGGTCGGATTTTGTTCAAATTTTCAGGATATGATGTAGTTATATAGGCAAGGCATTCTATGTACAGAGTTTTAGTGCGTAGCATATAGTGTGCCGATTTTAGTTTACACTCTTTCAGGTATAGCTATAACTCAAGAACCAATGATCAAATTGGGCTCAAATTTTCAAGGTAGGATGTATTAATCTTAGCTATGCTATGTACAAAATTTTAGGAAAGTACCAACAGTATTTTGATTTTAGTCTATTCTGCTTGATTTTTCAGCAGTTTAAGGATTAATTTTTGCCAAATATTGGTCTCCCAAGAAAAATTGTCTGTACGCACTTAGTTAAGAAGCAGGGGTCCAGAGTCAGTGCCATGGGAACACTACCGCCACCAGGGTCACTACCGCTACTTTAGATAGGCACTTGGCTCACTATATAGCAAAGTATGACTCTGGACCCCTGCTTCTTAACTAAGTGCGTGCAGACAATTTTTCTTGGGAGACCAATATTTGTCAAAAATTAATCCTTAAACTGCTGAAAAATCAAGCAGAATAAACTAAAATCAAAATACTGTAGGTACTTTCTCTAAAATTTTGTACATAGCACAGCTAAGATTTGTACATCCTACCTGGAAATTTGAGCCCAATCTGATCATAGGTTCTTGAGTTATAGCTATACCTGAAAGAGTGTAAACTAAAATCGGCACACTATACGCTATGCACTAAAACTCTGTACACAGAATGCCTTGCCTATATAACTACATCATATCCTGAAAATTTGAACAAAATCCGAAAATTGGTTCTTATGTTACAGTGCTATATGAGAAAGTGTAAAGTTAAATCGGCGTACTGTAGGTTGGTCGTACACATTGTATACATACCATGCCTGGCATATGTTTATCCTACACGGAAAGTTTAGGCCCAATCCGACCTCTAGTTCTTGACTTATAGTGCTATATGCGAAAGTGTAAACAAAAACTAGCATACTGTAAATTTTATGTTCATGTCAATGGGGTAACACGTGCAATATGTACCCACCCTACTCTGAAAATAAAGTCCGCCCTCTAGTTCTTGAAATATAGTGCTATATGAGAAAGTGTAAACTAACACTAGCATACTGTAGATTACATGTTTACATCAATAAAATAACACATGCAACATATACTCCCTCTGCTCTGAAAATCCAAGCCAAATTCGCCCTCTAGTTCTTGAAATATAGTGCAATATGAGAAAGTGTAAAGTAAATTGGTATACTGTAGGCTGCGCGCTAAAATTCTGTACATAGCATGTTGAATGTACATCAAACCTAACCTAAAAACTTGAGCCCGATCTGATCATCGATTCTTAAGTTATAGCTACATTTAAAACAGTATAAACTAGAATCGGCATACTGTAGGTTGCGCTAAAATTTTTTACATAGCATGCCTAAGGTATACCCACTCTACCCTGAAAATGTGAGCCTAACCCGACCATTAGTTCTTGGGTTAAAGTGCTTTATGAGATAGTGTAAACCGAAACTAGCATACTGTAGATTACATGCTTACATCAATAAGATAAAAGATGCAACATATTCCCACCCTACTCTGAAAATTTGTGCTAAATCCGCCCACTAGTTCTTGAAATATAGTGCTATATGAGAGTGTAAAGTAAATTGGTGTACTGTAGGCTGCATGCTAAAATTCTGTACATGGCGTGCTGAATGTATATCCACCCTAACCTAAAAATTTGAGCCCGATCTGATCATTGATTCTTAAGTTATAGCTACATTTAAAACAGTGTAAACTAGAATCGGCATACTGTAGGTTGCACTAAAATTTTTTACATAGCATGCCTAATGTATACCCACCCTACCCTGAAAATTTGAGCCTAATCCAACCATTGGTTCTTGAGTTAAAGTGCTTTATGAGATAGTGTAAACCAAAACTAGCATACTGTAGATTATACGCTTACATCAATAAGATAAAAGATGCAACATATTCCCACCCTACTCTGAAAATTTGTGCTAAATCCGCCCACTAGTTCTTGAAATATAGTGCTATATGAGAAATGTAAAGTAAATTGGTGTACTATAGGCTTCGTGCTAAAATTCTGTACATAGCATGCTTTGCCCATATAACTACATCATATCCTGAAAATTTGAGCAAAATCCGACTATTATTTCTTGAGTTACAGTGCTTTATGAGAAAGTGTAAACTAAAAATGGCATACTGCAGATTCGTCGTACATATTGTATGCATGACATGCCTGGCATATGTTCATCAAACCCTGAAAATTTGAGCCCAATCCGACTGTTTGCTCTTGAGATATAGACCTTTGAATTATCCCCTGAAAAGCTTCTCTCCCCCCCGGGAATTTTTTTCCTGGGATGGCCCTGTCATTTAAGACTGATTGGCAGTGGTAGCAAGAGTGGACCACTGCTTATAAGTATTGTAGGGCTTGTGTTAGGGGTGGGTGGAACTCTACCTCCTCCAAAAAACCGCCGCTGGTTAGCTATAGTTTAACTATGAATACAATAGCACTTTACACTCAGGTCAACTTTACACTTACTTTAGCTTTAATCGTAGTTTAATCTTAGACCTAAACTGACACTGTGCCAACTTTCACGCTTCCACTCCTCATACCACTGTTTTTTTTGTACGAGCCTCTTTGTACATGTACAAAGATCTCCGGAAAAGTCTTTGTACGAGCGAAAATTTTTTTGCACATATAACGTATAGATATGTAATTGAATGTACACATTTTTACATACTACTAGATTGTTATCCGTGACCCGCACGCTTCGCAAAAGGTGTAATTTTGTCCTAAATTCAGCTGGTTATATTATTTCGGCCCGAAACGCCAAAACTTTCATGAGTCTTAGGTTGAAATTACACATAAAATTCGACTCAGCATGTTAAAATGACTTGTGTTACACAATTATAAATAATAAGCGGTTGCAATGTGCTGACTGAATCTCATAACAGACACTAATTTGCTTATGAATTTAATGCTACGCAAAGATAAAAGAGTCAATTTATCTTCAAACGGCAGAAACAGTAAGTTATTTAATAGTTCTTTTTTTCTGCATAAAATCTTATAAAACAGTGGAAATAGATATAAAAGATGCTCTAAATCTGTACAAAGATGCTTACAGATAGATTTTGGAGTGTTAAATGCCCGCGCTTGGAGCTAGATAGAATGTAATTATGATATTCGGCGCAAAGCGCCGAAAATTTTCTGAATTCTTGCTAAAAAATACTCCAAAAAACGTTAAAATTACTATTACTTTGCCTCAAAAAGTCTTTGTACAGTGTACAAAGATGGCTCGAAAATCTTTGTACGAGCCTCAAATCTTTGTCTCGTACAACAAAACAGTGCCTCATACTATGCTCTATCCTTAACCATTGCAGATCCTTATGCACTGTATGTTATAACTTTAGGCCAGACTCTTGGGCCAACCTCCTATACCACAACACTGTATATGTTATAACATTAGGGCCGACTATGGATGGAACCTGCTTTCTATCCTTCAACATTATGTACATTATAACACTGGAGGGAGAGGGCCAGCACCAGCGCCACCTTTGCAGTTGGTGAGGGCCAGGGGCCAGCGCCAGCGCCACCTTCTACCCAGTTGGCGAGGGCCAGGGCCAGCGCCACCTTTGCCCAGTTGGCGAGGGCCAGCGCCAGCTCCACCTTTACCCTTGGCCATGGCCAAGGCCAGCGCCAGCGCCATTGCCAGCGCCACCTTTTACCCATGTGCGCCAGGGCCAGCGCCAGCCTCCACCTACCCACGCCCAAATTAAATAGCTATCCGACGATTCGGCGAAACACCGACAATTGGTATAAGATTGTCAATTAGTTAGTATCGAAGGAGCCGGATTAACAATCTGATAGGTGTGGCGGAGCATTGAAATTAACCGTTTCGACAGCGGCTAATCAGATTTCGTTTTGACGTGGCACATTTGTGGAACGCTCGAAACTGAAGATATACAATTTTTATCATCAGATTTCGTTTTGACGTGGCACATTAATCGAACGCTGAAACTATTGATATACGAAATTTTATTCAGCAACTGCTGAAAGGCGTACGACTGTCTAGATCAGCACGGAAATCAAGATATAAAAGTAGTAGGAGAATTTACACTTCAGTGATTATAATAATGGTCATGTAAACCATCCGGTGATCAATCTTTTTTGTTAGTATTAGTTAGAAAGGAAAGGATTACGTATATTTTGACAAATGAAAGTGCTAGCGTCATTTTCTTCCTAAGTCTCTTCTA
This sequence comes from Mermis nigrescens, assembly GCA_036768485.1. NCBI lineage: Eukaryota > Metazoa > Nematoda > Enoplea > Mermithida > Mermithidae > Mermis > Mermis nigrescens. The sequence continues at coordinate 1,535,938 of JAVLUZ010000341.1, forward strand.
ATATTTATTTTTTAGGCTTAGGCTTAGTATGTGCCTTCACATTGGTGCCAGGGGATATGTAAGCCTGAGACAAATGGGGCGAAATTGCGAAGCGAGCCGGCGAGCGGAGCAATTCTCGCCCCATCTTTTCTTGAGGCCGTCATCTGCTGGCACCAATCGGAAGCGTACTGAGCTCTAAGATAATTTCGATGAGGTGAGAATAGCATGTTAATGCGAATTCAAGTAGGAGTTTTGAATATAAAAGTTGAGAAAAACAGACGGAAATGAAAGTGAGGAAATAAAATTTTTTGAAAATTTTTTTTCAATCAAAGGCTTTTCCGTCTGTTTTTTTCAACTTTTATGTTAAAGATACGTGCTTGAAATCGCATAAAAACGTTGTTTTTAATCTGGAACATGGAGCTATTCTAGAATTTGCCCATTTTAGCTCTCTAAAACGCATTTTTGCATTACAAAAACTGGCATTCGTGTAGCTGGTTCACATATGTATTAACATAGTCATATTATAAGGGCATATGTGTGCGGTCGAAAGCATCTGAGGAAATGAGAGAAAGTTGCTGGCAGTCGGATTCGAAACGGGGACCCCTTGCTCTAAAGTCCAGAACCATAACCAATCGACTAACGCTGGTTAATTTCGATAAAGATTGCAAAGCTATTCGTGATGTTTTGCTGGTTTACCAGCTGATTAGGCTTAGGCTTAGTATCATGGACTGACCAAAATGTGGTTGGTGCCAGCGTTTAAAATAAGCCTGAGTAATGGGATGCGACGAGCGGAGCGAAGCGAAGCGAGCGACGCAGAGTTGCATCCCATTGCTTAGGCTTATTTTAAGCGGCACCCATTTGGTCAGTCACACGAATTTACTGGAAAAATCTGATGACTGCCTTATTTGTTTCCGACTTGACTCAAATCAAACCAGTTAGGTGGCAGCTTTCACCGGATAATACTTGTTGGGCTAAACTTTACTATATGGTGTGAAAGGAAAACTTGCGGATGTACGTGAAAAGGAACGATATTGATTGAAATGAGGAGGACATGCATAGAGAAGGTGCGGAAAAAAATTTTATGAAATATGGACCAATATTGGTGACGATAGAGTTACTCAGGATAAAGCTACATTAAAGTGGAGAACTTTACAGTTTACCAAAAATGTTCGAATTTGGGCTGAAAACATATGTATCTGACATTTTCAGGGTCGCTGATTACGAAAAAATAACTTTTATTTCACGGAAAAGAAATTTTGTAAGAAAATTTTAAATTTGAAAAAAACAATTTTTTGCATGTTCTTTCTGTCTAGATAATGTGAAAATTCAAGTTTCTGCTTAAATGACGCTTAGGCTTAGGCTTAGTTTATCTGAGAAGGTGTTTTCGGCTGCTTAGGTAGAGGTCGCTCCGCTTAGGTCGAGGTATAGATGCTTAGGTCAATGTATAGATGCTTAGGTCGATGTATAGATGCTCAGGTTGATGTATAGATGCTTAGGTCGACCTAAGTTGGGTACATGTTATTCTGCATTTCCACTGTTTGAATCTTCAAATGGTTGGAACTTTAACATAATCCAAAAATGCTGCTTGAATCGTATTCAAGTAGAAATCTTTAACTGGATGAAAACAATGTTAAAAATAGTGAAATTAAAAAAAATTTCTTGAAAATTTGGGCAAAAAATTACAAAAATTTTTTCTTTAATCTTGGTTTCCACGCAGTATAACCTAATTTTTGGAATCTGCGACCTTGAAAAAGCAGGAAAATATTAATTAGTAAAAATTGGAAACCTTTGATATACTGCTAAAATTCCTTAAAGTGGCTCAAAATGGTGAATGTCGAAGTATGATGTTTTGAAGTACCGTAACTCTGTGAGTTTTGTATGGATTTGGTTTATAATTTTTTGCCGCGTCTTTTAGTGACACAAAGTATCGTTTTTGCGTAATTGTATGGCAGTTCTGCCGGGCCGGCGCAAAATCGAGTTCACACCATATTCTCCAAAAAACTCCACCTCGACCTAAGCAGCCAAAAACACCTCAGATAAACTAAGCCTAAGCCTAAGCGTCATTTAAGCAAAAACTTGAATTTGCACAGACAGAAAGAACATGCAAAAAATTGTTTTTCAAATTTAAAAATTTTCAACATAAAATTTTTTCCGTAAAATAAGTTATTTTTTCGTAATCAGCGACCTTGAAAATCTCATATACATATGTTTTCAGCCCAAATTCAGAACATTTTTAGTAAACTGTAAAATACCTCACTTTAATGTAGCTATATCCTGAGTAACTCTATTGGTCCGTTTTTCATAAAATTTTTTTCCGCACTTTCTTTATGCATGTCCTCATTTCAATCAATATCGTTCCTTTCCACGTACATCTGCAAGTTTTCCGTTTACTATAGTAAAGTTTAGCCGGTTGAGGTATAGATGCTTAGGTCAATGTATAGATGCTTAGGTCAACGTATAGATGCTCAGGTCGATGTATAGATGCTTAGGTCGACCTAAGATGGGCACATGTTATTCTGCATTCCACTATTTGAATCTTCAAATGGTTGGAACTTTAAGATAATCCAAAAATGCTGTTTGAATCGTATTTAAGTAGAAATCTTTAACTGGATGTAAACAATGATATAAATAGTGGAATAAAAAAATTCGTTTTGAAAATTTGGGCAAAAAATTACAAAAAGAAATTTTTCTTAAATCTTGGTTTCCACACAGTATAACTTAATTTTTTGTAATCTGCGACCTTGAAAATGGCAGGAAAATAATAATTAGTAAAAATTGGAAACCTTTGATAAACTGCTAAAATTCCTGAAAGGGCTCAAAATGGTGAATGTCGAAGTATGATGTTTGAAGTACCGTAACTCTGTGAGTTTTGTATGGATTCGGTTTATTATTTTTTTCCACGTCTTTTAGTGACACAAAGTATCGTTTTTGCGCAATTTTATGACAGTTCTGCCGGAATGGCGCAAAATCGGTTCACACCATATTCTTCAAAAACTCCTACTTGTTGTATACGTACTTATAACGTGACTATCTTAATACATATGTGAACCAGCTACACCAATGCCTAAGATTTAAATCAATTTGGCGCAAAGCGCCGAAAAATTTTTCAACTTTTACCTCTCTTAGACGCATTTTCGCATTTTGATACCGGACAAAAGCGGACCAACAGCTTAAAAAACCGGACATGACTGTCGACCGGACAAAACCGGACATCAAGCCTGAAAAGCGGACATAAATGTCCGGTTTTCGACCAAGTTGGTAACCCTGGAGCGAGAGCAGTGTTGCCAGGTCAAATTTTAAAAAACCCCCAAAAAAATCCCCCAAATGAGAAAAAAACCCCCATATTAAAAAATGCTTTGTTAAACAATTAAGTCGATAAAACGCATACAAACGAGCTGGATGCGCTAAATAACATCGTTTTTGTGCATTTTCCACCGCGCCAAATCTTTTTCAGCCAGAAATAAAAGACAATTTTTCTGAATTTTTCGGTTTTTTTTAATTATATAAAAATGTTTCAAAATGGTTTGTTCGCGTCACATTAATCCGTATCGAACCGCGAAAATATTATCAGCAGTACTGGCATGCATACGGTTACGTAAGGTATTTTTAACAAATTTTATATCTGGAAATCATTTTTCGAATTGGGGATGGAACAGTAGCACACATTTTACAGGAAGAACAAGGGATCTGAAATTGTCTGAAAACTGTCTAAAACCTGCTTACGCGAATGACCATAAAGCTGATAAAAATCTTCAGATGGTAAGAGATTATTATGAATAATATTATATGTAACAATTAAATCAAAATAAATTCTACAGAGTTCAAGCCTCTCTAAATATAACGCTCTTAAACTTTCATCATAAGAAAGTTCAGTACATCCAAAGCTTTGAGTAGGTAACAAAAACAATTTGCCAAAAGGCTAATCAAATTGAAATCATTTTTTTCATCATCACTCGATCAGTCAACTCGGTAAAGCTAAAAATACCTACATCTCGCTTAAATTTGAAGATGTTTTGTTTTGCAAATAGACTCCCTCCTCTTTGGAATAATTTGCCAGAAGTTGTAAATGCCCAAACTTTCCCTCCTTCAGCAGTCGTTTAGAGAAAATTAGTTTTACCTTAGACTATAAGTAAGTGCAAACCGCCTTTATAGTCCTTGCGCAGGTTATTGATATTATATTTCATTGCATTGACGATATTTTAGTGTGTTACTCTGATTCTTTCTTTTTTTAAATTTGACCAAATTTTTATTGTTTTAATTTCGTCTCTGTCGCAATAAAGTATTTCATTTTTTCAGTTTTCAATATGGCACAAAAAATGGAAATATGACTTCTTCTTCGAAATGATGAACCATAAACTCAACAAGGGCAATGAACCTCGATATGAAACCCGGGCCCCGAGCAGTATTGCCATGCCAGGTCTAAATTTTCAGCATCCATAGATTCATCCATAGAAATCCTAAAATTTCCATGGATTTCTGATATTATTGTAACAACACTCACCTTTTGTGTACCAGGGTTGGCCGGGCATGGTTTTTTGGTTTTTTTGGTTTTTTTTGGTTTTTTATGGTTTTTTATGGTTTGAAAATCGGCCTGGTTTTTGGTTTTTTGTTTTTTTCGGTTTTTTAAGTCGATGTTAAAAAATGTCGCAAGATTCATATTTCATCATTTGTAAACATGTGCAAATAGTACTCTTTACTCTATCATAGAGTAGACTAATTATTTAGGGAATAAACGGCATGAAATAGTTCATTTTCATCTTGGTTGAACTTTTTTTTGTAAGAGAGACGTACTTATAATCGTATAATCTAATGATGATCCAGGCACGTAGCTGACCCTCCAATTTTTGGGGGACCAACTTATTTTGGGGGGGCAAAATGCCAAAAAGGCTAAAAACGGTCAAAAGATAGCATTAAAAAATTGAAATTTTTCCAGTTTTTCTTTGTTACCGAAGCTGCGTAATCAGCTGGCACCCGACACTGTCAAAAAGCTGGTATTTGTGAAAAGCAATATCAACCAACTCGAAGGAACGACCCTAGATATTTCTAGCGATGAAAATAAACGAGAAGAAAATGATTCTTAATGTTGCCGTTCATTCTACTGAATAAATTTGAAATTGTTCACTTTTGTTATTTTTCCTGAATAATTGGTTAGGCAACTCATGCCTGTTCTTTAATTTAGTGCTTTTTAATCATAATCAAGCATTTAAACAGTTATACTCACGACTAAGATATAAAAACCAAAATTTTACCATTAAAAAACCATAAAAAACCATAAAAAACCATTAAAAAACCATAAAAAACCATAAAAAAACCAAAAAACCAAAATATCGGAAATTATCAAACTTTGGTTTTTTCCAACCCTGTTGTGTACATAAGGTTCGCTATTCTTTCAAATAATTAGTCGATTTGATGGCGACTGTTCATTAGCACGATATTTTAGAAGAATTAAAATACATTCTACCGTGATAATAGGGCTAAAAAATAAAAGTCCCGAAATAAAAAAAGGTAAGCTGAGCTGGGCACGCACGGCTGTGCTGTCGGCTTGGCTTCTCTTACTAAAGTTTATTACTTGCACCTTAAATGAAAAACCCCCCAAAAAAAACCTCAAAAATTTTGAAAAACCCCCATAAAATCCCCCATGAGCTAAAACCCCAAAAAATCCCCCAAGGATCCCAAAAAACCCCAAAATGGGGAAAACCCCCAACCTGGCAACACTGAGCGAGAGCAGGTTTTGAATCGGTCTTGCCACAGTAAACAAGCAAATTGACATTTCTACAATCTTTAATACCTAGCTCATCATCCTACTGATTTTTATACACTAACTCACAAGTCGCTGCGGATTAAGATCTTCTTTTCGGACGCCGGTCGTACCATATTACCAGTGTCAAGCAGGTTTTAAACAGCATCTATGATAATAAGGTGACTGATTGCGATTATGATTGATCTGATACATTTGCACCTTAATCGTCGGTTTACTGTCGGTAGTATACTTGGGCGTGGGGGGTACGCAATTCCCCCCTCCCCCGAGAAAGCAAAAATACCTCATCCCAGAAATCAAAAACCCCCCCCCCCCCCAAGAATTAAAATTGTTAAAAATTTTTTCGTTTTTTTCGCAACTTTTTGATGCCAATAGATAGTGCTCAATGAGAAACGTCGGAAAATGGTGTTTTTTCGCCATACCACCACTTTTAAGGCCATTTTTGACCTTTGAAATATCTTGTACCCCACAGGATTTTCTTGCTGCCCACGGTATGGTCGGTAGTCTTAAAATTTATGCCATAATTTATGTGAAACAGACTATAAATGTAAAAGGAATGCTCGCGTATCTGCCGTGATCTCGTCAATTCCTTCATCAACAATTTCGGCTCATTGTATTATAATTCGGTTCACACGATTCTGTTGCCATTTGTATGGGTTACTCAGTTCGCCAGCGAACGTCATATTGATTTTGTAAACATTATCGTGTTGCATCACCTTCCGGCAGTCTGTTTACGCAGCCTTACTGCGAAACACACCTGGGCGTGGGGGGGGGGTCGGGGAGAAACCAAATCCCAACTCCCCAGAAATCAAAATGCCCCCCAGAATTCAATTTTTAAAAATTTTTTTCGTTTTTTTCGCAATTTTTTTGATGTCAATGGATAGTGCTTGATGAGAAACGTCGAAAAATTGTGTTTTTATCGCCATACCACCATTTTAAAGGCTATTTTTTGACATTCAAAAAATTTTGCACCCCCCAGAATTTTCTTGCTGCCCACGTATGCTGCGACATGTTATTCGGCTGTGCTTAACAAACACGGGCAACCAAATTCTGGAGAGTACGATGAAATAAAATCATCAAGAAATAGCGTCAGATTAAATTCCATGGGTTTATTGATTTTGGGGGATTCTCAAGAGAGTCCAGTCCATACGTGGGCAGCAAGGGGCTGCAAGATTTTTCAAAGGTAAAAAATGGCTTTAAAAATGATGGTATGGCGTAAAAACACCCTTTTCGATGTTTCTCATAAAACACTATCCATTGGCATCATAAAATTGCGAAAAAAACTGAAAAAAATTTTCAGAAATTGAATTCTTGGGGGAGTCTTTTGATTTCTGAGGAAGTTTAGTTTCTTGGGGCCGGGAGGGGGGCATAACAGGTGTGGTCCAGTCCAGTCCATAGGTGGGCAGCACCAAAATTCTGGGTAGGGGATGCAAAGGTCAAAAAATGGTTGTATGGAGAAAAACACTATTTTCATCGATTGCGAAAAAAACAAAAAAAAATTGAATTCTTATTTAGGTTTCTGGGGGAAGTGGGTATTCGGCCTTCTAGGGGTCACTGCATACCCCTTATGCCTATGTGTGGTCTAAATTAAGTGAAGCACCACGTCCATGTGTGGTGTGATTATAGTCTGTTTCATTTTACTTTGAGGTTTTTGAAAAAAATTTAGAGTGGCTACAAAAGTGCTTTAAACTAATGCGGTAAACGCGATCTTCTACAATACAATGAGTTACAGGAAGACATTTATTAAGTCGCCTTTCTGTATCAAACAACTAAATCACTTTTGTAACCCGATTTATGCGGATTGAATTCAAGAGAATACCTCAGTTCTGTTTCATACAACTTCGGTCATAAAGTTTAAAACTATCTCGGACAATAAGCTGACAGATTGTGATTATAGCATTAATCTGATATATAATCCTCTGTAACCACACCTTGGCGTTAGGGGGTTTGGGGGTACCCCCAGAATTCAATTTTTAAAACGTTTTTCGTTTTTTTTAACAAATTTTTGATGCCAATGGATAGTGCTCGATAGTGTTGTAAAAGATAAGGATTTTTGGCAAGATAAAAGATAAAGATAAAGTTGAAATTTTAAAATCTAAAAGATAACGAAAAAGATAAAGATAAGATAAAAAATTAAGAAAGATAAAGATAAAGATAATTTGCAAGATAAAGAAACCAAAAAGATAAAGATAAACATAAAGATAAAGATAAAGTGTAAATTATGGTCGCCTGGAGTCTGGTTCATTTTACTTTGGGGTTTTTAAAAAAGTTTGAAGCGGTTACAAAAGTGTTTTAAACTAATACAATAAATATGATATATTACAGTATATTGAGTCATATAGAGACGTATGCTTGTTTTGAGCCGCATTACTGCATCAAAAGTTTAAACCGCTTTTGTAGCCTGATTCTTCTGGAAAATTTAAGAAGAAAACCGCAAAGTTAAATGAAACAGACTATAGGAGAATGTCGAATGTGAAGTGCAATAAACCAGAGTGGGTGATGCAAAGCAGCCAAGTGAATGCCTAACTTTTACACCTGAGGTCAAAGAGGTAATAGGCATGAAGCACACATAAATGTAGGTTTGGGGGTTTACCCGCGGTATCTAACTGACCCACGTAATACTACTACTGGCCAGGCACGTAATGGCCGTCCTATTTCGGTGGGGAACCAACACCAATTTTGGGGGACCAAGCCCAAAATGGTCAAAAACAGCACAAAATAACGTTTAAAAAGTCCTATCTACTGAATTTCTTGGGGGTCCGGCCGGACCGTTCCATTCCCCCTAGAGCTATGTGCCTGCTATTCGCTAACAGCAAGTCATTTCTTTCTTTCACAAGCATCGAGACGAAAACGGAAACTATGGGTAAAATCCGGAAACGGAAACGATGTTTAAAATCCGGAAACGGAAACGATGTTTAAAAGCCGGAAACGGAGACGGAAACGATCCAAAGCACCGGAACCGGGGTTTCCCAACTAGAGCCCATCAGGATAAATACTCCAAACCCCGTTTCCGGCTAAATTTCTCTCACTTAAGGGGGATTTAGTGGCTCGGAAATGGGTACCCCATTATTCATATAAGAAGCTGACCCCGGTTCCGTTGAAAGTTTCTCCGATCTGGGGGTAGTCCAAAGTGCCGTAAACCAGTGTTCCAAAAGTACAGTCAAGACCACAAGTAACGTCACTCGAGCGCATGTCCTACAGGCGCCTGGCAGTCAAAGTGACAGGCATCGCACAGGCAATTTTCTTTCGACGCGCGTATTTACCAATATAAAATTTTGGCCGATTCACAAGCAGGTCACAGGCGCCTGTTGCCTGTCGTGCCTGCGCTTGAGCGACGTTACTTGTGGTCTTGACTGTAGAGCACATCAGGGTTGAAACCCCCAACCCCGTTTCCGGCAAAATCTTACGCATGAAAGCAGCGTTTTTTTGTATTCAGCAATGATCTTCCCGATGTACAAAAACTTTTCGGGACCGTCTTTGTACATGTACAACGATTTTTGGAAAGTCAAAAATTGCAAAACAAGGTCTAAAATTCGAAAAAATTTTCGGTGCTTCGCGCCGAAATGATCGATTGTGTGTTCTATATATTTTTATTATTGCAGAAATTGCTTTTCAAAAGGAAAAATGACAAATTTTAGCGCTCCGCGCCGTTTTAAGACGATTTTTGGTGATTTTGCCTTTACAGACCCAGAAATTAGCTGGAATACACTACCAAAAGTCGAACAACTCTGTTTTTACAACACTAAAATTGCTACTGTAACATATTTTAGTACACAAAAATTTGCATGTATGGAATGTACAAAGACTTTTGGGGACCATCTCTGTGCATGTACAAACGGACCTTGTAAAAAACGCTGCATGGAATGGGGGTTTAGGGGCTCGGAAAGAGGGTAACCCATCAAAAACATACGTAACTGACCCGAGCTCCGTCGGGGGTTTCTCCGCCCTGTGGGCAGTCCAAAGTGCCGGAACCGGGGTTCCGTAAGTAGGGCTATAAATAACACCCCTAAACCCCGTTTCGGCAAATTTTTACCGATAGAATGGGGGTTTAGAGACTGGGAAATTTAGTAGCTCATTATTCATACATGTAGCTGACCCCAGTTCCGTCGGGGGTTTCTCCGCTCTGAGGGTAGTCCAAAGTGGCGGAACAGGGGTTCTACAAGTAAGACCCATCAGGGTCAACACTGCAACCCCGTTTCCGGCAAAATTTTACCCATGGAAGGGGTTTAGGAGCGCGGAAACGGAGTACCTCATTATTCATATATGTAGCTGAACCCGGCTCCGTCGTGGGTTTCTTCGCACCTAGGGGTGGTCCAAAGTAGCGGAAGCGGAGTTCCCCAAGTAGGACCTATGTATTGATGTAAACACCCCCAACTCCGTTTCCGGCAAAATTTCTCCCACTGAAGGGGTTTAGGAACTCGAAAACGGGGTACCCCATTATTTATATGAGAAACCCCGGTTCGTCAGGGTTACTCCGCCCTGGAAGTAGTCCAAAGTGGCGGAACCGGGGTCGCAAGTAGGGCTCATCAGGGTCATCAACACCCCCAACCCCTTTTCCGAAAATTTTTCATTCACTGAAGGAGGGTTTAGGGGTTCGAAAATGGGTACCACATAATTCAAATGTGAAGCTGAACCCTGTTCCGTCGGGGGTTTCTTCGCTCTGGGGGCAGTACAAAGTGCCGTAGCCGGGGTTCACCAAGTAGGACCTATTCATGTGAACACCCTCAACCCTGTTTTCTGCAAAATTTCTCCCAATCAAGGGGTTTAGGGGCTCGAAAACGGGTTACCCCATTATTCATAATGTACATGGGTAAAATTTTGCTTGGAAACGGGGTTAGGGTGTTGACCTTAATGGATGCTACTTGCGAATACCCGGTTCCGCCACTTTGGACCACTCCTAGGCAGAGAAACCACCGAATGAACCGGGGTCACTTACATATATGAATAATGAGTTGCTAAGTTTCCTAGTCGCTAAACCCCCATTCTATGGGTAACATTTTGCCGAAAACGGGTTTGGGGTGTTAAACCTGATTGGCCCTACTTACGGAACCCCGGTTTCGGCACTTTGGACTACCCCCAGGGCGGAGAAACCACCGACGGAGCCGGGGTCAGCAACATATATGAATAATGGGGTACCCTGTTTCCGAGCCCCTAAACCCCTCTTCAGTGTGAGAAAATTGGCTAAAAACAAGGTTGGGGTGTTCACCCTGATGGGCCCTACTTGGGGAACACCGCTTTCAGCACTTTGGATAACGCCAGGGCGGAGAAACCCCCGGCGGAACCGGGGTCAGCTTCACATATAAATAATGGGGTACCCGTTTCCGAGCCCCTAAACTCCCCCTCAGTGGGTGAAATTCAGCCGAAAACGGGGTTAGGGGTGTTGACCCTGATGGACCCTACTTGAAGAACCCCGGGTCCGGCACTTTGGACCACCCCCAAGGCGGAGAAACCCCCGATGGAACCAGGGTCAGCTTCACATATGAATAATGGGGTACCCCGTTTCCGAGCCCCTTCTCCTTGAATGGGAGAAAATTTACCGGAAAGAGGATTGGGGTATTCACATTAATAGCAACTACTTGGGGAACCCCGGTCCTCCACTTTGGACCACTCCTAGGGCGGAGAAACCCCCGACGGAACCGGGTTCAGCTTCAAATTTGAAAATTGTGGTACCCCGTTTCCAAGCCCCTAAACCCCCCAGAGTGGGAGAAAATTTAGTGGAAACGAGGTTGGGGTGTTCACATTAATAGGTCCTGCTTGGGGAACCCCAGTTATGCCACTTTAGGCCACCCCAGGGTGGAGAAACCCCGACGAAACCGGGTTCGGCTTCACAATTGAATTATGGACCCCGTTTCCGAGCCCCTAAACTCCATTTCAGTGGGTGAAATTTTGCCGGAAACGTGGTTAGTTGTGTTGACCCTGATGGGCCCACTTGGGGAATCCCATTTCCGGCACTTTGGATTACCCTCAGAGCGGAGAAACCCCACAACGGAACTGTGCGCAAAATACTATAACTACGTTTCCGTTTCCGTATTTTGCCCATCGTTTCTGTTTCCATTTCCGTTTCCGGATTTTACCCACACCCTCGTTATACAGGCATTAGTTTGGGCCGCCCTTCGTAGGGTTTAAACAATTGTTTTCTTTTCTTTTCTTGTATTACAGTAAAACTTGAATCCGTCTATAAATGTATTTCACGTCAAACCTGCATTTTGGATTACATGCTAACTTTATGTACATACTTTATCTTTTTTAGCAAGATAAATTCCTATCAAAAAGATATAGATAAAGATAAAGATAGCCTGTGATTTTCCTAAAAGATAAAGATAAAGATAAAGATAAAATAAAAAAATCGTCAAGATAAAGATAAAGAGTATCTTTATCTTTATCTTTATCTTGCTAAAAAGATAAAGATAAAGATATCTTTTACAACACTAGTGCTCGATGAGAAACGTCGAAAATGGTGTTTTTTCGCCATAACACCCGTTTTAAGGCAATTTTTTGACCTTTGAAAAATCTTGCAGCCCCCCCCCAGAATTTTTTTGCTGCCCACGTATGATCGTAAGCCTAGGCCTACCATCGATGGAAATTCTTAGAATTTATGCACGAAGTTACGTGAAACAGACAATAAATGAAACATACTATAGTGGCTGGAGATTCATGCATTGTACTGCAGGAGGCTACTCAGTGATAGGCGAACGGATCACAACAAAGTCGTACTTTACACCGTTATCGATGGGCGACTTAAACGAATGGGATGCATACTGTAAACGTAGATAAAAATCACTTTAAAGATTCTCCAGTTATCATCATACGGGCAAGAGAGGGGCAAAAGAGATACCTATCTATATATGCAGTCTGTCACTCGAAACCTTATGCTGGGATCATAAATTCCGAGTCAAAGTAAATCGATCACAAAAGAGGTTTAACCTGAAGCAGCAATCATGATAAATTTAGCAACCATTGAAAAGTATGTATTTGAAGTTTGACTAAGCGAAATTGCATCACAGTGGAGCCACTTATTTAGCTGAGATATCGTGAAACGGACTATAGCATAAGTAGTATAGTCTGGGTCCCTAAGGCGCAATGTTATAACATAGCCTGTGTTATAGCATAGGCGGAGGGGGCGTGGCTAGCGCCCTGCCAGGGAGCAATGCTGTAGCATAGGCTGTGCTATAGCGTAGGGAGGGGTCGCGCGTGCTCGGACCTGCCCGGGGAGGGGGCCGCGTCCATCCCAGGGGGGCAGGGGTCCAGGACCAGGGGAGAGGTAAATTTCCATGGGGGAAATTTCCATGGGGGAAATTTCATGGGGAAATTTCCATGGGGGAAATTTAAATAAATCAAGAACCAGCAGTCGGATTGAGCTGAAATTTTAGAGGTAGGATGAACGCCTTATTAGCAAACTATTACAAAAATTTTGATGGAGCACCTACAGTATATCAGCATTAGTTTACACTTTTGCATAAGTCAAGAACCAATGCTCGGATTTTGTTCAAATTTTTAGGATATGATGTATATAGGCGAGGTATGCTGCGCACAGAATTTTAGCGCGCAGCCTACAGTATACCAATTTAATTTACACTTTCTCATATAGTACTAGTACTATAACTTTAAAAATAGAGGGCGGATTGGGTTGAAATTTCAGGGTAGTTTACATATCCTATTAGAAAACTATAACTAGAGTTTTGTGGAAATACCTACAGTATATCAATCTTTGTTTACACTTTCTCATATAGTACTATAACTTTAGAAATTGAGGGCGGATTTGGCTGAAATTTAAAGATAGGATATATAAACCTTAGTTGTGCTATGTACACATTTCAGCGCGCAGTCTACAGTATACCACTTTACTTTACACTTTCTCGTATAGTAATTTATTCCGAGAATCACTAGCTGGATTTTGTTCAAATTCTCAGGATATGATGTACAAACCTTAGTTGTGCTATGTACAAAATTTTAGAGAGCAGTCTACAGTATACCAGTTTACTTTACACTTTCTCATATAGCACTCTATTCCAAGAATCACTGGCCGGATTTTGTTCGAATTTCCAGGATATGATATACAAACCTTGGTTGTGCTATGTACAAAATTTTAGCGCGCAACCTACAGTATACCAGTTTACTTTACACTTTCTCAAATAGCACTATATTCCAAGAAACACCAGCTGGATCTTGTTCAAATTTTCAGAATATGACGTATAAACTTTAGCTGTGCAATGTACTAAAATTTTAGCGCGCAGTCTACAGTATACCACTTTACTTTACACTTTCTCATATAGCACTATATTCCAAGAAACATCAGCCGGATTTTGTTCAAATTTTCAGGATATGATGTACAAACCTTAGTTGTGCTATGTACAGAATTTTAGCGCTCAGTCTACAGTATACCAGTTTACTTTACACTTTATCATATTCCAAGAATCACCAGCCGGATCTTTTTCAAATTTTCAGAATATGACGTATAAACCTAGGCTGTGCTATGTACAGAATTTTAGCGCGCAGTCTACAGTATACCAGTTTACTTTACACTTTCTCGTATAGCACTCTATGCCAAGAATCACTAGCTGGATTTTGTTCAAATTTTTAGGATATGATGTACAAACCTTATTTGTGTTATGTACACAACTTTAGAGCGCAGTCTACATTATACCACTTTACTTTACACTTTCTCGCATAGCACTATATTACAAGAACCGCTAGCCAGATTTTGTTCAAATTTTCAGGATATGATATATAAAGCTTAGCTGTGCTATGTACAGAATTTTAGCGCGCAGTCTACAGTATACCAGTTTACTATACACTTTATCATATTCCAAGAATCACCAGCCGGATCTTGTTCAAATTTTCAGAATATGACGTATAAACCTAAGCTGTGCTATGTACAGAATTTTAGTGCGCAGTCTACAGTATACCAGTTTACTTTACACTTTCTCATATAGCACTATATTCCAAGGAACACCAGCCGGATATTGTTCAAATTTTCAGAATATGACGTATAAACCTAAGCTGTGCTATGTACAGAATTTTAGTGCGCAGTCTACAGTATACCAGTTTACCTTACACTTTCTCATATAGCACTATATTCCAAGGAACACCAGCCGGATATTGTTCAAATTTTCAGAATATGACGTATAAACCTTAGCTGTGCTATGTACACAATTTTAGAGCGCAGCATACGGTATACTAATTTACTTTACACTTTCTCGCATAACACTGTATTCCCAGAACCGCTAGCCGGATTTTGTTCAAATTTTCAGGATATCATATATTAACCTTAGCTCTCCTATGTACAAAATTTTAGCACACGACCTACTAAATGCTGATTTTTTATTTGCATTGTCTTTATAATGTTTGATTTTTTAGCAGTACCTGTCTAATGATGCCATTAGGGATTATTTTCGCCTAAAAATGAGCAACTAGTATAGGCAAACATTGCTTCAAATTTAATTATCATGTTATTTTGAGCTTATCAAGGTTTATCAGAAAACGCCTGAAAAAGGGCGATCTTTGCCTGCTGTTCAGCTTGTGGGAATTTTTAAACCCTGAGCTAGCGTTTACTTTATAAACCTCGACTTAAAATTCTTTAATGAACACGTAACTTCATCCATGTCATCAGCTATTGATATAAAAATTAGCTAAGTTTTGAATATTTTTTGTAAAGTTTGGAATATTTTTTGTAAAGTTTGGAATATTTTTTGTAGAATTTGGAATATTTTTTGTAAAGTTTGGAATATTCTTTGTAAAGTTTGGAATTTTTTTTGTAAAATTTGGAATATTTTTTGTAAAGTTTGGAATATTTTTTGTAAAATTTGGAATAAAGTTTACATGCTTAAGCATAGTACTTTTGTAAAGTTTGGAATATTTTTTGCAAAGTCTGGAATATTTTTTGTAAAGTTTGGAATATTTTTTGTAAAGTTTGGAATATTTTTTGTAAAGTTTGGAATGTTTTTTGTAAAGTTTGGAATATGTTTCGTAAAGTTTGGAATATTTTTTGTCAAATTTAGGAATTGTTTTGTAAAGTGTCAAATTTTATGTATCTAATCTGCATTTCTCAAGCATCGTTGACTCTATTTTATATGCCCGGTGCAACGCATGCTCCTCTTTTGCACCTGTAAGGATTGATTTTTCGCTTGTGAACACTATAAAGGTCACATTGCGAAATTTGTAGACTAATCCATGAATCTGTTCTACTTCATACATTCATTTCCTTATCGTCAGTCGATAAAATCTGCAAAGATTAATGCGGACCCCTAAATTCGCTAAACCTGCAAACATAATGAGGTTTCACCTTTAAATCATCACTTTTAGCATATAATGCATTAACACGCCGAGAAAAGGGCGATCTATGCCTACTGTTTTACTAGGGGGGGTGGGAATTCTTAAGCCCTGAGGCTAGGGTTTACTTTGCGAACCTTCACACATAAGCGATTGATGAATACATAACTTCATCTGTGTCATCAGTATTGATCTAAAATTTTCTAAAGTTTCAAAATTTTTTTGTAAAGTTTCAACAATTTTTGTAAAGTCTGTAATATTTTTTGTGAATTTAAAATATTTTTTGTAAAGTTTGGAATATTTTTTGTAAAGGGTAGAATATTTTTTGTAAAGTTTAGAATATTTTTTGTAAAGTTTGGAATAAATTTTGCTTGCTTAAGCATAGGAATTTTGCTAAGTTCGGAATATTTTTTGTTGAGTTTGGGAAATTTTTTGTAAAATTTGGAAAATTTCTTGCAATGTTTGGATAATCTTCATTTAATATGGCATTGCTCCAGGATTGCTGACAAATTTTGTGGGCTATACATACACTAGCATACAGAGAATGCAGAAAAATGACAAAAACTCGACAATGGTCAATATCCCGAAATGATCTACTTGAATAAAGTCATGTTCCTCACAGTATAAAATGCTTGATTAGATTTAAATTTGGGAAAATTGCATGTATTTTCTGCACGTACACAAATGGCTTAGTGTTTGTCTCATAGCCATGGAATTTCATTGATATTTATGTATGGTTTGCTTCAGCCTGTCATATAATTCTTCAAATACCGTGTGAAACAAACATAGTTCTTTCCACAAAGTAAATGAATCAAATGAGTCACGCAAAATCTAGCCATATTTTATCAGAGATTGTAGAGTATATGAATAGACTATGCAAAATTATCATGTTTTTTGTGTTTTGAAGTAATTTTTGACAAATATACCCCAAATTTGAACTGAAAATTATAGAAAATTGCATGAAATTTAGAAATTTGGGCAA
The DNA here is from genome assembly GCA_036768485.1 of Mermis nigrescens. Taxonomy (NCBI): domain Eukaryota; kingdom Metazoa; phylum Nematoda; class Enoplea; order Mermithida; family Mermithidae; genus Mermis; species Mermis nigrescens. The sequence continues at coordinate 1,552,926 of JAVLUZ010000341.1, forward strand.
GTTAATTCACAGAAAACTTCCGCCTCTTCGATAGAGGAACTCCAAGACTTCAGTACTTTCCAACTATTTTCTACATATTTTTACCCTCCTACAGAAGATTTCTATCAAAAAGCTAGGGGGCTATGATATTAATAGAGAGGGTACATGGTTGATAACTTTGATATATGCAGCTTCTGCTGGATTTCCCAACAGCTTCTGAGGTATAAGCCAATGAAATAATAATATAATAATAATATAATTATATTCAGCTATTGCTTAAATTTAAGAAAGATAGCTTTTTTGATAGGTTTTTCTAGCATTTTAACACTGTAAGCTTCTTGAGACTGGAGCAATGGCCGAAAAACTCTTCTGTACTAGTCTTATAAGTACAATGCATCAGCTTGCGGGTAAACTGGAATTGTCGGCTGTTTTAGTACTTAAGTAAAAACTTGGAAAAAGCAATCCAACAAGTCAAAATGGCTCTTTATTCTGAAATAAGGCACAATTTGTGCTCTGAGGAGCGCCCCATTGGGGTGAATCCTGCTGCAGACACTGCCGAACATGAAGTAAATCAGCTCATGCATGAATTAAATTTACCCGATGTCTGATGAAAACAGAAATTTAAGCAAAAAGTTCAGATAATTTTATTTCTGTTGTGTGCACTCATACTTTGTGTGCTATTACATATTAGAGGAAAATAGTCAAATACTGTATCTTTGTCTTGAAAATATTATGCTAAGTTCTGAAAACTTCTCAATCCATCCAAGGGTTTGTGCCTCAAACCATAAATAAATATGTAGAAAATGGGTAATTTTCGTAGTTTATCCACATTGATAAGATGCACGCTTTCCCATGTGTTTTTTAAGCAAATAACTGACTAAAGTGCTTCATCTTTATGACAATTTTATCATTTGTTACACCAAACAAAAATAATATTTACTATCCTCTCTTATTTTTCAGCTAAATGTAGAGCTATTTATGCAAAGATGCTAATTTATCCTAATTTTCACACTAGATTCTAGCATAATTTGGTACGTCTTGATCCTAGATATATAGTAGGGGTAATCTGAAAAGGGTCAAAATTGAACTTTTATTAGGGCTTAAGCCCATACAAATTCTGAAAAATTAGTAGATTGGTGTTCTAGGCCTTAAGTTTAATTTCTGACCGATTTTGACCCTTTTCAGATTACCCCTACCATATATCTAGGATCAAGACGTACCAAATTATGCTAGAATCTAGTGTGAAAATTAGGATAAATTAGCATCTTTGCATAAATAGCTCTACATTTAGCTAAAAATGAGAGAGGATAGTAAATATTATTTTTGTTTGGTGTAACAAATGATAAAATTGTCATAAAGATGAAGCACTTTAGTCAGTTATTTGCTTAAAAAACACATGGGAAAGCATGCATCTTATCAATGTGGATAAACTACGAAAATTACCCATTTTCTACATATTTATTTATGGTTTGAGGCACAAACCCTTGGATGGATTGAGAAGATTTCAGAACTTAGCATAATATTTTCAAGACAAAGATACAGTATTTGACTACTTTCCTCTAATATGTAATAGCACACAAAGTATGAGTGCACACAACAGAAATAAAATTATCTGAACTTTTTGCTTAAATTTCTGTTTTCATCAGACATCGGGTAAATTTAATTCATGCATGAGCTGATTTACTTCATGTTCGGCAGTGTCTGCAGCAGGATTCACCCCAATGGGGCGCTCCTGAGAGCACAAATTGTGCCTTATTTCAGAATAAAGAGCCATTTTGACTTGTTGGATTGCTTTTTCCAAGTTTTTACTTAAGTACTAAAACAGCCGACAATTCCAGTTTACCCGCAAGCTGATGCATTGTACTTATAAGACTAGTACAGAAGAGTTTTTCGGCCATTGCTCCAGTCTCAAGAAGCTTACAGTGTTAAAATGCTAGAAAAACCTATCAAAAAAGCTATCTTTCTTAAATTTAAGCAATAGCTGAATATAATTATATTATTATTATATTATTATTTCATTGGCTTATACCTCAGAAGCTGTTGGGAAATCCAGCAGAAGCTGCATATATCAAAGTTATCAACCATGTACCCTCTCTATTAATATCATAGCCCCCTAGCTTTTTGATAGAAATCTTCTGTAGGAGGGTAAAAATATGTAGAAAATAGTTGGAAAGTACTGAAGTCTTGGAGTTCCTCTATCGAAGGGACGGAAGTTTTCTGTGAATTAACTTGCCCAAATTTCTAAATTTCATGCAATTTTCTATAATTTTCAGTTCAAATTTGGGGTATATTTGTCAAAAATTACTTCAAAACACAAAAAACATGATAATTTTGCATAGTCTATTCATATACTCTTCAATCATCTGATAAAATATGGCTAGATTTTGCGTGACTCATTTGATTCATTTACTTTGTGGAAAGAACTATGTTAGTTTCACACGGTATTTGAAGGATTATATGACAGGCTGAAGCAAATCATACATAAATATCAATGAAATTCCATGGCTATGAGACAAACACTAAGCCATTTGTGTACGTGCAGAAAATACATGCGATTTTCCCAAATTTAAATCTAATCAAGCATTTTATACTGTGAGGAACATGACTTTATTCAAGTAGATCATTTCGGGATATTGACCATTGTCGAGTTTTTGTCATTTTTCTGCATTCTCTGTATGCTAGTGTATGTATAGCCCACAAAATTTGTCAGCAATCCTGGAGCAATGCCATATTGAATGAAGATTATGCAAACATTGCAAGAAATTTTCCAAATTTTACAAAAAATTTCCCAAACTTAACAAAAAATATTCCGAACTTAGCAAAATTCCTATGCTTAAGCAAGCAAAATTTATTCCAAACTTTACGAAAAATATTTTAAACTTTACAAAAAATATTCTACCCTTTACAAAAAATATTCCAAACTTTACAAAAAATATTTTAAATTCACAAAAAATATTACAGACTTTACAAAAATTGTTGAAACTTTACAAAAAAATTTTGAAACTTTAGAAATTTTTAGATCAATACTGATGACACAGATGAAGTTATGTATTCATCAATCGCTTATGTGTGAAGGTTCGCAAAGTAAACCCTAGCCTCAGGGCTTAAGAATTCCCACCCCCTAGATAAACAGTAGGCATAGATAGCCCTTTTCTCGGCGTGTTAATGCATTTTATACTAAAAGTGATGATTTAAAGGTGAAACCTCATATGTTTGCAGGTTTGGCGAATTCAGGGGTCCGCATTAATCTTTGCAGATTTTATCAACTGACGATAAGGAAATGAATGTATGAAGTAGAACAGATTCATGGATTAGTCTACAAATTTCGCAATGTGACCTTTATAGTGTTCACAAGCGAAAAATCAATCCTTACAGGTGCAAAGAGGAGCATGCGTTGCACCGGGCATATAAAATAGAGTCAACGATGCTTGAGAAATGCAGATTAGATACATAAAATTTGACACTTTACAAAACAATTCCTAAATTTGACAAAAAATATTCCAAACTTTACGGAACATATTCCAAACTTTACAAAAAACATTCCAAACTTTACAAAAATATTCCAAACTTTACAAAAAATATTCCAAACTTTACAAAAAATATTCCAAACTTTGCGAAAAATATTCAAAACTTTACAAAAGTACTATGCTTAAGCATGTAAACTTTATTCCAAATTTTACAAAAAATATTCCAAACTTTACAAAAAATATTCCAAATTTTACAAAAAATATTCCAAACTTTACAAAAATATTCCAAACTTTACAAAAAACATTCCAAATTCTACAAAAAATATTCCAAACTTTACAAAAAATGTTCCAAACTTTACAAAAAATATTCCAAACTTTACAAAAAATATTCAAAACTTAGCTAATTTTTAGATCAATACTGATGACATGGATGAAGTTACGTGTTCATTAATGAATTTTGTGTCGAGGTTTATAAAGTAAACGCTAGCTCAGGGTTTAAAAATTCCCACAAGCTGAACAGCAGGCAAAGATCGCCCTTTTTCTGGCGTTTTCTGATAAACCTTGATAAGCTCAAAATAATATGATAATTAAATTTGAAGCAATGTTTGCCTATACTAGTTGCTCATTTTTAGGCGAAAATAATCCCTAATGGCATCATTAGAGAGGTACTGCTAAAAAATCAAGCATTATAAAGACAATGCAAATAAAAAATCAGCATATAGTAGGTCGTGTGCTAAATTTTTGTACACAGGAGAGCTAAGGTTAATATATGATATCCTGAAAATTTGAACAAAATCCGGCTAGCGGTTCTGGGAATATAGTGTTATGCGAGAAAGTGTAAAGTAAATTAGTATACTGTATGCTGCGCTCTAAAATTGTGTACATAGCACAGCTAAGGTTTATACGTCATATTCTGAAAATTTGAACAATATCCGGCTGATGTTCCTTGGAATATAGTGCTATATGAGAAAGTGTAAAGTAAACTGGTATACTGTAGACTGCGCACTAAAATTCTGTACATAGCACAGCTTAGGTTTATATGTCATATTCTGCAAATTTGATCAAGATCCGGCTGGTGATTCTTGGAATATGATAATGTGTAAAGTAAACTGGTATACTGTAGACTGCGCGCTAAAATTCTGTACATAGCACAACTAAGCTTTATATATCATATCCTGAAAATTTGAACAAAATCCGGCTAGCAGTTCTTGTAATATAGTGCTATGCGAGAAAGTGTAAAGTAAAGTGGTATACTGTAGACTGCGCTCTAAACTTGTGTACATAACACAAATAAGGTTTGTACATCATATCCTAAAAATTTGAACAAAATCCAGCTAGTGATTCTTGGCATAGAGTGCTATACGAGAAAGTGTAAAGTAAACTGGTATACTGTAGACTGCGAGCTAAAATTCTGTACATAGCACAGCTTAAGTTTATACATCATATTCTGAAAATTTGAACAAGATCCGGCCGGTGATTCTTGGAATATGATGAAGTGTAAAGTAAACTGGTATACTGTAGACTGCGCGCTAAAATTCTGTACATAGCACAACTAAGGTTTGTACATCATATCCTTAAAATTTGAACAAAATCCGGCTGATGTTTCTTGGAATATAGTGTTATATGAGAAAGTGTAAAGTAAAGTGGTATACTGTAGACTGCGCGCTAAAATCCTGTACATTGCACAGCTAAAGTTTATGCGTCATATTCTGAAAATTTGAACAAGATCCAGCTGGTGTTTCTTGGAAAATAGTGCTATATGAGAAAGTGTAAAGTAAACTGGTATACTGTAGATGCGCGCTAAAATTTTGTACATAGCACAACTAAGGTTTGTACATCATATCCTGAAAATTTGAACAAAATCCAGCTAGTGATTCTTGGAATAAATTACTATACGAGAAAGTGTAAAGTAAAGTGGTATACTGTAGACTGCGCGCTGAAATTGTGTACATAGCACAACTAAGGTTTATATATCCTATCGTTAAATTTCAGCCAAATCCGCCCTCAATTTCTAAAGTTATAGTACTATATGAGAAAGTGTAAACAAAGATTGATATACTGTAGGTATTTCCACAAAACTCTAGTTATAGTTTTCTAATAGGATATGTATAATACCCCTGAAATTTCAACCCAATCCGCCCTCTATTTTTAAAGTTATAGTACTATATGAGAAAGTGTGAAGTAAATTGGTATACTGTAGACTGCGTGCTAAAATTCTGTGCGCAGCATGCCTCGCCTATATACATCATATCCTGAAAATTTGAACAAATCCGAGCATTGGTTCTTGAGTTATGCAAAAGTGTAAACTAATGCTGGTGTACTGTAGGCTGCGCGCTAAAATTTTGTACCTACCATACCTGACATATACTTAACATACTCCTAAAATTTGAGCCCAATCCGACTGCTGGTTCTTGATTTATTTCAATTTTCCCCCAGTGGAAATTTACCCCTCCCCTGGTCCTGGACCCCTGCCCCCTGGGATGGACGCGGCCCCTCCCGGGCAGGTCCGGGCACGCCCGACCCCTCCTACGCTATAGCACAGCCTATGCTACAGCATTGCTCCCTGGCAGGGCGCTAGCCACGCCCCTCCGCCTATGCTATAACACAGGCTATGTTATAACATTGCGCCCTAGGGACCCAGACTATACTACTAGCATATAGGTGGGCAGCACCAAAATTCTGGAGGGGGAAGGGGGGGTGAAAAGATTTTCAGCGGTCAAAAACGGTCTTAAAAGTGGTCGTATGGCGAAAAAAACACCATTTTTCGACGTTTCTCGCCGAGCACTATCCAATGGCATCAAAAAATCGCCAAAAAAAGCAAAAAAATCTCAAAATTTGAATTGTCGGGGAAGGGGAGTATTTCAGCTTCTGAGATGGACCATAGTAATTAGAATTGAGTGCAGTAAAAGGCATCGCTGATGATTGACACTGGATGCGGAAAATGTCCCTGAAAGGAAACCATAGTCTGTTTCATTTTTTCGAGCTTTTTTCAGTTAATTTTTAGGACGGATACAGTATGCCTGTGATTTACTGTAACTCGACAGACAACTTGAGTGGGAGCGAGTGGACCCACTTTTATTTTTGATGCACTCAAGCTGTTCATATAGACTAATAGTTCAAGTATCTAAAGAGTGCTGTAACATACTACAGAAAGTGCACTTTACAAAAAGCTTCAAGGAGGAATCGAGACCTGTTTTGCTTAAACGACAATCAGACGTTCTAACTAGCCTATTGTGCTTAACGGTCGATTTATGACAAGCTGAATGTGCGAATTCCATCTGTCATATTGCATAATCTGCTGGAAGACGAGAATATAATATGCCGTGAATTTTATTGAATTTTAATTCATTAAATTTTGATTAAATTTTAAATTTTAATTAAATTTTATTCATGCGTATGTAGCTACAGAGATCTCTAAATAACCTACAGTAAGTAGATAAGATATTTACTGTGGCCACGGAAAAGATTTGCTGAAAAACCTCTCGGATAAATGAAACTGTAGCAGAGGTGTACTACACAATTTAAAATTGATATTTTTGAAGTTAAACCCGTGAGGTTAATGTTATATTGTATCTCAATCATATCGAATATTAACCAGAAAGTGAGCAAGAGCCCGAATAGTCGGTTAGTACTACACACGCGATACAGAGCGGAAGATCCGGGAAAACGGTGCGGGTAAAATTTTGCTCACGTAACGGAAGGCATGCGGCGCCGCCCGTTACAGTTGGAGGTCTCGGAGTTCGAACTCTGGAGTTGTCTGCGCTCACGCTTCTCTTAGGGGGAGGAGTGTAGCAGAGGTGCTACTGCACGATTTGAAATTGATATTCTGAAGTTGAACCCGTGAAGTTAATGTTATATTGGTTCTCAATTATATCGAATATTAGCGCAGAAAGTGAGCAAGAGCCCGAGTAGTCGGTTAGTACTACACACGCGATACAGAGCGGAAGATCCGGGAAATCGGCGCGGGTGAAATTTTGCTCACGTAACGGAAGGTATGCGGCGCCGACTGTTACAATACAGACTAAAGCCAAAAATGTATGCCGAACTTGAATTTCGACATTTTGAACCAAAATATAAATTTCACGCTCTCATTTTACAATGCGCGTCCGAATCGTATGCGATTAGTTTATAGTGTAAACTGCAATTATTTGCCATGTGTGTAAAATGCGATTATATTCTGCGCAAAGTAGATACTGCACTTCACATGATTACTATAATTAATCAATAGCGCGGCACAACTGGAAACTACATATGGAAACTGTTGAGTTCCAGTATACGATAATTGATGGAATCCGCGAAGCATTTGAATTAATTTACATTTAGGCAGTTTAAATATTGCCGAAATAAAACACGTTTGGAAAAGAGTGGACAGCGGTTTACACCGATATTGAGCCTCTTCCTTAAAACCACCCATCACCTACAAACAGTGTAAAAAAAACAACGATAACCATTGCACTTTACACTTAGCACTTTACAATACACTCTAACAGTTGTTACGACGCATACTATTGTGTACATTCTTCAAATCAGATGGAAGCGATTCAAATGGTCAGCAAGACGAATTGAACATCAAAATCGCTGATCGAGACAGCCAAGAAAAACACGAAATAAAAACGTAATTAGGACGCAAAATGTTAATTACAACGAGCACCAAATAAAAAACCGGCATAAGATTATGACGGCGAAAAAATCAATTACAGTACCTGTCATAGGTGTAATAGAGAAATTAGGAGGATGCCCACCACACATGGGCGTGGGGGTTTGGGGGGTATGCATCCCCCAGAAGGTGAAATACCTTTGAAATTTTTTTTGCTTTTTTAGCGATTTTTTGATGCCATTGGATAGTGCTCGATGAGAAGCGTCGACAAATGGTGTTTTTTCGCCCTAAGACCACTTTTGACCTTAAAAAATTTTTTCACCCCCCCAGAATTTCGGTGCTGCCCACCTATGATGCCCACCCCAATCAAAGTCGGTTGTCCCTCATACCCACGCGTTGGCGTCGAGGAGGGGGTCAGAGGGGTCTGGCTGAAGAACACCCTCCGAAAATCTGGCGGATCCCCACATCGATTATTGAATTCCCGGTACTATTTTTCGGCGATTTTCTCCCACTGGATTTTTCCCCAGATATTGGCTGCTACCCATCTATGCTAATAATTCCGAAAGGTCTAGATTCGTACACCTCGACTTTTGGCAAAAAAATTAATGTTTTCGCCAATTTTTGGCGAAAATTACCGGTTTTCGCCAATTTTCGGCGAAAATTATCGTTTTTCGCCCAATTTTCGGTCAATTGATGAAAGCTGTTTATTCCTCAATCCAGATATACATATAGCAGAGGAGTTAAGAAGAAGATCCCGTTCCCAAGATGGAATATCCCCTTACCCCCCCCCCCCCACTAAGTCCCCTCACTCCCATGAGTCATTAACTTAGATTAAATAGCGTTTTTGATCATTTTTACGCGCTTTTTAGCCATGTTTGGCCGAAAATTCGAGGTAATTACCCGAACCGCAAAAAAACGACCGGCGACCATCGGTGGGCAGCACCAAAATTCTAGGGGGGATGAAAAAATTTTCAAAGGTCAAAAAATGGTCTTAAAATTGGTTGTATGGCTAAAAAACACCATTTTTCGACGTTTCTCATCGAGCACTATCCAATGGCATCAAAAATCGTTAAAAAAGCAAAAAAATTTCAAAAATTGAATTATGGGGGGTATTTTGATTTCTGGGGGGTATTCCAACTTCTGGGGGTGCATACCCCTCCAACCGCGCCCCACGCCCATGTGTGCCGGCGACGTACGTCCCACCCACAATTTGAAGGCATTCCACGTCGTATGAATGCGAAATAAAATTAGGATTTCAAAACGACGTCCTAGCGGCGGCCATGTCGTCGGCGATTATATTGCTTAATTTCTCGACGTCGTCGACGTCCGGATGTCGTCGCATGATGTCGGCGATCAGATGTCGCGGGAATACGGCGCTCAATTTCGCGATCGTCTGATCGCGACGCTCGATCAATCGCGGATCGTGACGCTCCTCGACGCTCGCGTTTATGCCGCTTGCCGTTGGCGTGGCCGCCGCCGCCGACGGCGCGCGAGTCGTCGCCTTTGCCGTCGCGACGTCGCTTGGCGGCCAAGGTGGCCGTCGAACGATCGTCGACATAAGCGGAGGTGGTGGAAACCTGCCCAAATGGCCTTTTGATGGTATACATGTTAGAGCGGGGATGGGGGATCCCCCACCCAAAGTCGCCCTTATTTCTGAATAAGAAAATCAAATTTTTTGGCCGTTTTTAGGCATTTTTTAAACAAAAATTGGAGCCCATTTACCCCCTTTCTAAAAATGGCGGAGTATCTCCTCACAAAATTTTGAGCCGTTAGATGTATGTGGGGTCTAGAGATGTTTCAAACATGCACATGGTCAGAAGTTCCAAGAGGGTGTAAGCATAGGTGGGCAGCACCAAAATTCCGGGGGTGGGGGTGAAAAAATTGTCAAAGGTCAAAAAATGGTCTTAAAAGTGGTCGTATGGTTAAAAAACACCATTTTTCGACGTTTCTCATCGAGCATTATCAAATGGCATCAAAAAATCGCTAAAAAAGCAAAAAATTTCTAAAAATTTGAATTCTGGGGGGGTATTTTGATTTCTGGGGGGTATTTCAACTTCTGGGGGTGAATACCCGCCACGCCCATGTGTGGGTGTCAGCCGTCTTTCCTTGAAGGGGTGAATACTCAATCTTGCTATTGAATGTCAACGTCTGATACCTATGTAAATTCGTTGTATTATATTCTTCATGAATTTTTGCGTTGAAATTTGCACGAAAACAAATAAGAATAAGGACGATAAAATGACCCGTGGTGACACTGAATATACAGTGTGGGCCACGTATCTTTGACCAGGCACGTAGCTGGCCGTCCTATTTTGGGGGACCAAGACCAATTTTGTGGGGGTCTAATCCAAAAATGCCAAAAATAGCCCAAAATAACGTCGTAAAAATCCTATTTTTCCGATTTTTCTAAATTGGTGGGGGGGGGTCCTTAACCCCCACATTCCCCCAGATATACGTGCCCGTCTATGACATATTTTGTTTCACTACAGCTAATCCAAGTTTTTACTGTGAACATAAAACTTTGTCAGTATTTGAAGAATACATAAAAGATTTACTCTACAAGGTTTGACATTGTCAAATCTTACGGTTCTTCAAATGACGATTGTCACATTTGAGTGGAACTTTTGGTGCATTTTGATTGTTTCTTCATTGAAAGTGTTATTTACGAAGGTATTTAATTTCTGAATATTCAAAGGCTGCATTTTGTACGCCGCTTTAGATTTAATAGAGCCCCGAAGAAAAAATCGTACTCCGTTTATCAAACAATTGAGGTGACTTAAGCTAGAAACATACATGATTAGCATGGGAATTCTGGGGGTCAGGAAAAAAATCAAAAAAGTGCCTTTCTGGGCTAAAAAACGAAGGGTATACGTCAAAAATACTGCTTCTTGACGTTTCAAACCATGTCCGTTCTTTCTAGAACATAAAAACGTAGAAAAATTCGGATAAATTAAAAAAAATTGAACAATTTGCATAATATAGTCAAAAAATGGGTATATGGCGCGAAGCGCCGAAAATTTAACATTTTTGACCTGAAAATGACCTGAAAACGCTTAAAAAGGCATATTTTTTCAACTTTTACGAAAAATCGACTTTTCTGGGGGCAGTCGCAGCCATTTTGCATGGGGTCAGTTGCCATTCTGGGAGGGTCAAAACCACACCTGGGCGTAGGGGGCTTAGTGCAAGGAATACACCCCCCCCGAGAAACCGAAATACCATCTAGAAAACAAAATACCCCCCTAGAATTCAATTTTTAAAAATTTTCTGTTTTTTTATGCCAATGGATAGTGGTTGATGAGAAACGTAAAAAATGGTGTTTTTTATCCATACAACCATTTTTAAACCCATTTTTGACCTTTGAGAAATCTAACACACTCAACCATAGGTGAGCGGCACCAAAATTCTAGGGGGAGGGGTGCAAGATTTTTCGAAGGTCAAAAAATGACCTTAAAAATGATGGAATGGCGAAAAAACACCATTTTTGAACGTTTCTCATCAAGCACTATCCATTGGCACTAAAACCTTGCGAAAAAAACCGAAAAAAATTTCAAAATTGAATTCTGGCGGGTATTTTGGTTTCTGGGGGTGCATACCCTCCAAATCCCCCACGCCCAGGTATGCACCCAACCCCAGAATTTTGGTGCTGCCCACCTATGGTCGGCAGGCATTTTGCGGGGTCAGTCAGCTGCCATTCTGTGGGGTCAAAGCCAGCCCCCAGGACACGTATATATCATACATGCACATACATGGGAGGGGAGCGGGTGACCCCCGCTGAAGGAGTAAACCATACGGGTACTGTCCGTAGATTTTAAGCAGGAGGAATGCTTTTCGCATTATTTTTGGGGATAAGAATAATAATATGTAATGTCGAAATTTTCCCGGCACGCGCCCGATTGATACTCAATACCACACCTGGGCGTGGGGGGGGGGTTTTGGGGAAGTATGCAACCCCCCCCCCGAGAAACCAAAATACCCCCAGAATTCAATGTTTGAAAATTTTTTCTGTTTTTTCTCAATTTTTTGATGCCAATGGACAGTGCTCGATGAGAAACATTGAAAAATGGTGGTTTTTTTCGCCATACCACAATTTTTAAGGACATTTTTTGACCTTCGGATAATCTTGCACCCCCCCCAGAACTTTCTTGCTGCCCACGTATGCTCAATACTCTTATCTGTCTTTAGTCAAAAATCGCCTTAAATCGAATCATTATCTATTTTTAGTGTTAAAAACGACATAATGCCGTCAAAATCCTTTAAAAATGCGGTATAACCACAAAAAAGCGTTTTATAGGCGTTTCGTGGTTTGAATAGCGCGAAAATTTTAAACACTATATTTACTGTTTTGAATTTCTCGGATTTTATTCCCCCCGTCGAATTTGAGCTGAACCGGTTTTGATCTATTCCGCTTACAGATAAATTGCCATATTCGAATCACCACGAAAATAATAGACTCATTCATCCCATTTTGATGTGACGTCAAAATTACGGGTTTACCTGGCGAACATTCGTCCGGCGTACGACGACAAGCCGCCGGACGACGTCGGCCAACGATGCGTCATCGACGACGACGACGACGACGGTGGGGCGACGAAACCGTATCGCGCCGGCGCCGGTTGACGATTGAAGTACCGGAACGATCGTAAATTCGACTCGCCGGTCCGGGCGAAATCCGGATCCGGCGGCGCCGGTTGCGACAAAACGTCGTCGATTTCGTGCAACAGCGACCGGCACATGTCGGCGTTCATTTGACGCGACGGCTGCGGCACGACTTCGTCGCGCCGGAAACGCAAAAAGTCCTTCAACGCCGGACCGTTTTTACCCAACGGATCGAACGGTATCATCAGCGTGTCGCCTACCCACGAATACATCAATAACCTGAGGCAAAAAATTTGCGCAGCATATAGTTCGTGATGGGGATCATACCTGGGCGTGGGGTGAAGGGTTTGGGGGGGGAATTCAGCCCCCCCCCAAATTCAATTTTTTAAAAATTTTCTTGGTTTTTTCTCGCAATTTTTTAATGCCAATGCATAGTTCTCGATGAGAAACGTTGAAACATGGTATTTTTTGGCCATACCACCATTTTTAAGGCCATTTTTTTGAGCTTTGAAAAATCTTGTACCCCCCCAAAACTTTGGTGCCGCCCACCTATGTATGGTGGGGTAGGACGAGATGCGAACCATAGGTGGGCAGCAATAAAATTCTGGGGGAAGGGGGTGTTCTTCGAAGATAAAAAAATGAAAAATGGTCTCAAAAATTATGGTATGACGAAAAACGCCATTTTTCAACCTTCATCATTGGGCACTATCCATTGGGATCAAAAATTGCGAAAAAATAAAAAATTTTAATGGTTGAATTCTGGGCGGGGGTATTTTGGCTTCTGGGGGTAGGGGGTATTCGGCCTTCTAAAGGGTGCATATGCCCTCCCCACGCCTACGTGTGGATGCGACCAAAGATGCGCAGCATGACCGATCTAGGGGGTCAGCCGCTCTGGAATGGGAGACAAAAAAAGAGTTTTTTCGGCCAAAATGTCCTCAAAAACTGGTACAAATGCTACAATGGCGTTAAAACTAGGTTTTCCATTCTGTCTAATCAACTTCAAGCACTTTTGAAGAAAATGTTTATTTTTATCCATTTTCGGTCTTCATTTTACCTCATTCTTCCTCGAAAATTCCTCATATTTCTATTCTGGGGTGAAGGATCAAGAAGACCCTTCAATCCCCCGGCTGCACGTCTACACTGGACTACATTATTTTTTTTGTGATTTTTTCATTTTTGTTTTTTAAATATTCCAACAACCATACATGATCTTGGGGGGTTTCACCCCCGCAGAATCATTTTTCACCCCCCCCCCCCGCAAAAATATTCCAACCCCCAGAATGGGCGATTTTTCAAAAGTTTCCTAAACTTACCTGAAAATTGGTAGAAAAAATGTCTTTTTAAGGGTTTTTGGCTATCTATTTGCTCAAAATCGCCAAATTTTCGGCGCTTCGCGCCATATATTCATGTTTTAAGCGACATATTGGTAATTTATTCGACTTTTTTCGAAATTTTTTTCATGATTTTATGCTCTAGAAAGATAGAGTATCGTCAGAAACGCCAAAAAACGATGTTTCCAACGTGTACCGGCCATTTTTGGGCCCAAAAAAAGGCACTTTAGGTTTTCACCCCCCCCCAGAATTCCCATGCTGAGCATGTATGCCAACAACTCGTTGTAAGCGTAGAAAAAACATTGGTCAGGTCAGAGTCTTAGACCAAGCCGACCTGAATAGGTCAGCCAGAAAAGTGTTTGGGTCGAAAATAGCGATCAAAATCTGGTATATACATACATAATGCCAAAAATTGTAAACTTTATAGTAATCCCCAGTTTATAGTCCATTTGACATTTGCAGAAAAATTTCGACTTTCGTCAATTTTGCTTATTTTTTCCGAGTAAATTTTCCTCCTGAGGGCATAGACCCCCAAAACCGTGCATGGGTTGGGCAGCAGCCGAATTCTGTGGCCCGAATGGTGTCCAATCGGCAAGAATAAAGAAAGCGTACCTAAAATCTAATTCTGGGGATCTTTTGATTTTTGGAGGGTCTGCCAAATTCTTGGGGATGTAAACTCCCCAGCCCTTCTCCCCCCGCCCCCGCACGTGTTCGACATCCCTTCCGCACTTAATTCGAGAATCTTGAAATACAGAATCAGCGAGTGAATTCAGCGAAATCCTATGTTTTTAGCTAGTTAAATATAAAATATATCGAAAATGTTTTATGTGATTATTTCTAGTAATTTCCGACCAATTTCGATCAAAACGTAGGATTTTCAACGATGTAAAAAACATAGGCAAATGCTTACTAGTAGAAGACACAAGAATTCGAAAGAAAATTGCCAAAAAACGGTACTTGTCGATTTATTACGGCTCATTTCACCGAACTTTACGGGAAGTCGTAAACATGAGGTTTCAATAAATAAATTCAAGCCTAAAACGCTCTAAAATTGATCCGTCCTTTCAGTTCATAAACAAAAGGCTACGAAAGATAGGCCAGGCGAAAAATTTTTTTGGGCAAATTTGCATTAAGTTGTAAAAAATTACTTTTTTTATATTTTCATAATTTTCGGCCCGGGTTGTCAGTTTGTCAATTTTGTTGTTTTTTTTAATTTTTTTCAATTTTTCGATTTTGAGGGTTGTCAATTTCAGGCATCCTACCCTTTAGTAAAAAAATGGACGAAAAAAATGCAGGATTTGTCTCAGACGCCCACCTGTTATGTACAGTATCCCTCCATTCCGGATGCGCCGCTATGACGTCCCTGTAATTATCCTTCGATACGATGACGCCGCCGTAATTATGGGCATACTGTACAATCATGCTAAAATACGTTTATTCGTGCGAAACGATGCAAAAACGTTAGAATATGTTAAAATTATATTTTCACCAATTATCTGAGTTGAGGACGATGAGCAGGCGTGTAACAGTGGGAATAAGGGATCCCAAAAAATTAAGTCGGCCCTCCAGCCCCTCCTCCATAGTCAAAAAATTTTGACCACCGCATCGCCCCGCTCTCCGAATTTTGGCGAAAATTGCGTTTTTGACTATTTTTTGCCAAAAATTTGAGGTTATTCACCGCCATCCCCCAAGTGGCCAAAGGCCTTATGTGTAACAACTCGAAATTTTGGATAGGGGTCCCCAGCACATCTGAACGTGGGGGGTTGGAGGTATGCACCCAGCGAACGACCGGGCCCGAAAAAAATCGGGCCCGGGCCTGAAATTTTTTACCGGGCCCGGGCCTGCAGTGTATTATATATGTACTCGTATATATAGAGGAGCCATGTTAGCATATAGTCGCTCTGAACTATTAATTAAGTATATCCTGTCATAGTAGAGTGCCGTGGTACTGCGATTTAGCTGAAATGGTAAATAGTTAGCCTAGTAGGAAACAATTAGCATAAATTGGAAAAAGCTAGCTTCAGCAGGAAAATGAAATAAACACACGATTTCAAATTTAATTCAACAAATCTAGTGCTCAATTTTTTTAAATTATACAAATCGTAGGACATTTCTTTCAAATTATATTTGATGAACAACAACTTGTCAACGTTTTCGGGTCTTAATAATGCAGCAGAAATAAACATTTGTACATACATATACATAGCTTTGTTAGTATTATTTACTTTCTGCTACACTTAGCCGTTGGTTCATTTCTGTCGCCTTGATTCAAAATTTTTTGAACTTCCTCCGTAAGCACTTGCTTAGCTATCAGTGCATTTCGCTTGTTCGAGAATTTCTAAATCATTTTACGTTTTTTCTCTATTCATACAGATAAAAAATGATAAAATAAATATTAATGGCTACTGTCATTTTGAAGCGCGGATCCAAGATGGTTGCTATTGCGTAATTTTCGTTCTCTTCGATGCTCTTAAAATGCTAACGTGCGTCTCCACCAGGGAACGACCGAAGCTTCGGCTTCTCTTGCTTCGGCCGAAGGCCGAAGCAAGAAGAAAAAAGGCCGAAGGCCGACTTTTTTTCGAGCCAGTTTTTTATTCGCATTAAAGTTTAGACAATGTGCAATATAACTAACCCAAGACGACGCCATTTAGCTCAATTTATCTTCTAGTCACCTAAAGTTTTGTTAAAATATGCTCCCAACAGTAACTTTGACTATATAAACAGCAAGCAATCATGTACTAATAGCAAAAGCTGACTCATCTGAGCATTATATCCGCTCCGCATCTGATTCCATTTTACAAAAGTTCGACTATGAATGAATCAATAGTGATCGCGAAAATGATGAGACACTTAAGGGAAAAGCCACACCTTTATTCCTACATGTCTCACATTTGAAGGCATGTCTTTGTTTACTCGAAATTCCAACGCCATCTTTGTACTTGTTGTATATAGTGTGTCTACTGTGTACCAGTGTCTTTTAAACAATGTCCGTTTGTACATGCACAAGGATGGTCCCAAAAAGCCTTTGTGTACATTTTGAACACGCAAATTTTTGTGTACTACATTATAGTACAGTAGCGATTTTAGTGTGGTAGAACAGGGTTTTCGATCTTTGATAGTGTATTTTAGCTAATTTATGGGTTTCTGACTCCAAAAAATACTAAAAATTGTCTCAAAATGGCGCGAAGCGCCGAAAAATTTGACCTTTTTTCATTCTAAATGCAAATTCTGCCATTTTAAAGATATGTAGGACAAACAATAACTCATTTCGGCTCGAGGCGCTGAAAATTTTCGGTAATTTTACACCTTTTTACAGTTTTTGTCTTCCCAAAAATTTTTGTATATTTTGTACACACAAATTTTTGTGTACTAGAATATGGTACAGTAGCGATTTTAGTGTGGTAAAAACAAAGTTGTTCGACTTTTGGCAGTGTATGTTGGCTAATTTCTGAGTCTCTAAGGGCAAAAATCACTAAGAATCGTCTCAAAACGGCGATAAATTTGACGTATTTCCTTTTGAAATGCAATTTCTGTCATTATAAAGATATGTAGAACACACAAATACTCATTTCGCGCGTAGCGCCGAAAAATTTTGCGAATTTCAGATCTTTTTTGCAATTTTTGTCTTCCCAAAAATCTTTGTACATGTACAAAGACAGTTCCAAAAATCTTTGTACATCGGGAAAAATCTGCCGGTGTATAAAAAACACTTCTGTTTACCATTCTGTTTTGTATTAAATAATTGCTTCATGATCGACGTGTTAACTTTCTTAAACTTCTGCATCTAATAATGGGAAGAAATCTCTATTTGCTTTTATGTCTACCTTACTTTTACAAATTTAAGTATCAGCATGAAAATTAGGAATTAATCAATTAATTGTTTTCATAATTCTCAAGAATTCCAGGCTTTATTCCTAATAATACATTATATTTTTTATATATTCAGGATACTAAATCTGATAGGGATGCTGCGGGTGCACGTTTTTTGGAATAGCGGGTGCGGGTATCCGCTACATCCCTAAAATCTGATGATGATCAATACGTATTAGCTGCTGATATAGATGAAATGTCTAATAATGAAATCAGTGCTAATGAACAGAATTAATTGCGCTTTTGAATAAAATTTTTGCAATTAATGACACTGTTTCATTACTTCATATTCACCCTGAAAGATAATCAAGCTTAACTTTCATATTCATGACTCAATTCGCAATTCATTCTTCATACTAATCAGAATTAGACTAAAAAATTTGTACAGATTCGGCCTTCGGCCTTTGGCCGAAGCTTCGGCTTCGGCCGAAGCAAAATTTTGGAGCTTCGGTCGTTCACTGGTCTCCACCATAAAAATAATTGTTAATCAACCTACTAATTTCATCGTATGTTGATCCGCAGAAAGTCACATCAGCCTCGGATAGAGTACGTAAAATTTTCCTAAAATGCTTACTAGAAGGCTATCGTATTTATGTATTTAGCATAACTAATAAAAACTAAAGAAGGGAGAAAAAAAGGTGACTCAAAATAAAAATGAATTTGAAAGGGAATTGAATGAAATGAAGGTATAATTATCTTAATAAATAAATGAATAAGTAAATAAACAAGTAAATAAATGAATAAATTAAATAAATAAATATGAATAAATAAATAAATGAATAAATAAATAAATAAATATAGTCTGCACTAAATAACTAACTAAGTAAATATAAAGGAGCAAGTTTGGAGTTAGTTCAATTAGTCTTAAAAACGCCATGCATCAGCCGATAAGCACATACTGAAATGGACCTTCTCTGTTTATTTTTAGCAAGCATATTTGCATAATGCTATTCTTGTTCTACAAGATGGCAGCAATGTGAGAGTTAAAACGAACTGTGTATTGAGCATAATAATAAAATAAAATGAATTAAAAATTTCAGGCCCGGGCCCGGTCCCTAAAAACCGGACCCGGGCCCGGACGCCTGAAAACCGGCCGGGCCCGGGCCGGGCCCGGGTACCCGGTCGATCCCTGTGCACCCCTCCCCCGAGAAACCAAAATACCCCCAGTGTTCAATTTTTGAAAATGTTTTTCCGCAATTTTTAAATGCCAATGGATAGTGCTCGATGAGAAACGTTGAAAATGGTGTTTTTTCGCCACACCACCATTTTTGAGGCTATTTTTCGACCTTTGAAAAATATGGCACCCCCAAAATTTTGGTGCCGCGCACCTATGGTCCCCGGCCATTTTCCTGTAAAATTTACTTGCAATTTTGGCCAAAAATAGCCAAGAAAACGCAAGTTTTTTTCCAAGATCGGGGGAGGAAGGTGGGCCGAAAATTTTCTGGCTTCGGGGATGGGGAACGTCCGAGCGTGCGTTGGGGATCTCCCATACCCCTATGTACGCCGGGGAACCCACCCCCGCCCCACCCGAAATTTCGAGCCGTTACATGTCTGCTGAGGATAGTAAACAAATAATAACAAATTTCAAATTTGAAAATTCAATTTAAATTACAAATTTAAATTAACAAATTTAACAAATTCAAATTTCAAACCCCACCTCCCCTATTATGAAAGAGGGTCTTTTCCTACGGTATGTCACTGCCACATTATTACACAATGAAAAAATAAATAAAATATGTCCATTCTGATGGGATTTTGCGAGAACCCTAAATATAGGCACTTAGCGTCGAATAAAGGCACGCTCGAAATAGCGAGGAGCGCTAAGCTTTAGTTAAGGTGAAGGTTGATTAAAAGGTAAACTTAAGGCCAAGTAAAGGTTATGTTAAGGTACATAAGGTGTTAAGGCAGAACTAAGGAGAAATGAAGAAAGGAAAGGTTTTTAAGGCTAAGTTTGAAGTTGAAGTAAGCTTTTTTGTTAAATTTCTAACGTCGAGGCTTTGGCATCCTATAAACTTGACTGGACGGAAAGATTTTACGATTATTTGGCGAAATATAATTACGAGTAGAAATTAAAATAAAATTAGAAAGTAAATGAAAAAAGAATAAAAATAGTATAATTAAACTTTTTAAAATTAAATTTTGAATTTTAATTTTTCATTAAATTTTGAGCTCTTGAGAGTGAAGCGTATTTTATCCTCTAATCTTCTGATTAAGGAGTCCCCATCACAGATGGGCGCAAAATTTGGGGTTAGAAAAATTTTCAAAGGTTAAAAAATGGTCTTAAAAGTGGTCGTATGGCGAAAAAAACACCATTTTTCGACGTGTCTCATCGAGCACTATCCAATGGCATCAAAAAATCGCTAAAAAAGCAAAAAAAATTCAAAATTTGAATTCTGGGGGGTTGATTTTTTGGGGGGTTATTTTAACTTCTGGGGGTGCATACCCCCAAACCCCCACGCCCACCTATGGTCCCCATGCTTACAACCTATTCTAATACAAACGATTTTCGGATATTCTTTGCACTTTCTCGAAATCGATTTTTCTCCAAAGTATGAATATTTTTCATTTTATCGCCAAACAAATACAAATCATTCTGTCGTATCGTCTGGCGCATAAAATATATCATAGTGGCCTGAAATCTACAGCATTCAAACTCATACGCACAGTCGTGTGTTATTCCTTCAACGTTTTGCAAAAAATTTAGCCAAAAAATAAATCATTAAATCGAATTGCTAAAAAATACTAAAAAGTATCAAATTACTTAAAAATACGTATTGATCATTAGAAGCGCATTGAATTAAAGGTACCTGAATCAAATAATCGAAAACATTTAACCAGATTATTAAATTAATAAATAAGATTTTAGATTAAAAAATCGTATTTTATTGAAAATTCAATTTACAGAACGTGCATATAGCCACGATGAACAACAAGAGCCATAAGCGAGAGAAAGATCAATTGCAACCATACATGGGCAGCACAAAAATTCTGGGCGGAGGGTCAGCATGGGGTAAATCGACAAAAATGTAACTAAAAATATAATTCTGGGAGAGGGGGTCTACAGTAATCTGCGGGGATTATTTCGACTTCTGGGGGGTACAAACCCTTTCACCCCCCACCCATGCGTGGTTGGAACCAGACATACACGTCGGGGGTTCGTGCAGTGGCGTAGCTGCCCCCTTCTGAATTTTGAGGACTAGAATTTTGAAGTCAAATATCTCAATAACTAATTGTAGATAGGGAAAAATTATGCTTTTGAGCTTTTCGGAGCAAGATCTACGTACTGAAGAATTTTTAAAAAATCTAACATAATTCGAATTATATTGAAAAATATGCTGTACGAATAGAATATTGGGGTTTTTAGTTCAAAAGTGTGCTAAAATCTAATCAGACGATCTGCCAGATGAGCTTTGATAATTTTTCATTTTTTCCTCTCGGGGAAATTTGTATAAAATACTCGTATTTCCAAAATTTTGGGAGAACTAGTCCCCCCACCTCGACCCCCCCCCAAACACAACACTGGGTTGGAGGGTTCTATACCCCCAGAATGCAAAAATGGGAAATTTGATTGAAAAAATGAGGCAAAGTGAAGGCCAAAAATGAATGAAGATTAAAGAATTTCCTAAAAAATGCCTTAAATTGAGCAGAAACTGATTAATAATGTAGTTTTAACGCTATTTTAGCGCGTATATGACTTTTTGAAGTCATTTTGACCCAAAAAAGATCAACTTTTGACTCCATAGACCGGCTGACCCCCCAAATCGGCCTTGCTTTGCATCTACGGTTGGAACCTGGGCCGAATTGCCAAGATGTCAAGTCGAGCCACACTTAATCTCGTGGGTTGGTTTCAAAAGGCATTTTATCATCATCAAAGCTGCTAAATTTTTGAGTTGAGAAAATTTGCTATAAATTTGACATTTTTCCCAATAACTTTGACACAATTCACAACCTTCAACCCCCAGACTGGCGGTGTGCTTATGCCTTAAGCATGTCTTAAATCGACCACGACACCGGGTCATCCCCTAGGTCAAACCTCGGACGCACAAAACATGCATAGCATGGGAAATTCTGGGGGAAGAGTGAAATTATAAAGTGCCTTTTTGGGTCCAAAAGTAGTATAGGAACGCGTCAAAAACATCGTTTTCAAGCGTTTCTGACGATTCCCTATCCCTCGAGAGCAGAGGCGGATTTAAGGGGGCGGCCGCCCCCCCCCTTGGCTAAAAATATTTGGCGAGATAAAGAATGGATATGCAATTTGCAATGATTTTTGGCCGTCAGTGACCATAATTTCTCATATTATTCCGGCGCTAGGCGCCGGATGATACATATTGATGACATTTATTTACTTTCTTGGCGACCTGGAAGCACGGTTTCATTTTGTATTCGGTGAAGATTTTTCCCGATGAACAAAGACTTTTCGGGACCGTCTTTGTACATGTACAAAGATTTTCGGGAAGACAAAAATTGAAAAAAGGTCTAAAATTCGCAATAATTTTCGGCGCTCTACGCCGAAATGAGTAATTGTGTGTCCCATCGCATTTCGAAAGGAAAAATGCCAAATTTTTCGGCCGCTTCGCGCCGTTTTAAGACGATTCTCAATTATTTTTGCCCTCATAAAACCAGAAATCAGCCAAAATACAGTACCAAAGGTCGAACGACTCTGTTTTTACCACACTAAAGTCGCTACCGTACGACATCATAGTGCCAGAAAATTTGACAAAGACTTTTTTCAATTCGAAAATTTCGATGTTTCGCATCAAATGCTATAAATGCAGGAAATCAAGCAGTAAATCGTGCTTCTAGATGTCTATCCGCCTTAATTTCACAAATTTTCCGGCGCTTCGGACCAGATTTTTGTTAAAGTCAAAAAAATTTAATGATTTTTTCCCACAAAATTGTCTAAAACTTTAAAATTTTAAGAAAAAAATATTGCGACAAAAGTGATGTTTTGTAGAGGTATACAATGTAAAACGCCGCAACCATACATGGGCGTGGGTGTTTACACAAACCCAGTCTCCGAACCCCCTCCCCAAGATCGATTTACCCCTAGAATTGAATTTTTGGTGCTAGTTTTGGCGATTTCGCTCCATCTGAACCCCTAGAATCGGGCCCCGCAACCCCAACTTGCTGGTCTAGTTGTGGGCAGCAATCAAACATTGTAGGCGTCGAATCGATTTGTCAATTGTCTGTCAAACATTTGAGACTGGTTTGAGGCTGACCGTTTCTGATAATTTTTTTTTCATTCGGAAAAATTAGGTCCGTTTGAAATTCAAAAACCGAAACTAGCATTTTTTTCATTTATTTGAAGATGAAATGCGTTTCAATTTTTTAAGTATCATTTTTTTTAATTCTAGCAATCCGCAATAACGCAAGCGCGTTAAGGAAATTTCCTAATCAATAATTTTTTATAGTAAATAGGCTACGCTAATTCCACAGCTTCAGCTATCAACCAATCGAACGTTAGATTTTCTAGTGCAATAATTGTCATCCTAAACGGGCAGCGCACCATAGCTCTGGGAGGGGGTGTGCAAGATTTTTCGAAGGTCAAAAATGGTCTTAAAAATTGTGGTATGGCGTAAAAACACCATTTTCCAACGTTTCTCATCGAGCACTTTCCATTGGCGTCAAAAAATTGCGAAAAAAACCAAAAAAAATTCAAAAATTGAATTCATGGGGGTATTTAGCCTTCTGGGGGTGTACGTATACCCCCAAAGCCAAACCCCTCCACACCCACAAATGGCAGCGCCTAAATTCTGGGGGTTCAAAAACTTTCAACGGACAAAAAAAGGCAAATTGGCGTATTGGCGACACCATTTACCGACGTGAGCTCTATCAAATGGCAACAAGAAGATCGAAAAAACGACAAAACGTTTAAAAATGTAATTCTAAGGGCTTTTTCAAATTCTAGTGGGTCTTTTGGATTCTTAGATCCCACAATCCTCTCCTCGTGCTATGTCTGCTGACATATCGACCTAATTTTTTACCCTTTCTGTCAAAAAGGGCAAAAAAAAACTTGCATACAAAATCGAATTTTTGGCCGGCCAAAAAGTCAAGGAGGCGAATTTTAAGCCACGGGCAGGCGCGGATTTAGAAGAGGGCGCGGTAGGGGGATGTGCGGCCCCCTGCCGACAAAAAATAGTTGGGCGCAATAGAGAATAGTGTACATTTTTTGATGATTTTAGCCGCTTTTTATCATGATTTTTCAAATTTTTCCGGCGCAACGCGCTGGGTAGTACTCATTAATGGTATTTACTGCCTTTCTGCACTCTAAAAACTTTATTTTTACGTAAGTGGAGAAGTTAACGTACAGAACAAGGATTTTTTACTTCTTAAACTGATTTCTCGAGCATTTGTCCGTGCGTTGTGCCGATTCTTGCATTAATTTTGCGCGTTTTTCGTGAAAAACATTCGGAATTTTCCGAGTTTTTTCGAATCATCAATGATTCTGTATACTAAAAAACGAAAAAATCGATACTCGAAGCATAATGCGCGAATTTTTTGTATAAGTTTCGATACTATTGGGAAAATTTAGGGTTCCGCCCACGGTCAGAAAATCCTGGATCGCCACGGGGCGAAAAGAGACGGCCAACTTTTGGTGGGCCCCCGCCCAAAGTCGGACGTGCCCCAACCCCTTCTCCCAAGCCAGAAAGTTTTTGACCCCCTTCCCCCGATTTTTGGAAAAAAAACAAATTTTTTTTGGCTATTTTTATGCGTTTTTTTGCCGTTTTTGACCAAAAATTTGAGGTCATTCACTCCCCCCTAAAAATGGCCGGGACCCCCAAATTTTGAGCCGTTACATCTATGAATCCCACCTACCCCTCTAACGTGCAAGACAGTCTTATACTAACTTATCGTCGTAGCACTGAAAAGTTACGCAACCATGGGCCGTTTCGATTTTTCTGCTCGGCGTAAACACGACCAAGCCCCGTTTTTCCATCCAATCTAATAAATACTGATCGGTCATTGGTCGCTTGGGGTTGTGGGGATTTTGGGTCTGACGGAATTCGGGTACGAAAGCCCAGACGCGGTGGCCCATTTTTATGAAATGCAAACAGGACAGCAGCACGCCGCGGCACGAAAATACCTGATTTTTGCTGTGCCTTAATACGTTAAGCGCGCTTATTTTACTAAAAATTTTCTGAGTGTAAAGCAGTGATCGTACGGGGACCCCGACCCCGAAAAACCCCGGCCCTGACCCCCGACCGGGGGCAAGATTTTTCGAGTCGGGGTTGAACCTTTTTTCGGGGGTGAAACATAACATTTAATTTTTTGATTCATAGAATTGTATAAATAGCAAATAAATTCGGCAAACACCAAACAAGGATGATTCATTCACGAGCATAATAAATATGTCAAACTCGACACTCGCGATATTTCATAAAATGTAGCCAAGTCGCCATGTTGTTCACACGTACATACAGGGGCTTAACCAGGATTCTATTTCGGGAAGGGGGGAGGGTGGGGCAAAATTTTTGAAGTCCTGTATCTTGGGAACCATTAGGAGATACGCGAAAATAACGGCATTTTTGAGCGTTTCTCCACGAGATCTATGCCATGGTGAAGTGGAAAATTGAGAAAAAATTCAAAAATTTTCTTGCTTGACTTCAAACTTGGATATCAAAAATTTATCTTTCAACCTATCGGTATGACTAATTTCTCATTATCGAGTTAAAGCTTGACTCCAAAAGATTTTGAAATTCTTTTCTTTGCATTTAATTTTGCGGTTTTGCAAAGAAATTTAATACAGAAAATAATAAATCGGCGCAAAGCGCCGAAAATGTTTGACATATTCGCTATTTTTAAGTCAAATTTGGGTTCTAAATGTTTGTGACTGGTTCATATCTAAAGAAAGTGTATTTTTGGCCTATTGGCAGTCACATAAAATAATAATAATGCTTCATTCAAACCCGTAGGTACAATACAATGTTAAGAATATTATTCTTAACATTATTCTTAACATTGTATTGTACCTACGGGTTTGAATGAAGCATTATTATTATTTTATGTGACTGCCAATAGACCAAAAATACACTTCTTCAAATTTGGGTTTCTAAGTTAAAAAAAACATATAGAAAATGAGAAATCCGGCGCGAAGCGCCCGGAAAATTTTGAGTTTAGAGGCTAAAAACCGTACTAAAAACGCATTTTGGCTGCTTTGGGGGACCCTTGTGAAAAATCAAAATATTTTTTCATTTAGGGGGGGGGAAGGGGCACCCCCGCCCCTCGGCTGGTTACACCCCGAATACGCTATGGATTTATTATAATATTATGCGTTAGCCTCCATCTACCTGCGCGTTAGCCTCCATTTGATTCTTAGAATAACTTTGTTCTGTCTGCTAGCTCAAATTAGTTTATATTAGTGAGAAGTTGAAGTTGGCAAACGCGTCATTAGTGATACACGGAATAGGTTGCTGCCCAAAAATGCTGAAAAGCTAATTTGGCTCCTCTACAATCAGCGCGCCATAGAATACCCTTTAGAAAAAACTGTGGAAGAATACGAAAAAGAGAGAGCGATTAGCGATTAAAATTGAAATGAATGCTAAATTGCTGAAACCATGTTTTGAACCTGGAATGAAAATAAAATGTTGAACATAACCAGCTTTAATAGTATGCTCTACAAACAAGTGAAGGTATCGTTTTTATCCTCTTTAAATTGGTATATATGTAATCATACAATGTTAAGTGTTAATCTTCAACCCCAACCCCGACCCAGAAAACCGGGGTTTTTCATCCGCGACCCCGACCGGGGTGAAAATCTGACTCCGTACGATCACTGGTGTAAAGTACAGTTAAGGTCCGGTATATCCAAAAAGGTGATACATTTCACCCCCACCCCCATCTCGTCACAAGCAGATGCAGACTAAGATTGAGATTTGGTACGGAAAATCGAAGAATGTCGGCAATGCATTATTTTACGGGAATATAACACGATGCAAATTGTACAAGTCGTTTAAAGCACTTTAAACTCCTAAATTTTCATTTAGAACTAATGTAGGGCAAACGGAGGAGACATAAGAAATGAGAAGCAATTAAAAAGGCTTTGGGAATTCCAGCGTATAGATTGGTCCTAAAAGCAGTTTACATAGTCTAAGTTTAAAAACTCCAACGATTAACTATTCAGGGCTTCCTTTCTATCTACAAGGTACATAAATAAAATGAGGCATAAAATGAATAAACTGCAGATATTTTTGAGGCAAACAAGATTTGACATTTATTTACCAAAAATGAACAATTTAAAATGTGGTCCAAGTAACAGTGCTATTGTGTACACACGAATACTAAAGAAAGAGAGAAATAGAAAAATGAAAAAATTGACTCCGCCAAGGCTCGAACTTGGGACCTTCTGCGTGTAAAGCAGACGTGATAACCACTACACCACGAAGCCATAGAGATCGAAGTCGTATGCTTCTGTGATGTACCCAAAAATATGATTCAGTATTCTTATTATAAACAAGAAATTTTGTTTACTTTTTATTATGAAAATTCTAAATCAGAATTTTTATGTTGTGAAATATACATATTAAATATATATATTTAATTCATTGTTTTCATTTATGTATTTTCATTATTCAACATTATTTTCAATGGATTTAATTACTAATATTAGGGATGTGCCGGGTACCCGAACCCGAAAACACCCGACCTGGCTAACCCGAACCATAGGCGCACAAGGTCAAGGTCGGCAGATGGGTGAAATCCCGGAAATCCAAAACGGTAAATTTAATGTTCACGATTTTTTTGCCGCTTAAACGATCAAAGTGGTCAAAATAGCATATAAAAGGTTCTTCGAGGTA
Source organism: Mermis nigrescens (assembly GCA_036768485.1). Lineage (NCBI taxonomy): Eukaryota > Metazoa > Nematoda > Enoplea > Mermithida > Mermithidae > Mermis > Mermis nigrescens. The sequence goes on from JAVLUZ010000341.1 coordinate 1,580,560, forward strand.
ATATCGCATTTTTATAACATTTTTAGTCCATTTTGACTGCATTATACCACTTTTAATACTAAAAAATGCAAATGTTGATCAACTTTGCGCGCTTTGTGAGTACAGGTATATACTAATCCAACGCAAAGCGGCCGGAAAAATTTTGACATTTTTACTCCTTTTGATCTAAAAATGATGCAAAACACTTTCCATCAGCTCAAAATCGCCGGACAGTACCGTTCCGGCTGACCCTCCAGGGGGTAATACACCCTCACCATACCATGCACAGCATGGTAGTTCTGGGGAGTGGTGAAATAATAAAGTGCCTTTTTTGGGTCCAGAAATGGTATACACGCATCAAAAACATCGTTTTTCAACGTTTCTGACGATGCTCTATCTTCCAACGGCATAAAAACAAAAAAATTTCAAAAAAAAATCCAAAAAAATCGGAAGAAATTGAACAAAATATAGTCAAAACATGAGTATAATGGCGCGAAGCGCCGAAAATTTGGCACTTTTGAGCAAATAGATGGCTAATTTTTCCGAAATTTTTTCGAACCCGGTGTCGCACCTTAAAGTGTCCGTGTTTTAGTGTCCGCCGGACACTTTAACGTACCTGTAAAGTGTCCGGCCGGACATTTTAAGGCACCTTAAAGTGTCCGGCTCTGCCTTAAAGTGTCCGGGTTACTCTGAGTATACGCGCGCATATACGCCCATGCAGATCACTCGCTGTACAATTAGATGAGTAGGCATGTATATATACGCGTACATTGTACAATGTATTGAAGTACATAAATACAAGCAAGCCGATGCATTACGAAGAATTCGTTGCATCGTCAGTGGCGTCGTTTAGCGAACTTGTAGATTTAGGGGGGTCCAAAATAGTGCGCAAAATTAAGGATTTTTGAACGATTTTCGGGTTAAAACGGCTAATTTTTCCGCTCAAGTCAGGGTTCCGCCCCCCTAGAGGTACCGCCCCCATCAGGAAAATCCTGGATGCGCCACTGGTCATAAATGTTGTGAATTTAAACTGCACACGGTTCCATTCACTCATGATTCTACAAAAACATACTAAGACTTCATTTTATATATTGCCTACCATGCTACCATTCATACATGTAATAAGGGGTGGAGATTCCCATAACCGAAGTCGTAAATGTAAAAATATAAATATAAATAAACATAAATTGTTTATTCCTCTCTCCCCGATTTTGTGCAAAAACTTGCGATTTCTAGCCACTTTAGGTGCATTCTTTCAATTTTTGAATAAAAATTGAAGTTCGCGCACTGCCCTCTAATGGTCGGCGAACCCCCACCCAACACTTTGGGCTGTTAAATGCCTGCTACTTTACATGGGCAGTGAGCCAACTTCTGGCAGTCAGATGGAGCATATGTGCAAAAAACGCTAAACGATTCAATTTTACGCATCTACCGATTTGGAGAAACTTTGGATTTTGGGGTTACCCTATCCTTTTACGCCTACGTATGATGCCCACTCTGTCCCAATGTTTAAATATATCTTTTTGTCGCTTTTAAGCACGTTATTGTGGCCGGACACTTTAAGGTAAACCCGGACACTTTGAGGTACCTTAAAGTGTCCGGCCGGACACTAAAGGTGCCGGACACTTTAAGGCGTGACACCGGCACATATTTAACTAATATTAAAATTTTAAATAAATCAATAAATTATATTTTAATAATGATTGCTGCGCAAACTTTCTTGACACAATTCAAAAAAAGAACTTGCAAGGATTAAACGAGACGTTATTAGAAAGTAAAAAGCGAATATTTCTGTTCAAAAAACGCAGTAGCACAGGAAAATGAGCGACGTTGCAATAGAATAATGAAAAATAGGGGAAAAACCAGCAGGCGGAAAATGACAAATTGTGATATACCTAAAATCGTTTTTACCTATTTTTACTATTCCTTCCAACGATTTCTTTTAGAAATAATAATTATTTATTTATTTATTGACTCATTTAATTGATTTTTCTTCTTTTTTATAATGAGAGGCAGCAGTAACGGATCCAGGATTTTCTTAAGGGGGGGGGGGGGGGCGGTACCCCTAAGGGGGAGGGGCGGAACCAAGGAACGACCCGGGTCCCGGTCCCGGCCGGGCCTAGCAGGCCCGGCCTCAGTCCCGGCCTCAGAACGGCCGGGCCTTATAGATTATGCAAGGCATTCAAATTACCGAACTTAGAGAAGCATGTAATGCTGTATGTACATGCGCACATAATCTGAACCTTTGTAGCACGTTAACCAGTAGGCACTGTCTGTGTATCCATTTTGCACTTAATTTGGACTGATGCAACTCGTTATATTCTGTGTCCCCGATCTCATTCATATCTCGACGCGTGAATCTTATATTATGCATTTATGCGCATTAAAATCGTGCATAAAATGTAATTTTTTAAAATACCGATATGTCGACTTTTCCGCAAATAATGGGAATGATATAAGTAGTCAAAAAACCATAGCATTATTGTTGTTATACTGACTACTAGACTCTGCTTAAGCGCGATAAGAGTGTGCAATCCTCGCATTTCAACATAAAGAGACATTGGTATGAATATTATTTTATGCAAAAAGTGTAAAGATTTCTTTTGTTGTCTACGTGACAGTGAGCTAATAATAGCTTGCTCAAGAGAACTCGAGACTTGTCTTAAAAAATTCTGTCGAAGAAAAAAGCAGTTTTCTCGGCAACCTAAGCCCCTGAGACTATTCCTTTGTAGCCTTAGCTTTTTTTATTCTACTTAAGCTAAAATTTACTCGAGAACTCGTCCAAGCAAATGAAAACGATCTTATATTATTCCACTCAAATGATTAGCCACTTTTTTGTGACTGCGTGTTCTTATTGCTAAGATCGATGTCTTATGTGATTAACTTCTTGTTTAAATCAATTATGTCCACTCCACTGTATTTCTTCCGTATCACTGTGACCTATTGATTTTGCGTACTGCTTCCTGACAGTTTTTTTGTAGGCAAAGATTTTTCCCGATGTACAAAGACTTTTTGGGACCGTCTCTGTACATGTACAAAGATTTTCGGGAAGACAAAAATTGCAAAAAAAGGTGTTAAATTTGCAAAACTCTTCGGCGCTTCGCGCTGGAATGAGTAATTGTGTGTTCTATATATCTTTATAATGGCAGAAATTGCATTTAAAAGGAAAAAATGTCAAGTTTTCCGGCGTTTTACGCCGGTTTAAGACGATTCTCAGTGATTTTTTCCCTTAGAGACCCAGAAATTAGCTAAAATACACTAACAAAAGTCGAACAACCTCTTTTTACCACACTAAAATCGCTACTGTACCATAAAATAGTACCCAAAAATTTATGTGTACAAATGTATATATCAATTTGTGCCTACATCATGCAAGGCCTATGTATTATTTATATAACAAGGCCCGGTTTCGGTCCCGGCCTCAAAAGCCCGGTCCCGGTCCCGGCCAAATTTTCGACCCGGTCGTTCGCTGGGCGGAACCCTGACTTGGGCGAAAAAATTAGCCGTTTCAACCCGAAAATCGCTAAAAATCGCTCAAAAATTCTTAATTTTGCGCACTATTTTGGGCCAAGGGGGGGGCGGCCGCCCCACCCCTGAATTCGCCCCTGAGAGGCAGTCTAGCCGCCTAGACTGGTGCCGGTGCTGCTAGGTTGCAGCGACAGTCAGCGAATTAAAGGCGCGAAACTGTGGCAACATAATTCCTCTCTGATGACCTGGTCTGTTTACATGATTTGTTTACGTTTCCTTTTTCCGTTTTCTTTTCTTTCTTATGTAATTTTTCTGTTTATACTGCCTATTTTTTCTGTTTCATTTAGACTTTTGCACCTCATAAAACATGTAATCTCTCATAACATAATTTTTTTAGGTACACTTGCGCTATTTCACGCGTCCTTTTTGTTTCTTTCTTATGTACTAATAGCATGCTGCACTTCTATATCTGTCTTTCTTTCTATTTTGTTCTCTTTTCTTTTTATTTAGTTTTTGCTTTTTTATTTATCTATTTATTTATTTACTTATTTATTTTTCTCGTCATTTTCTTTCTTCTTTCTTGCTTTTTTCTCGTATTGATGACTTCTTACTATTTATGTATGTAAATTAAAAGGCCACAAGTCCAAAAATAAAAAATCGATGCACGAAATTGTTTTTAATAATTTTTCGTCTTCCAATGATTTTTGGTATTAAGTATCTAGAGGCCCGCATACAGCATTCGGCCAATGGGGGGTAAACTAAACAATAATTGGCAGGGGCGGATTTAAGGAAGGCAGCCGCCCCCCCCATTGGCCCAAAATAGTGCGCAAAATTGAGGATTTTGGAGCGATTTTTAGCGATTTTTGGGTTAAAACGGCTAATTTTTCCGCCCAAGTCATGGTTCCCCTCCTTAGGGGTACCGCCCCCCTTAGTAAAATCCTGGATCCGCCACTGTAAATTGGTCTATATCTCGGAAAATTCGTCGGGATAGCTCGCAAAAAAAGCATTTTTCGACGTTTTTCGACGCGCTCTACCCATTAAGAGCACAAGATTCAAACTTTTTTTCTAGAATTTTCTGCACACAAAAAAGCTATGAAAAAGTGACATTTTTTGGTCGCGCTCGGGCCCAAATGATAGAAAATTTGGGAATTTAATCCATAGCTCAGCAAGGAGTGACCATGGGTGTGCGAAATTCAAGAAACTTTATACACTAAAAAGTATGTATGAGTAAATAAATGAATAAGTTGTCAATAACTTTATTTGGTGGAGGATCAAAATTCATGAAGTACGAGTAAGATACCCCGAACATGCTCCTTCAGAAATGTAACAAAACCAAAGGTCAGAGGACAAAGGTCAAGCAAAATTAATCGGCTCACTGCATGGCCAGGTTACTGCCGTCCAATATCACAGGTCGAAGCATACCGAAATCGACGTCGTCAAGCGACGTTCGCGCTGTCGTCGCCGCCGGCGTTTTATAGCCGGTCGCGCGGCAGCCGCCGCCTTTGGTCGCCGACGCCGTCGTGCAACGAGCGGCGTCGCTCAACAACGGCCGAATTTTCGCCTCCGGTGCTTTTGCCTTTGACCGGTCATTTGCATGTTTTGCGTCGCTTTTATCGTCCGCCTTCGACGGTTTGACCTTTGACCCGTCGTTTTTATGTTGTGCGTCGCCTAGGTAGCCCGCCGTCGACAATTTGACCTTAGATCCGTCGTTTTTATGTTTCGCGTCGCAAGTATAGTCGGCAGAACGACGAGCGACGTTTTTGGCCGATTCCAATAATCGCGTCGCGACGCCAACGCGTCTACCGAACGACTGAGCGGCGGCATTCAGAGCGGCGGCATTCAGAGCGCCGCGCACCGCTTTCTTCGGCGCCAAAGCGACGTCGTCGTCGACCGATGACGTCCCCGCAGCGTTTAAACGCGCGCTCGCGGCGTCCGCGCGAAGCTCGTTCCGATTGGTCGTTCGGGCGTCCGACCCGCCAATCGGCGGCGCGGCCTGTTTCTGATTGGTCGCTTCTGGTTCAAATCGACCAATCGCGTCCGACGTCCGATGTTCATTGGTCGACAGCCATATGGCCAATTTTAATTGGTCCTCGTAAGTTTGGCCGTCGGAATTTGACGCGAGTCCGCCGTCGTCGTACGTCTGCCGCTTCCGGCTTACCGTAAGTCGGTCGTTTATTAAGCGGCGACGCAATTTGATCGTCGCGCGTCGAAGCGCCATTGGTCGGTTCGAATTTGCGTTTTGACGAATCGTCGTTCGAAGCGACGAGCGGCGCAACGGCGGCCGCGTCGTCGTCGAACGTAGGTGCAGCTCGCGTTCCCGGCTCATCGAGACGTTCGGTAATTTCCACAATGTCCGAATTGTCCAGGTCGATCAAATCGACGCAACTGTCGTTAAGAACTGCAACATATTAGGAATAAATTCAAATTTACAATTAAATTCAAAAATTGAAATTAAAATTAAACCTATCGCAAAACAAAAATAAATCATCTACATAAATTAAATTTCCTGCGAATACGCACGCTTGTGTAAAATTACTACCAGGAGCGGTGAAGTGTAAAGTAGCCGTAACATACGACAACGGTGTGGATAGTTCACACTACAGTACGTATGACATTTTAAACAATAATTTTAACATCAATGGCGCTATAGGTGCGCTAGGTCAAACTATCACTAGATAGTTATGCGCTTCGTAAAAGCGGGTCTACGAGTATAGCCTTTTTTGGCTCAGAAAACTAGCTGTATAGCTCTTTTGGGCTCACAAACATAGCTACGGTCCTGGCCACGAAATCTGAACAATAAAGAACCGACTGAGTTTATTTAGGAACGCTTTTTCACGACCTAATCGTCGGAGAACTAAAGAAGTGGTTTTTTTCCGTACAAGTCCGTTTGTACATGTACAAAGAAGGTGACCAAAAGTATTTGTACCCTTTTTACATGCAAATCTTCGTGTACTATAATATGGTACAGTAGCGATTTAAGTGTGGCAAGACGGGGTTTTTGGACCTTTGGCGGTGTATTTTAGCTAATTTCTGGGTTTCTGACGCCAAAAATTACTGAAAATTAACACAAAACAAAAATTTGACATTTTTCCATTCTAAATGCAAATTCTGTCATTTTAAAGATATATAGGACAAACAATTACTCATTTTGGCGCGAAGTGCCGAAAGTTTTTGGGAATTTCACACCTTTTTTACAATTTTGACTTTCCACGAATCTTTGTACATGTACAAAGACTCCTGAAAAGTCTTTGTACATCAGGAAAAATTTTTGCGAATACGAAAAAACCATGATCCTGACATGCTTTACTTTAAGAAAACGCAAAGTATGTAAGCGCTTAGGTCAGACCGTTTGCGACACAGCACACGTTGTTAAATAGACGCGTGATGATAGCGCGCGTGTGCGCATTTTGTACACAATATCAAATGCATATGAATTACACGTGCATAATCAATATTAATATGCTCTGCGCGCGCTGAGTCGTATACGGTCCGACCTAAGCGTTTAGGTAGCGTTTTCTTAAAATTAACCAGCGCTTCCTGCTGTTTGGGTCGCGGTTAAGCATATCAGAATACTCTTTTGATCTCCAGCGATTAAGTCGTGAAAAAGCGTTCCTAAATAAACTCAATCGGTTCTTTATTGTTCAAATTTCGTGACGAGCGCTGTATATCTGGCCTTTTTGGACTAAAAATAGCTAGTATTTAGCCCTTTTGGGGTCGAAAAATAGCTAAATATCCTTTTCAAACTAAGAAAAGACAACGTATATAGCATTTCTGAGCTCACACAGTATGTTTCTGAGTACAAAAAAAGGCTAAATATGTACATAGCAGGTTTACTGAACCCAAAAAGCTATAAAGCTCTTTTTCTGAGCCCAAACAAGGCCATATAGCAAAACTTTTTTGGCCAAAATGGCTGTATAGCTACCAGTTTTTCCAATTTTTAATTTTTCCGTGTTTTTTTCGAAGTTTTCCTTTGTTCAATTTTTATAGGTTTTTCCAAGTACGTTTTCTAGTTTTTTCTTCACAATAATAATTTGCGCAAATCGCACACTGGGCTTTACTTCAATGTAGGTATAAACAATATTATGTTATTTTGGTTCAACGCCGAGCTATTAATACGTGCAAACCTATCACGGTGTAAACTGCGACACATGTACATTATACAAAATGCAATTATTATTGATTTTCGATAAAAAGATTTACGGTTTTGATAGAAAAAGTTATCGCTTTTTTCTACATTTATTTATGCGCAGTCTAATTAGTGTTTAAACAACAACAACAACAACTACTACTACTACTACTACTACTACTACTACTACTACTACTACTACTACTACTACTACTACTACTACTACTACTAATACTACTACTACTACGCACTACTACTACTACTACTACTACTACGACTGCTACTACTACTACTACTACTACTACTATTACTACTATTACTATTGTTTACACAACTTTGTGTTGATAAACCTACTCCAAAAATCGGACTTTAAGCATTTATATAGCTGCAATGTCAAAAATATTTCAGGCATTTACCAACTAATTTTTACGTCTTGTTTACATTTTTTTATTTTTTTTCGTAAATTTATATTTCAAACCTTAGCGTAAAGAAAAATCAATAATTCGCGCAAATGCCCGCCAGCCCACCAACGGCCCAGCATTGCCGAAATTAATTTAAAATAATCGAGGCGAGAAGAAAATTCAATCAAACGACGAATAAAATTAGTTTGAATGAGTTTTAACGATAAAATTAAAAATTTAAATCTTTTTTTAAATTTTAGATTTTAAATTGAATGCTAAAAATTTCTAGCCATAAAATTTGAAAATTTTGAAAAACCATTAAGCTTTGATTTGAGAAATCAAAAATCATAAAATTTCGGCGGTTTTAGAAAATTTTTCAGGGGTTGTTGGAAATCAGACAACGAGAATCGAATCCAATTTAGTAGAGAAACGAAGCACGAACGACACAGGTCATTCATAGCATATAATGAAAGAAACATTTCGAACTAAAAACCAACAAATGTATAATGGAATCGGGATCCCATTCAAAGTCGTCAACCCCCTCCCAAGGCTGAGATATTTTACCTCCATCAATTTTCGGAAAAAACATGTGTTTAGACCATACATGTACAGCATGGGAATCCTGGGGGGTCAGGCCCAATAATTTTTTCAAAAAGTGCCTTTTTGGACTAAAAAACGATGGGTACGCGTCAAAAACACTGTTTTTTACGTTTCAGCCACTGCTCATTCTTTCTACAACATTGTGTGTATGGCGCGAAGCGCCGAAAATTCGAGATTTTTAGGCCAAAAAATGGGCTGAAAACGCTTAGAAAGGCACACTTTTTACAACTTTTATACAAAATCGATAATTCTAGGGGGTTGGGGGGTTCGCAGCCATTTTGCGGGAGTCAGTTGCCATTCTGGAAAGCCACCCCCGAAACCACCAAGAACACGTCTGGTTTAGACCAGTTTTAAGTCTTTTTGCCATATTTGGCCTAAAAACGGAAAATCATTAAACCCCCCTAAAGGATGGCACCTCTCTAAGATTATGAGCTCTTGTCACTATGCATGATCCTTGGAGGGGTTTACAGAAGAGGATTCACATCACAAACACAGAAAATTCCCCCTAGAAATGCACAGCATGGGAATACTGGGGGGGTGAAATTTAAAGATGCCTTATTTGTACCCATAAATGGTGGATAGTACGTCAAAAACAACCGTAAAAAATTTCAAAAAAGTCGAAGAAATTAAACAAATATATCCAAAACGTGTGCATATGGCGCGAAGCGCAAAATTAGACACTCTTGAGCAAATAGATAGCTAACCACGCCTAAGAGGGCATCTTCTCTACGAATTCTCAGGAAGGGGGTAAACTCTTCTAAACCTTTCCTACAAGAGCATGTATATATGCCCCCTGAAAGCTTTTCGCCCCTCCCAGAATTCGCTATTTTCCAAAAAAAACTCGTAAAAAGTATTGTTTTAAGCGGTTTTAGCAATCTGCTTGCGCAAAATTGTCAAATTTTCGGCGCGTCGCGCCTCGAATCATTTTCGAGACATATATAGTATTTTTTCAAAATGTATAATCGAATTTTCCCTGAAATTTTCCTAATTTTTTTAATTTCAAGTTATTTTTAACGGATATCCAGCTCTTTTCAGCCAAAAACAGGACACCTAAAATTTCAGCCCCCCTCTCAGAATTCCCCAACTGTGCATTTTTAGCTGTTACATTCCTGGACGAAAAAATCCCTTGTCCCCCTGTTACATACATTCCTATATTTTTGGCAATCACTTGTGTTTTTCAGCCACTCCTACGTTTTTTTATTACTTTTGGCTAAAAAATGAAGGTCATTAGCCATACATGGAACAAGGGGATTGGAGATCAGCCCACCCAAAGTTGGTCGCCCTCCCCATCACCCCAAAGCCAAAATTTTTTGACCCCTAATCCTTGATTTTAAGAAATGGGCCGTTTTTAGGCGTTTTTGACCATGTTGCCCAAAAATTGCAGGTCGTTCATACCCCCCCCCCCCTCACCCCCTAAAAATGGCCGGGGACATCCAACCCAAAATTTGGAGCCGTTACAAGTATGTCATTAGCCGAACTCACTAAATCACCACCTGGTCCTAACAAAATTATAAGTTGATTAGTTCGCGTATGCTGAAGAGCAAAGATTAAAAAATAAAAAACAACCGCGACCGAAATTCAATTTAAATTCAAAAAATTAGTGAAAAGAAATAAATCATCAAATCTTAATCAATTTAATAATTTTTTTCCACTGTAAGCATGAAAATAGAATCATTTAAATCTCATTACTCGCGTTGAATGGCCCATTTTTAATTTTTTTCATTCAAGTATCCTTTCAATATTTTAGGACTATTCGCAATTCGCAAAAAGCGCGATTGCTTAAGTAGCCAAAAATCCAGGCGACCAAAATTGTCCAAATTCGACAAAAACGTCTCCTACAAGCATGAAATATGACCGCCTCGGCTATTTCTGTCACTGAGGAAGCTAATTCTATGGATTATGAGAGGGCAAACTAATAAAATGCCCAGTAATGTTCGAACATTACTGTATGTTATTAGTGTAGAGTGAATATTTTTATTAAACATTTTATTAAGTATCAAAAATATTACAATATTATTAAATTATATAATTATTATTTAATTATTAAATATAATTATTATATTATATTAATATTATATAATTATTAAATATAATTATTATTTACAGGACTAACAAACAATTACCGTCGAGGAATACTGTAACGAACGGTAATCATCGAGGTACTGTACATTACGGCCGATTTTATCAAACGCTTTATTAAATATCATATTTTATATTCATAATATGCTATATCAATATTATTTTATTATTGTTAAACATTATCACTACTGCGACATACACGCGATTACAGCGACATACAGTGTAATCATCCAGGATTACTGTATCATACAGTAACCCTCGAGAATTACAGTAACGTACAATAATCCTCGACGGTTGTTGTCACTTACTGATAATCGAGTCGTCCATCTTCGGTTCCAGATTCAAGGCGAATTCGTCGCGCGACGGAGCGACGCCGCCGCAGAAGTAAAGCCATTGGAGCAAGGAACGCAAAGCGAACGGGTTCAAGTGAGAATAGGATGACCATTGTAAACCGGACGTCTTTTTTAGCATTTCCTGGAATTCGCGTCTGACGGCGTCGCCGTCGATCGGATCTAGCGACGACGGCGACGTTAGATTTTTATTCAATTCGCTAACGTAGGAGCCTGACAATATAACATTATTAACTAATCCGAGTCAGTGTAATTGATTCAGACCATTTTATTCGGGACGAAAGGACTCGAGGATCGAATGTCGTGATAAGCACTGTAAGAGTAGGAAAGAATTTGGGATCGGACCATGTAGGTACTAGGGATGTGCCGGTTAACTGGAACCGGAACCGGCTGTAACCGACCATTTTTTTTGAACCGGAACCGGAACCGAGAACCGATTTTTTTGATATTCTAAGAACCGGAACCGGAACCGAGTTTATGATTTTCTAAGGACCGGAAGCGGAACCGATCCTTTTTGGAGTCGGTTATCGGTTTTTTAAAATTAGAGTTAAAAATCGATCTTCATAAAATTTAGTGAAGACATGAAGCAGCTATTCAACCTATTATTACCCAAACGTTTACAGACTAAAACTTAGTATTGTTCCGGGCATACCTGGACAAAGGCCGGTCTTCCAGGTGATACCGGCGGCCAAAAATTGTGGTTGGTTGCTGGTTTGAAAAAGGGTTGTTTTGGAATTCAGTGATTGACCGGGCTCAAAAAATACCGGGCCCGGGCTTATATACTAACAACATGCCTTGCTTCCAATATAATGTTATGCATAAGATACATATTTAGACCGATTTTACATTTGTTATTTGTCAAACGCAAGGCTTACTGCTGTATCAAGAAGATTTTTGAATTCTAAGCTGTTAATTATTCAATCTTTCTAAAAATAAATTAAGTAGTTAGCAAGGATTTTGGTAGCATTATTCAAGCAAGAACAAAGTTTTTAATGCAATAGCGCGCAATTCCATTATTAAAATGCACGTACAACTAAACACGGTTTCAAAAAGCACTAGGTTTCATGTAGATATTTGAAGGGAATTGAGCATTAAATTTATGCATTCAGACATAACAGCGACTATGATATGGTCGGATAGAAGATACGCTGTTTGGATTTTAGAACTCAAACTATAGCGTACATTGACGTCAATTGAAATTGTAGTGTACCTATAGGATAGGAAACGTATTGAAGCCATTGGCGTAGCCAGGGGGCATTGGGGGCACATGCCCCCCCCCGAAATTTTTCAGGAATTTTGTTGATTTTTCGAATGTAACAATTGTGTCCAGAAAATTGAGTTCAAAAAGGCAAAAACGTTAAAATTTTCCGGCGCTTCGCGCCAAGTCTTCATTATATTTATTGTTATATAGATCCAATGAGTTCAAAAGCTTAAATTAGCTAAAATAATTGATCATTTCACATCACTTTAGTGCTTTATTGCTCTATTAGTTCGTTGAATGAAACTGCGCATGCTTGTTGAGCGTAACAGTAAATATGCGAAAATCATTGTGTACCAGTTTGTCGATTCTTTGCTTTGTTTGTCTTTCTTTACAAGAACAGGACACATAATCCTATTTTAAATGAAAGGAATGGCCAAATTTTCTTATGTTTTTGCGCATTTTCTGTTTTCTGAATTATATCTTGTTAATAAGAAGGCCACAAATGGGCCTGAAAACGATAAGAACAAAATTTTCATTGATACATCTTTTTTATATCTTATTGGCAGCACCCATTGCTGCACTTTATACTTAGCAGAGGTCGAGAAGCGCATTTCAGCTCAGAAATCTTGTACAATACAGGACTTCAGCAATTTTAAGTGTTTTGGGCTTTATTTAGAACCGAGATTTGGCCGATTTTGCGAAAATTTTAGCGATAGTATTCAACATTAAAGTGCTTTTTTATAAAATTTTATAGGGGGCGATTGAGCGCGCCACCGCAGCCTCCCCCGCCCCGCCGAAAAATCTTGTTGTACATGTGCAGCGAGATTTTTGGGAGGACGAAAAGGAAAAAGGGTTCGCCGAAATTAATTTGTCTGTTCTGTATGATTTAAGCGGTATAAATTGTGTTTAAAGAGCTATAACGTCAAAGTTTTCCGGCGCATGGCGCTGCTGGTTATTGTTCTTTCTTTTTGTAAAGCTTCAGCATTGCGTTTAATAGCCTAACTCAGGCAAAATATCACAGAATATTAGTATTCACAGGCTACAAAATGTTAAGGACAGTAAAAGATTACTAAATTCCTTGGTGCTTTGCGCCTCTTATGATTTCCGAACTGTTTGTCAATTAAAAGACCGTAAATTCTACATGAAAACGGTAAAAATGATGAATGCACATATGAAGTTGACAAGTATATGATAATGAGCAGGTGGGCAGAAGTAAGGCAAATGGATTTAAATAGAATCACAAGCTAGCAAAGTCATAAGAAATTCGGACAACAGCTGAAATAGTAAACGTCTAAAATATTAACGATAATTATTTGAGGCCTGGTTGAAGCCCGGTGGTTTTCAGCCGGGCCCAGGCCCGGGCCTGGGCCTGCTGTGACCGGCCGGGCCCGGGTACCCGGTCGATCACTGAATATGTTACCTCATAACTTTTCCAAAACATTCTGCATGTCTGCATGCATCATTTGCATTTGTTTTATCTGTCTTAATTTACTCGCATTTAGCATCATCAGTCAGTACACTAATTGTTTACAACCATAGTTTTTAGAGTGTTGTTCACCTCTGGAAATTGTTTTAGGCCGTTTTATCATCCTCAGCTCAATTTCGCAGATTTTCAAAGGACAAGACAACGCAAAAAATTGACCTTACAGTGGTCGCCATGAAAGATGACGCGCCATCACCCTCAGAATTATAATGGATGATGCGTCGCGAGCGTCGCGTTACGTCCATCATGCGCCATCATCTCTTTTTCTATTAAGCGCCATTAACCTCCATCATCCCATTAATCTGGCGACACGGACGGCGCAATTTAACTATTAATAGCGCCAATGCACGCTTCCTTGTTGGTGCTATTAATAGCTAAATTGCGCCGTCCGCATCGCCAGATTAACGGGATGATGGAGGTTAATGGCGCTTAATAGAAAAAAGAGATGATCGCGCATGATGGATGTAACGCGGCGCTCGTGACGCACCATCCATTTTAATTCTGAGGGTGATGGCGCGTCATCTTTCATGGCGACCACTGTATTATGGAAAATTTCTACTCTATACTTTACATAAGTCCAATTAAGCAGCCTTTTTACAAATAAACGATGAAATAATTTATTATGTCTGTCAAATAGTGCGTGAAAATTTTGGCCTTTTTATTTTTTAAAACATCAAACATTACATCTGGCACGAGGCGCCAAATAATATTGACCTTCTATCATCTTAAGCTCAATATGATCGCTTTTCAGAGATACGAGTATACAAGCAGTACCGAAGCTTATTACCATTCTCGCCACACAATTTGCAGCCTTAATCATCCTTAAACTTCGCTTAGGTTTGTAAGTGCTTCTTTCATGCGAAACGGGAAATAAGAATATTAAATCTAGCAGAAATGTTGATAATTTCCCATTTCAGCTCAATTTTAGGAATTTATCTAAACAGACTTATGAATAAATTAGTAACGTCGGCATTATTAATGGAAAATTATGGCATTTTCATCACCTTCGACTTAATTTTGAGGCATGTAGGGTTGATAAGTGACAGACAAAATTCTGGTATTTAGATTTTTGTCCTCTGAAATTTTGCGCCAGCTGTAAAACTTTAACCTAGTACAAAAATATATTCGACTAAACGTCTGTCGACGAGCTCCATATAATGGCGAATGAAAATATTCAAAAAAATCTAAAATTTTTGATTCGAGAAATGTTTTAGCATTTTTACTCTTTTAAACTCAATTTTGCAGCCTTTGAAGACAAACAGTGCAAAAACGGGCATATTATAAAACTGGCGAAAAATTTCTTGACGTTCTGATCTCCTCAAGCTGAATTTTGAAGCTTTCCTAATAGAGAGAGAGCGCTTAAATTATATCTGGCGTGAAGCGCCAAAACATTTCTACATTTTTATCTTTTTAAACTCAAATTTGTAGGTTTCTGGACATAAACAATCCAGTAATTATGCCTGGCGCGAATCGCCAAAATTTTTGAGAGTTCTATCCTTTTACCTAAATTTTGCAACTTTCTAAACAGCAATACAGTAATTATAGTTTGCGCGAAGCGCCGTAAATTTCCGATGTTTTTATCCTTTTGAGCTCAATTTTGCAGCTTTCTGAATGTATGCAATAGAAATTATATCCGGCGCGAAGCGCTGGAAATTTCGATGTATTCATTCTTTTATGCTCACTTTTGCAGGTTTACAAATATAAGCTAAGCACCATTTATATCTGGCGCAAAGTGGGCGTTTTTTAAAGCTCAATTTGACACATTTCTGAAGATAAGAAATGTAGAAATTATTTTAAATCAATGTTTGACTTCAATCTTGAATGCCAGCTGCAGTAGCAGCGGATATTACGCCCGGTTCCTGCATCGATTGCATGCCTCTGTCCAGTGTTTTTATACAAGGTCCCTTTGTTCAAATGCAAAGACGGTCTCCGAAGTCTTTCAATTTATAGGTTTCCAAAGATAAAAAAATACAGAATAGTTAATGAAATATTTTGATATTTTTACCATTTTCAAGTAGATTTTGCGGACTTTTTCATTGACAAATAATTTAGGACCTTCACGTTGCGGACTGGCGTTTTTTCAGTGTTTTACGTCGTCTACTTTCGTTTGAAATCGATTTTACACAACATTTCTTCGAAAATTTTTAAAGTTTTAGACAATTTTGTGTGAAAAAAATCATTAAATTTTGTTGACTTCAGTGAAAATCCAGTGCGAAGTACCGGAAAATTTGTGGATTTCTGGCGGAAGGACGTTCAGAAGCTTGAATTACTGCTTGGTTTCCCGTATTTGTAGCGTTTGATGTGTAGCGTCGGAAATTTTAAAAAGTTGTACAAGAAATGAAAATAGAATAAAAGTATGCTGAAATAGCTATCTGGCGCGAAGCGCCGAAAAATTTTCGACATTCATATACTTTTGCGCTCGATTTTGCACCTTTTTATATGATAAAAATGCAGAAAATCTTATTTGCCGAAAAATTTCATCTATCGAAAACTGAAATAAGCAAAAGGTGAGTTTTTAAATAAATGGTGCCAAGCGCTGTAAATTTTAGTATTTTTACGCTGTGAAACGTCAAAAACATGTGTAGCTTCTTAGTTGAAAAGTCGGGAAAAAATTTTAGGAATTAATGGTTGAGTGGTTGTTTCGTCAGTTGGCTGGTTGGTTGATTAAATGGTTGATCGGTTGCTTGGTTGGTTGATTGATTGACTGGTTAAATGGTTGACTAATTGATCGATTGACTGGTTGGTTTGTTGGCTAAGTGGCTGCTTGATTGGTCGGTTAGATGCTTGATTGATCTGATGATTCGTCATTTGGTCGGTTGGTCATTAAATGGGTTGGCTTGTCAGTTTATCAGCAGACTGGTTGGTTAGTTCGTTCATTGGCTGAGTGATTGATTTGTGAGTTGGTTGATCGGTCGGTTATGCATTGATTGGCTAATTGGTTGGTTGGCCAGATAGTTGTTTGAGCAGTTTGGTTGGGTGGTAGGTTGGCCGGTTAGTTGTTTAATTGGCTAGTTGGTTGGTTGATTGGCCTATTGTTTTGTTGCTTGGTTGGCCATATGATTGGTTGGTTGTTTAGTTGGTTGTTTGGTTAGCTGGTTGGCCACTTAATTGGTTGGTTGGCTAGTTGGCTGGCTGGTTGGTTGGTTGTTTGATCAGTTGGTTGGCTAGTTGGTTGGTCGGTTGGCCGGTTGGTTGGCTAGTTAATTGGTTGGTTGGTTGGTTGGCCTCTTAGTTGGTTGGTCGGCTGGTTGGTTGATTGACTAGTTATTCGCTCTGTTGGCTGGTTGGTTGGTTGGCCAGTAAGTTGGGGTGTTGGCTCGTTAGTTTGTTGATTGGTTGGTGGTGTGTCAGTTGATTGGTTGGTTGGCCAATGGGTTGGTTGGTTAATTGATTGGGTATATAGTTGGTTGTTTGGTTGGCCGGTTGGCTGGTTGGTCGGTTGGTTGATTGGTTGGTTGGTTGATTGGTTGGTTGGCTACTCAAATGGTTGGTTGGCTGGTTAGTTGGTTAGTTGGTTGGTTGGTTGTTTGGTTGGTTGGTTGGTTTCTGGTTGGTTGGTTGGCTAGTTAAATGGTTGGTTGGCCGGTTTTTTGCTGGCTTGGTTGGATGGCCAGTTAGTTAGTTAGTTGGTTGCTTGCTTGCTTGGTTGGCTAGTTCCTTGGTTGGCTGATTGATTGGTTAGTCGGCCGGTTGGTTAGTTGGTTGTTTGGTTGGTTAATTGGTTGGTTGGTTGGTTTGTTCCTTGGTGGGTGGGTTGGGTGGTTGGCTTGTTGGTTGTTTGGTGGTTGGTTGGTTGGTTAATTAATTGGTTAGTTGGTTTGCTGCTTAGTTTGCTATTGACCGGTTGGTTGGTTGGTTGGCTGATTAGTTAGTTAGTAGTTAGTTAGTTAGTTGGTTGATTGATTGGTTGGTTGGTTGGTTGGTTGGTGGGTTGGTTGATGGGTTGGTTGGTGGGTTGGTTGGTGGGTTGGTAGGTTAGTTGGTTGGTTGGTTGGTTGATTGGTTGGTTGGTTAGTGGGTTGGTTGGTTAGTTGTTTGGTTGGTTGGTTGGTTGGTTTGTTGGTGGGTGGGTTGGTTGGTTGGCTGGTTGGTTAATTGGTTGGTTGTTGATTGTTTTGTGGTTGGTTGGTTGGTTAATTAATTGGTTAGTTGGTTGGCTGTTTAGTTTGCTATTGGTTGACCAGTTGGTTGGTTGGTTGGCTGATTAGTTAGTTAGCTGGTTAGTTAGTTGGTTGGTTGATTGGTTGGTTGGTTAGTTGGTTGGTTGGTTAGTTGGTTGGTTGGTTGGTTGCTTGGTTGGTTGGTTGGTTGGTTGGTTGGTTGGTTGGTTGGTTGGTTGGTTGTTTGGTTGGTTGGCTGGTTAGTTGGTTGGCTGGTTGGTTGGTTAGTTGGTTGGTTGGTTGGTTGGTAAGTTGGTTGATTGGTTGGTTAGTTAGTTACTTAGTTGGTTTGTTGGTTAGTTGGTTGGTTGGTTGGTTAGTTGACTGGTTGGTTTGTTGGTTGGCTGGTTGGTTGTTTGGTTGGTTAGTTGATAATTTGGTTGGTTGGTTGATAAGTTGGTTGATTGGTTAGCTGGTTGGTTAGTTAGTTTTTTAATTAAGTGCTTGGTTGATTGGTTGGCTGGTTGGTTGGTTGGTTGGTTGGTTGGTTGGCTGGTTGGTTGATTGGTTGGCTGGTTGGTTGGCTGGCTGCTGCTGGCTGGCTGGCTGGTTGGTTGGTTAATTAGTTGGTTGGTTGATTGTTTGGTTGGTTAGTTGGTTGGTAAGTTGGTCGATCGGTTGGTTAGTTAGTTAGTTAGTTAGTTAGTTAGTTAGTTAGTTAGTTAGTTAGTTAGTTATAGTTAGTTGGTTGGTTGGTTGGTTGGTAGATTGATTGGTTGGTTGGTTGGTTGGTTGGTTGGTTGGTTGGTTGGCTGGTTGGTTGGTTGATGGTTGGTTGGTTGGCTGGTAGTTGGTTGGTTGGTTGGTTGGTTGGTTGGTTGGTTGGTTGGTTGGTTGTTAAGTTGGTTGATTGGTTGGTTAGTTAGTTACTTAGTTGGCTTGTTGGTTAGTTGGTTGGTTGGTTGGTTAGTTGACTGGTTGCTTTGTTGGTTGGCTGGTTGGTTAGTTGATTGTTTGGTTGGTTGGTTGATAAGTTGGTTGATTGGTTGGTTGGTTGGTTAGTTAGTTTTTTATTTAAGTGGTGGGTTGATTGGTTGGCTGGTTGGTTGGTTGGTTGATTGGCTGGTTATTTGGTTGGTTGGCTGGTTAATTGGTTGGTTGGCTGGCTGGTTGGTTGGTTTGTTGGTTAATTAGTTGGTTGGTTGATTGTTTGGTTGTTTGGTTGGTTGGTTGGTTGGTAAGTTGGTTGATCGGTTGGTTAGTTATTAGTTAGTTAGTTATAGTTAGTTGCTATGGTTGGTTGGTTGATTGGTTGGTTGGTAGGTTGGTTGTTTGGTTGGTTAGTTGGTTGTTTGGTTGGCTGGTTGGTTAGTTAGTTATTTATTTGGTTGATTGGTTGGCTGACTGGTTGGTTGGTTGTTTAGTTGGACTGCTAATTGGGCTATATGTCTAAATGATATATTTACATGTTTTAGTAATCCTACATTGGTTTTGCAGCGTGTATCTTCATTTTTTCACAAAAAATTCAGGTGACACCCGCCATTCTCCCAGGTGATATCAAGTGGCCATCAGGTGATACCGGGTTGAACCGAGTTGAACCCATTGTCAGAGTGTGAGTTCCGGGTAAATTATATTTTAAAAATAACAGTCGTTCTGCTTTTTCGCCATGTAGCCTGTTTCTGAGAGGGTCGTAAATGATTCCAGTGCAACTGAACAGCTGTTCCGATGGAACAGCTTGTAGCTGGCGCTTCAAGCAGGGTTGAATCTAAGGGGGCGGGGAGGGGCGCCCCCCATTTGCCAGAAATATTTGATGAGATAAAGAATGGATATACAATTAGCAATTATTTTTGGCCCTCAGTGACCATTCCTTGGCCACCTGAAAGCCATTTTCTGTTCATGTAGGTTTCAAAACAATTTTAGGAGCAGACACAGCTATTTTGCATAGTTTTCTTCTATTTCCAATTAAAAATTTCGATGTTTCGCATCAAATGCTATAAATACAGTAAATCAAGCTGTAAATCATGCTTCTTGACGTCTATCCGTCTTAATCTCACAAAATTTCCGGCGCTTCGCGCCACGGTTTTTGTATTCAGCAAAGATTTTCCCCGATGTGCAAAGACTTTTCGGGACCGTCTTTGTACATGTACGAAGATTTTTGGAGAGACAAAAATTACTAAAAAGGTCTAAAATTCGCAGAAAATTACGGCGCCTCGCGTCGAAATGACTGATTGTGTGCTCTATTTATCTTTATAATGGCAGAAACTGCATTTCGAAAGGAAAAATGTCAAATTTTTAGGCGCTTCGCGCCGTTTTAAGACGATTCTTAGTGATTTTTGCCCTTAGAGACTCATTAATTAGCTGAAATACACTACCAAAAGTCGAACAACTCTGTTTTTACTACACTAAAATCGCTACTGTATCATATTATAGTACCCAAAAATTTGTGTGTACACAATGTACAAAGACTTTTGGGGAACATCTTTGTACCTGTCACACGGACCTTGTACAAAAAAACTGCTTCGCGCCAGAATTCTGATAAAGTCAAAAAATTTTAGTGATTTTTAGCACAAAATTATCGAAAATTTTAAAATTTTAAGAAAAAATATTGCATCAAAAGTGATTTAGTGTAAAAGTATACATTGTAAAACCCCGAAAAAACGCTGTTTCGCGCGTTAAGGGCAAATTTTTGGACCTATTTTCGACTGTTTTTGGAAAAGTTGGGATACTGCCCCATTAGGAAAATCCTAGATTCGCCACTGGCTGCAAGATACTGCTTAGCTATAAACGCGAGAATCGGCAAATTCTTCGACTTCTCTTTCCACCATTGCAGCAGATCTTCGTCATGAATTAAGCATTTCGATTTCGTATAAGTCTCCAATTAAGAAACACATAGATAATATTCAGTGATTTATAAGTAAATTGTCAACTAGACGTAAAACTTATTTGAACGAGCAGTTGCCAGATAGAAACGACTTCCTGAATAATTTATCTTTCGATTACATCGTCACATGTTCTGGTGAAGTCAAGCTATCGAGAGCGTACATGCTGTAAGACAGGTACCGAGAACCGGAACCGGAACCGACGGTTCCAACTTACGCAAGAACCGGAACCGGAACCGAAATTCTTGTTTTCCAAGAACCGGAACCGATTTTTTTGAAAAACCTGGAACCAGAACATCCCTAGTAGGTACGTATGAAAAGGTATAGCACCGTACATGTAAGAGGGATATGGAGCATCCCCCACCTTAAGTCGGCCGTCCCCCCACACCCCCACCCCAAAGCCATAAAATTTTCAAACCCCACCCCCAACATTTTTTTAAAAAACAAATTTTTTGGCCGTTTTTTATGTGATTTTTCGGCCATTTTTGGCCAAAAATTGTTGGTCATTCACCCAATCCCCCCTTAAAAATGGCCGGGACCCCCAAACTAAATTTCCAGCCTTTACATATATGTATAGCATGGATACATTTCATAAAATATCAGACTAAATTTAAGTTACCTCAGCTTTGACTCATTATAATTTGGCAGATTCACAAGAAAACGCTTAATAATACGCTGAGTAAAATTAAACTGGATAAGATAAAAATTTTCTGACGAATAATGGCGCTTCAATCAAAACGCTTGAGAACGAACCATTTTTCATGCAAAAAATTCACAAGCATCCAGGAAAAGTTCAGGAAATCATCTATATTTGAGGATTGTTCAATAAGTTCGTTGTAGTTGCTGAATAAAATTTTCTACACTCTGTCGTTTGTTATGTTTTTTATAGCTTTATGTACACAATCCAATTTCCTATTCAATTGTGAAAAAAACTTTTCATAACAGTAATTTTTGATTTTTCTGCAGGCATTATTCTGGACCTTAGTTTTTAAGAAACGTAAGAAAGTGCCAAAAATCGACGATCAATTATTTTCTTTTTATCCGGACGAATCCACTTATTGTATGCTTGTTGTGACAGGCCAAGGTCTCTAAAAACTGCCCTGAGGCGGCGGGAAATTTCGGATGAAGAGGCGCCTTCTTTCCACAAAAAGAAAATATCGCTAATTTTGGGAACTTTCTTCCATTTCTTAAAAACTAAGGTCCAAAATAATGCCTGCGGAAAAATCAAAAATTACTGTTATGAAAAGTTTTTTTCACAATTGAATAGGAATTTGGATTGTGTACATAAAGCTATAAAAAACATAACAAACAACTAAGTGTAGAAAATTTTATTCAGCAACAACAACGAACTTATTGAACAAATTTGACAAGATGTGAGAGAGGCGGATCCTACAAAACTTGGTCTGTCTCGGAAAATTTGTCCGGATAGCTTGCAAAAAACCGCATTTTTCGGAGTTTTTGGACAAGCTCTAAGCATTCAGATAATAAAATTCGAACTTTTTTGAAAATAAATTTTTTCTTTAGAAAAAGCTATAAAAAAGTGTCATTTTCTGATCGCGCTTGGGCTAAAATGATAGAAAATACTTCACATCCGGCGCGAAGAGCCGAAAATTTGAAGTTTTTAAGTCAAAACAGTCGATTTTTCCATCTTTCCGTGCATTACCTTACCTTTCAGAGAAACATTTTTCGGTCATGGATGGGGCGGCCGCCCCCTCCCCGCCCCCTTAAATACGGCCCTTTATGTAACTACATATGTAACTACTGATAATTTGTTTATAAAACAATTTCAGTCCTCCAGTGTAGCAATTTATACGTACGTAAGAAGCCATGAAAAGAGCTAGTCACGTTTCAAATAATGACACAATAATATATCTCTAAGGTGAACATCTCTGCCCATAAAAAAGACAGAGACCCAGTCATAGAGAATAACACACATTGTTAAATATAATCATTTATCTGACAGATAAACCAAACAGGCACGTAGCTAGCCGTCCTATTTTGGGAGGAATAAGCCCAAAAAGGCCAAAAATAGCACAAAATAACGTTTAAACAGTCCTATTTTCCCTATTTTTCTGAATTTGCGGGTCCGAGAACCCCCTATTCCCCCAGAGATACGTGCCGGAAACCAAAAATCAATAGATACTGTTCCCAACAAGAAATTAGAAGATTTAAGAAAACTTAAGCTCTGTTAAGGATTAATAGGTATATCTATTCGACGCAATTGAGCTAATTTCACAAGAATTAGAAACGCACTGTACGGAGTACATAGATTTACACCATGACTAATCTGGGGGATTCAGTCGGTCTGGGAGTGTCAAAAAATGAGGTTATTCGGCCAAACTTATGTACGTCAAAAACTGGTATAACGGCTAGAATAGCGTCGAAAGTACGTCTGTTCAAGGTTCATGATCAATTTCGAGCACTTTTGAAGGAAGATTCCAATTTTTACATGTTTTTAACCTGCATTTTACCTCATTTTCCCAGGAAATCTCTCATTTTTTCATTCTAGGGATGGTCGAGACACCTCAACCCATACAAGTTACGCCTCAAAATTTTGAGAAGGGGTCCCAGCATACATGCGCAGCACGAGAATTCTGGGGGCGGGGTTGAAATTATAAAGTGCCCCCTTCGGTCCAAAAATGGTAGGTATGTACGCGTCTAAAAATATCGCTATTTCATCGTTTCTGACGATGACTTATCTTTCTAGAGAATAAAAACATAAAAAATGTAGGAAAACAAATCAAAAAATCGGAACAAATTAAACCAAATATAGTCTAAAACATGAGTATAATAGCGCGAAGAGCCGAAAATTTGGCACGCTTGAGCAAATGGATAGCTGAAAACGCTTAAAAAGCATCTTTTCTACAAATTTTTAGAAAATTTCCGAGAACTTCCATAAAATCGCCAATTCTGGGAGGAAGATGAAAAAAATTTTTGCGGGGTAAAAATTTTTCTGGGTGGATGGAAACCCTCCAAACCCCCTTCCAAGATCATATATGATCCCGGCAGGAGGGGATAAATGACCTCAATTTTCGGTCAAAAACAGCCAAAAATCGCATAAAAATGGCCAAAAAATTCAATTTTTTCGGGGGCGGGGGTCAGTCGGACATCGGTGTCTTTTTCCCTGTTGTCAATTTTGAAAACTTTCATGAATTCTAAAAATTTTTTGAGTCATGAACTCCTAGAGTTTAGGTACTGCACTCCACACATAATCTTAGGGAAGGGGTTTAGGGGGTCCCCCCAGAAAAATTTTCACCCCTCCCCAGTGTTTTTTTTTGTACAAGGTCCTTCTGTACATGTAAAAAGATGGTCCCCAAAAGTCTTTGTACGTTTTGTAAACACACATTTTTGGGTTCTAAAATATGGTACAGTAGCGATTTTAGTGTTGTAAAAACGGAGTTGTTCGACTTTTGGTAGGGTATTTTTGCTAATTTCTGGGTCTCTAAAGGCAAAAATCACTAAGAATTGTCTTAAAACGGCGCGAAGCGCCGAAAAGTTTGACGTTTCTTCTTTTGGAATGCAATTTTTGCCATTATAGAACACATTATTACTCATTTCGGCGCGAAGCGCGAAAATTTCTAGAGTTTTAGACCTTTTTTGCAATTTTTGTCTTCCAGTTCTCAAGAATTGTCTAAAAATTTGTAGAAAATGTGCTTTTCTAAGCGTTTTTAGCTTTACACATATTTGCGCAAAAGTGTAAAATTTTCGGCGCTTCGCGCCCTTATACTCATCTTTTGACTATAATTTGTTCAATTTGTTCGATTATTTTTAATTTTTTTCGAAATTTTTCTTATGTTTTACTGCTCTAGAAAGATAGAGCATTGTCAGAAATGCCGAGAAACGATGTTTTGACGCGCACCTACCATTCTTGAGCCCAAAAAAAGCACTTTATAATTTCAACTGCCCCAGAATTCCCATACTGTGCATGTCTGCTGCACTCCTATGTATGATTGGAAGTCCAAACAAAGTCGACTGTTCCACAAAATTTAGCATACTTCAGGATCTTTCAGGCAAAAGACAGCTTTTTTGCATTTTACCTCTTTATAACTTTTTAATTAATTTTTCGTCAAAAACATGTCATTTATTGCATCCCATCGTATGCACCTGCCATCATAGGTGCACAAGGTCAGGATCGGCAGGGGTAAAATGCCACAAATCTAATAATCATGTAAATTATAACGTTCATGATATTTTTCAATATTTTAATGATCAAATATGGTCAAAATAGCCTATAAAACGTTTTTTCGTGTTAATAACACACTTTAAAAGCATTTTTAGTCCAATTTTGACTAGCATTATATCAACTTTTAACACTAAAAAATTAGCAATAATTATATACAAAATTTTGAGCGACTTTTTGAGTAAAATGTACTTAAAAGTACTAATATGGCGCGAAGCGCCAGAAAAATTCTGACATTTTTAGCAGATATTGATGTCGAAAATGATGCAGAACAAGACACTGTTTGCTCAAAATCACGGACAGTACCGGTCTAGCTGACACTCCAGAAGTAATACCCTATTCACAACCTTATGTGCATGTGGCAGTAGCCCCACCGCAAACTAAACATTCCACTCATTGTGTCTATGAAAATAAGTAACGTTTTGAAAATTATTGAAATATGATCAAAATATGAAAAAAAGTTTGAAAAGAAAATTATTTTGTATTATTCATTTGCGGATTTAAGGAAATTCGCAATTTAGAGGAAAAATGAAAGCAAACGAAATAGACAAAATAAAGAACTAAAAATGGATAAAAAAATATGAAAATAAGAAATAGTCAATAGAATAGAAGAAATTTGAATCAGAAAAAAAGATTAAAAAGTTAAAAGAGTAAAGAAAACTAATAAAGTTAAAAAGTTCAAAAGGTCACATTCGAGCCAAAGGTAAGAGAACAGTAGCAAAAATTTTCAGTCGAGTAGGATAACCCTTTATTTGTATCCACTTATTGGTCAAGACAGGAAAATGCCAAAAAAGAAGGACAAAAAATCAGAAAAATTCCCAACCTCGTAGGAAAAAATCGATTTTTGTTCATTTTTGGACAAATCAGGCAATAATAGCAAAAAAAGCGTAAAACGACGATTTTTCGCCCGAATGCCAATAAGGACAGAAAATCTCAACTCTTTCGGGATATGGGGACGGTCCCTTGAAAAATCCTTGAAAAGACGCGCGACTCACTCGCGTAAGCGACGGAATCGCTCGCACCCTGCAATTCGAGAGTAAGCGACGCGTCGCTCGCTTCGCGGTTCAATTTGATGCGAATTTTGAACGCCCGTTCCAAGCTGCGCCACCACAAACCGTGTTGGTCGTTCAAAATGGTCTCCAAACTATGGCATATATTTTCTGTGGAGCGCGACTGGGGCGAAAAGCAGGCAATCAAGTAAGCCTGAACATTAGACATGCATAGTATGGGAATTCTGGGGGAGGTGAAATTTTAGAGTGCTTTTATGGGACCAAAAATGGTAGATCCGCGTCAAAAACATCGTTTTTGGCGTTTCTGACGATGCTCTATCTTTCTAGAACATAAAAAACATAATAAAATTTCGAAAAAAATCAAAAATGCCGAACAAATTGAACAATATATGATACAGTGCTCGCCACAAAATTTGAACAATAATGAACCGATTGAGTTTATTTAGGAATGCTTTTTCGCGACTTCATCGCCGGAGACCTGAACAGTATCCTGACAATGCAGGTCCGTATTCAGGGGAACGCGGGGGGGGGGGTCGCCCCCTCCCGAAATAGGAAAAGATTTTTGTTTCTCCCAAGGGTCCCCCAAAGGGAAAAATGGAAAACTGGCAAAGTGCGTATGAAGCACCGCCAAAACAGGTTTTTAGCGTACTTTTGAGCTGGTAAACTCAAAACTTTCCGGCGCTTGGCGCCGGATTCATTGATTATATATAGTTTTCTTTTCTAAACCGCTTAAAATTGCTCAATTTGAGTAAGACATAAAGAGCATGTCAATTTTTTCCGGCGCTATACGCCAGATTCATTGTTCAGCTATAGTTTTTGCCTTCTAGTTCACTCAAAACAGCTCAATTTGAGTTATGACATAAGAAACATGAAATATTTCCGGCGCTTGGCGCTAATTTATTGTTTATATATGTTTTTGTCTTCTAGTCACTCAAACCGCTCAAATTTGAACTTGACATGCAGAATATGTCAATTTTTTCCGGCGCTTCACGCCAAATTATTCATTATCTGTATTGTTCTCCTCTGTAAAGCACAATGGTTAGATGCAAAGGCAAGAAAAATAGAAATAATTCGTCGATTAAGTGATGAGAAATCAGCTTAAATGATAAATTCGCTGTATATCAATCGATATAAAATATAGTTAAACATTTTTAAAAGTTTTGTTTGAAATTTTTCTTCACCATCATATAGAGCTTGCCGAGATACGCTCAAAACTGCCTTTATTTCCGCCTATCTACTAATGGTTTGCGAAATATATGGCCTCACAAATTTCATACCCCCCCCAAAAAAAAAATAAATCCCGGATACGGATCTGCTGAAATGCTTTACTTTAAGAAAACGCGACCCAGACGCTTAGGACGGACCGTTTACAACTCATTACGCTTAACGTAGATTAATATTGATTATACTCATACAATTCATATGCATATCATATTGTGCATATAATGGGCATATACCCACTATCATCACGTGTCTATTTAAAAACGCGCACTGATTAAACAGTCCGACTCATAGGTGCGCAAGGTCAAACTTTCAGGGGGTAGGGGTGAAAACCAAAAATTGCTAGATAGCTATGTGCCTCGTAAAAACGGCTCTATAGTCCTTTTGGGGTCAGAAAATCAGCTATATAGCCTCTTTGGTCTCAGAAAACTAGCTATTAATTTGACATTTTTCATTTCGAAATGCAATTTCTGCTATCATAAGATATATAGGACACGCAATCACTCATTTCGGCGCGAAGAGCCGAAAATTTTGCGAATTGATTAGACCTTTTTTACAGTTTTTGTCTTCCCGAAAATCTTTGTACATGTACAAAGACGGTCCCAAAAAGTCTTTGTACATCAGGAAAAATCTTTGATGAATACAAAAAACACGTGGGTCCGACCTAAGCATTTAGGTCGCGTTTTGTTAAAGTAAAGCATGTCAGGATACTCTTTATTTCTCTGGCGTTTAAGTCATGAAAAAGCGTTCTTAAATAAACTCAATCAAATCTTTATTGTTCAAATTCCATGGCGAGCACTAGCACTGTAGGTCAAAAGATGAGTGTATGGCGCGGAGCTCCGAAAATTTGACCCTTTTGAGCAAACAGATAGCCAAAAGCGCTTGAAAACACTTTTTCTTAGAATTTTCGGGAAAATTTTGGAAACTTTTGAAAAATCGCCAATTCTAGGGGGGTTGAAAATCTTTTCTGGATTTGAACCATACATGCAGATAGGGGAGAGGTGAGGGCCTCATACCTGGGCAATGGATTTTGGTTCTGAAGGTACCAGGGTCCCTTTTGTTGAGGTTGGTTGGTTGGTTGTTTGTATGGCCAGTTGGTTAGTTGTTTGGTTGGGTAAATGGTTGGTTGGTTGTTTGGCTGGCTAGTTGGCTGGTTAGTTTGCTGTTTATTTGGCCGCTTAGTTGGTTGGTTGGTTGGTTGGCTATTTGGTTGGTTGTTTGGCCGGTTGGTTGGTTGTTTGGTTGGCTAGTTGGCTGGTTGGTTGGCCGGTTAGTTGGTTGGTTGGTTGGCTGGCTAGTTAGTTGGTTGTATCATTTTCTCACTTATTTATTTTTGGGTTAAAAAATTCTATCCCCCCATCAAAAACTGTTTTTTTCTGGCGCCACTCAGCTGGGGTCCTGAGGGTACCAAAGTGCCTTCTGGCGCCACCCGGTGGCGCGGATGGCGCAGCATTGCTCACCTGTGGTTAGGGGGTATGAAGGTTGAGCCGGACAGGTACTATTCGGCGATTTCGGAGCTGATGGAAAATTTTTTTGCATCATCTTTGAGGTCAAAAGCAGTAAAAACGTCAAAGTTTTCCAGCACTTCGCATTAGATTAGTACTTTTAAGTACTTTTTACTCAAAAAGCGCCCAAAATTGATAAATTTTTGCATTTTTTGGTGTTAATAGTAATATAATACATTCGAAATGGACTAAAAATGAAAATTTTTTCATTCACATCAAAATCATATTATTTTAGTAAAAATAAGAATATATATAATGGCCCTAAAAATGAGACAAATGGCATGGGAATTTTGAGGGAGGGAACCTACATAAGATGTTTTCTAAGACACCTTTTTTGGATAAAAAAAGTGGATAAGCTTCAAAAACATCAATTTTAGCGTTTCTAATGATACTCTGTCTTTCTAGAATGTAGAAAAATAAACAATCCTGACAAATGAATGAATAACTTTAACAAAATGTATACAGTCAAAAATAAGCATATGATGCGAAAAAGCTAAAATTTGCAACTTTTGAGCAAGCAGATACATAGTTAGAATGCTTAAAACAGCACCTTTTCTAAAATTCTTTTTGAAATGGCTAATTCTGCGGGGTGAACAATTTCTCGAATAATAACATGAACAATAACAACCCGAAGCATTTAAGATCATGTGCGAGTGCGCCCTAGCCAAAAATGGCTCTTTCTCATACATACATAGTAACTTGAAGTTTTTATCAATCGCGTTGCCAGAATTTTTTTGGGCGAAATCCCGTCTGTCTATGTTACTTAAGTATCTTAAGGGAATTCTTCGTCGCTTTTGATCGAAAATAAGAGATCCTTTCCACCAATTCTGTATCTTGAAAAGGGCCGAATGAGTTCATATGCTTAAGAGCTCAAAATTTAAGGTGACTAGCAATTTTAGGTAGTTTAAATGGTCTGTTTTTGACTAAAACGGACAGAAAACGCCAAAAAATGACCTAAAAAGCTCATTTTTGCCAAAAGTTGGGAGGAGAAAAAATTTTTGCCAGAAAAATTTTTGCACAAGGTAGCAACCGGACGTGTAACAGCTAAAAATTTCAGGACGGGGTAATCGACTAGTTTTTGAGGGGGCGGGGAGGAGTAAATGGACCTTTAATTCTTGAGCACATATTGCAAAAAAGCACCCACAAATAGTCTAAAAACGCATGTTTTTCCCAGAAATTAGGAAGAGAGAAGGAAATATCAGTATTTCGAATTATGATGACGACCAATTTTAATCAGGGGATCACTCACCCTATCCACCCGTTGCATGTATAGTAGCAGCCATGCACGTAACGACTTGAAATTCAAGCGGGGTCCTCGGACACTTTTTAGGGGGCGGGAAATGAATGAGCTTCTTGCTTAAGGATGGCATTAAAAAGCACGAAAAAATTGCCAAAAAATGCATGTTTTCGCCAAAAGCCGGGGGTTGCACATTTTCCTGACTGAAGGGGGGTGATAGGACAACCGACTTCGGGTGAGGGATCCCCATCCTCCTATACAGATAAGGTACCAACCTTGGCATCTTCAGCATCATCGATACGTGCGCTTTTGACCGTAATCCATTTCGGTATTTTTCCATCGTGCTGAAATTTGGACGATTCGTCCGCCGAAGTGTCAAATTCGGCGCGAACATCGAATAATTCGCCAGCGGCAACTAGCATAAGCTGTTGGTCATTGGCTGGATAATCCAAGTCGACAAAAACGATGAATGATCGCTCGTACATTGTTATTTTATTCTTAGCCGGAAATTCGCTGATTCGGTTTTGGCGTTTTTAGCCAAAGCTAGAAACAGAGCGCCAAATTCTTCTAGCCAAAATTTTTTAACTGCGCATTACATACTGCTATAAAAAGATATATTCGTTTATGGAATCATGTCGTATTTTTACTTTAAAATATAGGCGTTAAAGTGCCCTATATGCCAGTCTTAAGACGCAGAAAAAATTGGCTTTGGTACACAAAATTCATTGAACAATGCAGTTACGAAGATAAATTGGTATTATAAATTCGGAAAACGAGGCTGCTGGAAAAAACTGAGAACATGCATGTAAGAGGTTGATGAGGGCATACATGTAACGGCTCAAAATTTTGGGTGGGGGTCCCCGGCCATTTTTAGGGGGGGCTTGAATGACCACCAATTTTTGGCGAAAAATTGCCAGAAAAACGCCTAAAAACGGCCAAAAATTCTATTTTTTCAAAAAAATCGGGGGAGGGGGTCAAAAATTTTCTGGCTTCCGTGGGGATGCAGGGGAACATCTGACACTTTAGGAGGAGGATCCCCCATTCCCCTTCTCACGTGTATAGCTCAGGGTAACCCCGACCCAAACTTAGTTGTCCGCCTTCCCCAAAAAGCTGACATTTTTACCCCCCCCCATTTCTGGGAAGAACTTGCATTTGTAGACCAAAGTATTTTTGTGCCACAAGAACGTGGGAAACTTTTCCAACTAAGAATTTCCTCTTTGGGCTTCCTCAATATATATACTGAGCATGAGTAAGGAAATAATTTTCCGAAAAAATGTTTTTGGCTGTCTGTCGACGTAAGTGGGAGTATTTCGACCTAAGCAGGAGAAAATCAACCTAAGCGGGAGTATGTTGACCTAAGAGGGCATATGTGGACCTGAGCGGGATTATATCGACCTAAGCAAGTAGTTCAAAGCTTACAACATATAAAACTAAGCCTAAGCCCAAGCATTATAAGGTAAAACATGCAAATTAAGACTTAATGTGAAAATTGCCTTTATTTTAGCATTGAAAAATGCATTGTTCGAAGTCCTGTAGCTCCTTTTATACTGGGACTTTTTCGATCAAAAATATGTTCCACGCTTTTTATTGAAGAGTCCTACAACCAAAAAGCAATTTGAATTGAATTCGATCTGAAATGCGAATTTTCCATTTGGACCACACCTGGGCGTGGGCGTTTGGGGGGTATGCACCCCTCCCCTCGAGAAACCAAAATACGCCCCCAGAAACCAACCACCCAGAATTCAGTATTTGAAATTTTTTGTTTTTTTTGCAATTTTTTGATGCCAATGGATAGTGCTCAATGAGAAACATTGAAAAATGGTATTTTTTTCGCCATACCATCCTTTTTAGGGCAATTTTTTGGCCTTTAAAAATCTTGCACCCCCAGAATTTTGGTGCAGCCCACGTACGATTCGGACCACATTCTGAAGTTTAGCCACAAGGGCATTGTGTAGCTGCTTCACATATTATTACAGATAGCCAAGTTGATAAGGATCATATTACATAGACAAGCTCGCATCTGGTGAAAGCCAGCATTGAACTGATAAAATTTAACACAAAGCGGATGATGGAGCAAATCAGCATCGGTCACAACAATTGTTTAAATCTGCCTACGTGCACTGTAGTAATTTCGCTTCGCTTTCGTTAAGTGTTGCCAACTGGAAAATCACAAACACGGCGAAAGAAAACTTAAAAATGAGCTAAAACGCCTGTACCTACTATAGGCCAATTTCAGCAAAAAGGGCGAACCCCTACTTTAGCGGGTACAGCAATTTTGTTATGAATATAGGCTTTTCCTAACAGCTCAAACACGTAATATAGGCAAGGTATATTTATCACTCTGATTATGAATATGACAACTGTTTTTGTCTAATGTGGATCATGCTGGTACTTTTCCATTCCCCTCCATCCAAATTTTTAGCAATTTTTTGCTCAAATATCTCGCTTTTTTGTATAAATTTTCTGAAGACACAGATGGCGATAGCAATGGCCATGGCCATCACCAAGTGGGTAAAAGGTGATGATGGCAAACGAGAGTAAAAGGTGGCAATGGCCATAGCATGGTCATTGCCAAGTGGGTAAAAGGTGGTGATGGCAATGGCAACAGCAAACATAACTAAAAAGTGGCGATGGCAATGACCATCATCACCACCTTCTACCCACTTGGCGTTGGCCATCACCACTAGGGATCGACCGGAGGTCCATTTTTTCCTCCGGGCCGGAGCCGGAGCTCCGGCCATTGTCACCTCTGGCTCCGGCCGAAGCCGGAGGTGAACTAAGAATTTTCAGTGAACTAGAATTTTCACAAGCCGTAAATATAATTCATATGATGTACAGTATATAGGTTTGTATAAATACATTGCTCATGGATAAGTAAAAGATCTGTAAAAGTGAATGTTTATTATCTAGCCATGCATTTATATGTACTAAAATATTGCGACCATATTAATTATTTTTCAATAAATTGTCATCAGCGATTTCTTCATCTTCCATTTCCATATCAGACGAAGCAGTGTCACTGTCCAATTTGTAAGGCTCTCTCCTCACCTATTACACATGTTCTCAAATGACTGGTCTGGCAGCGGCGGTTGGGTAATCAAAAAATCATTTAATTAGCATATTTCTATTTTTAGCTCCAATCTCACTACTTTCTCACCTGCCCTTATTGTCTGGATGCACTTATACTCAAAAAGTACCCAAATAAACATAGCATAAAGAGCTTAGCAATGTGTCTGTATGTACTTATATCTACAATCTGTAATAGCTCAAAAAGTAAGTGAGCAGACTACGTCGCACCAAGTTTGTTATTCTGTCACTCAAAAATGATTTATATCCATTTGTGCGCTGAATTAACGCGGACTCGGCTCGCTTTGCAATCTGAAATATTCTCGTTCATTATTAAGCAAAATATATGATATAATATTTCACCAATGGTGCATTCACAATGCCACATTAGTGTTCACATTCACAGCTTCACTTATTAAACCTGTGTTTGTACAAATTCATAAAATAGGCAATCTGAGTGCTAAGCTTCAAAAAGAAAAGAAAGAAAAGAAGAGCGTTAAAGCATTGAATGATTCGGTTCAAAAACCTCTGGCCTCCGGCCCCTTTTTGTACCTCCAGTCGCCGGAGGCCAGAGGACCAAAAAATGGCCGGAGGAGCCGGAGGCCAGAGCCGGAGCTCCAGTTGATCCCTAATCACCACCTTTTAACCAAGTTTGTCATCGCCATCACCACCGTTTACCCACTATGACAATTATCATCACCACCTTTTCCCCACTTTGCCATCCCCATTGTCACCTTTTACCCATGTTCACCATTGCCATTGCCACCCTTTACTCATGTTCACCATCTCGCCACCTTTTACCCCTGTTCACCATTTCCATCATGATCATCGCCATTGCCATCACCATGATCATAGCCATTCTACCTTTTACTTTATGCCCTCTAGCCACTGCACTATCGGTCTGATGATTCAAATCATGTTAAGTGTTACTTAAGCGATTTTCTAGCATTCTACAGAATCTTAACTGCTGTTGTGCAGAGTATAGTCACAACAGTTTTTGATTTTTTTCAAACTTCTAGATTTTTCCTAAGTTTAGGCTTAGATTTATGTATCCAGGGGATAGGGGGCTCATGCCACCCTTCCCCCTTGAAATAAAATATGAAGATTTTTTCCTTCACCTTCCCCTCCTTTGCTTATTCAGCCGAAAATCGCAAAAAAGCCAAATTTTGCAATTATATATCATAGGGTCTATTAAGTCCCAAGCGCGTGGTTTGAACACTCCATTTTTAGTCTTTAAACAAAATAAAGCTGATTTTGCATCTATTCTTACTGTTCTGCACAGGTTTTATTAAGAAGACAAAAGAACAAGACAAGAAAATATTTATTGTCCAGAAAAATACACATAATTTTGTAAAACACGAATACATGATAAAACAGTGACTGAACAAAAGGACATACAGATCACGAGTGTGATACAACTAGGTAAGCCTCGACAATAAAATTGTAAAATCAATCTTTAACAGCTCTTATTTGAACAAACCAACGTTAGGAGAAGCGATTACATCATTAGAACAAACCAACGTTAGGAGAAGCGATTACATCATTAATAACATCTCACCATATTTAGGCAGTAATTATTTGCAGTCAAATGCAGATGATATAACACACAATGTAATATTATTTGCAGTCAAAAACCAACGACCTAGACTGCAATGAGTTCAGACACAGTGTAATATTATTTGCAGTCGATGCCGATGGCTTAGACTGCAAATAATATTGGGCACAGTGTAATACTATTTGCAGTCAAAAAGCAGCAGCCTAGACTGCGAATAAGATTGCGCAAAGTGTATTATTATTTGCAGACAAATGGCCTAGACTGCAAATAAGAGCGGATAAGTGAAATATTATTTGCAGTCAAAAACCACTGGCCTTGACTGCAAATAATATTGCGCACAATGCAATATTATTTGCAGTCAAAAACCAACGAACTTAACTGCAAATAATCTAGTACAGTGTACTGAATTATTTGCAGTCTAGATCGCTGGTTTTTGTCTGCAAATAATATTAGACTCTGTGATATTATTTTTAGCCAAGGTAGCTGGTTTTTGACTGTAGATAATATTTAAGCGGGTGATATTATATGCAGTCTATGTCACTGGTCTTTGACTGCAAATAATATTTCACTTTAGGTATGCTAAATTATTTGCACTTGACTGCAAATAATCACTGGTCCTCATGCCCCCTCCCTACCCGAAACGAAATCCTGGATACAGGCCAGGTTTGCATGATGCTGCTCTGCGATGTAGAATCGAAAAATCCAGCGCTTTGCCCCAATTTTATCTTTTGGCAGTTTCTATCGTTTTATTGCAGAAAAAGTCGACATACGTATGCAATCGGGGACCCATCTTTTAAACATGTAACAGTATGTATAAGCGAGTAACGTACCATGGATGACAACCGCCACGCGATTCATTTGAAATTCGTTTTTGTGCATCTATGCATAGCAATAATAAAAAAGTATAGCCAAGCGGTTTATTCAGAATTTTGAAATAACTGGCTTAAAACTCATTTTCGCACAAGTTGTGCATAAAAGTCAGCAGCATAGATTAGACTCAAATTGGAATGCATTTACGATACAAACATCAATGAGATGATTTTCGTTTACGATAAGGCAAAAATGTGAATGGATGGAGAGATGGACATAAGCATATAAATGAGGTAAAAATTAGGGAATTTTTGGCGAATATGTGCCCTTAAGCGATTTTTGTAATTCATACATTTTCTGAAAGCTCTTGATGAGACGAGTTCAGCACAACAATAATTTTGATTGGGTCGCGAATATTGGTGGAGTTACCGCTGTTTGAAATTTTCGTTTTGGCATATATATTGTATATAATGCCAAATCAGCATTATTCCAAACTATACATCACTTACTGGAGTATATTGAGAATAAGGTGACCTTGTCAAATTTTCGAAAAAACGTGATTTTATGCCTTTTCAAACAAAATTTTTCAACTTAGAAGTCGAAAAAACTGCCGGAAAACAATGTGAGTGAAAAAAAATTTTCGAAAAAAATTTTTGTCAGATTTTTTCACTCTCATGGTTGACAGATCGTGTTTTCAACATCTACTTTATAGATTATTGCTTGAAAAACCATAAAATCACGTTTTCTTGAAAATTTGTACGTAAGTATAAGCATCTATATATCGACCTGAGCGGGAGCGCAGTGATCGACCGGGCTCAAAAATACCGGGCCCGGTCCCGGCCCGGCTTTGCTGCCGGGCTTGGTACTCGGGCCCGGGCTGATACACTAACAACATGCCTTGCTTCCAATATAATGTTATGCATAAGATACATATTTAGACCGATTTTACATTTGTTATTTGTCAGACGCAAGGCTTACTGCTGTATCAAGAAGATTTTGGAATTCTAAGCTCTCTTAATTATTCAATCTTTCTAAAAATAAATTAAGTAGTTAGCAAGGATTTTGGTAGCATTATTCAAGCAAGAACAAAGTTTTTAATACAATAGCGCGCAATTCCATTATTAAAATGCACGTGCAACTAAACACGGTTTGAAAAAGCACAAGGTTTCATGTAGATATTTAAAGGAGATTGAGCTTTAAATTTATGCATTCAGACATAACAGCGACTATGATATGGTCGGATAGAAGATATGCTGTTTGGATTTTAGAACTCAAACTATAGTGTACATTGACGTCAATTGAAATTGTGTAGTGTATAGGATAGGACACGTATTGAAGCCATAGGCGTAGCCAGGGGGCATCGGGGGCACATGCCCCCCCAAAATTTTTTAGAAATTCTGTTGATTTTTCGAGTGTAATAATTGTGTCCAGAAAATTGAGTTCAAAAAGTTAAAAACGTCAAAATTTTCCGCGCTTCGCGCCGAGTCTTTATTATATGTATTGTTGCTTTGTTTGTCGTTCTTTACAAGGACAGGACACATAATCCTATTTTAAATGAAAGGGATGGCCAAATTTTCTTATGTTTTCGCGCATTTTCTGTTTTCTGAGTTATATCTTGTTAATAAGAAGGCCACAAATGGGCCTGAAAACGATAAGAACAAAATTGTCATTGATACATCTTTTTTATGTCTTATTGGCAGCACCCTTTGCTGCGCTTTATACTTAGCAGAAATCGAAAAGCGCATTTCAGCTCAGAGATCTTGTACAATGTAGGACTTCATCAATTTTAAGTGTTTTGGGCTCAATTTAGAACCGAGATTTGGCCAATTTTGCGAAAATTTTAGCGATAGTATTTAACATTAAAGTGCTTTTTTTACAAAATTTTCTAGGGGCGATTGAGTGCGCCACCGCAGACTCCCCCTCCGTAAAATCTCGTAGTACATGTGCAGCGAGATTGTTGGGAGGACAAAAAGGAAAAAGGTTTCGCCGAAATTAATTTGTCTGTTCTGTATGATTTAAGCGGTATAAATTGTGTTTAAAGAGCTAAAACGTCAAAATTTTCCGGCGCATGGCGCTGCTGGTTATTGTTCTTTCTTTTTGTAAAGCTTCAGCATTGTGTTTAATAGCCTAAATCAGGCAAAATATCACAGAATTTCAGTATTAACAGGCTACAAAATGTTAAGGACAGTAAAAGATTACTAAATTCCTTGGTGCTTTGCGCCTCTTATGATTTCCGAACTGTTTGTCAATTAAAAGACCGTAAATTCTACATTAAAACGGTAAAAATTTCAAAAATTTCCGGCGTTTCGCGCTGATTAACATTTTTGTATTTATTAACATTTATGTATTTCTGATTGTCAGAAAACCAAAAATTAGCTAGGCTACACTACTAAAGGTCGAAAAACTCAATTTTATCATAGGTACATAACGTTACTAACATTCAATGCAAAATTAGTCTTGAAAAATTTTTTTTGTATGCCCCCTCGAACCAAAATCCTGGCTACGCCTCTGATTGAAGCGTTGTATAGAAGATGAATGCACATATGAATTCGACAAGTATATGATAATGAGCAGGTGGGCAGAAGTAAGGCAAATGGATTTAAATAGAATCACAGGCTAGCAAATTCGTATAGAAATACGGACAACAGCTGAAATAGTAAACGTCTAAAATATTAACGATAATTATTTGAGACCCGGTTGAGGCCCGGTGGTTTTCAGCCGGGCCCGGGCCCGAGCCTGCTATGACCGGCCGGGCCGGGTACGGTCGATCCTGCGGGAGGCGACCTCGACCTAAGCAGCTTTAGACACCTTTTCAGGTATACTAAGAGACCTAAGCATCTATACATCGATCTGAGCGGGAGCGACCTCGACCTAAGCAGCTTTAAACACCTTTTCAGATATACTAAGCCTAAGCCTAAGTATAATAGAAGTAAAAACGGCAATATTGAGAATAGCCCAGTTCGTCTCAATTAATTTGTTATCCTTATTAATGCTGCTAAATGCAGGCAACCAAATGCAATCCGCTCGACCGCTGAACATAACGCTCCTAAATGCAGGCTACCAATGAAGTTCAACAGCCTGTAACTCAGTCAATAATGCCGACCCACACCTAATTCTTTCAGATTTGAATTCCTTGACCCTTAATTATATTAAATCATCCATGCAAGTTAATTTCTAGGTCACTTTATTCTCAATATTAGCCCACTTACTGGACATAGGTAATTTCACGAGCCTGAAAAACAATAATTTAGCTGAAAACAGCACTACATACTCATGATTTAATTCGAAACAATTAATATCCAACAATCGACCTAAGCATCTATACATCGACCTAAGCATCTATACATCGACCTAAGCATCTATACATCGACCTAAGCATCTATACATTGACCTAAGCGGGAGCGACCTCGACCTAAGCAGCTTAAAACACCTTTTCAGATATACTAAGCCTAAGCCTAAGTATATTGAAAGCAAAACTTACATTTTCCTATGCTTAAGCATATAGATTTTTCTAACTTTCATGCGCTGTAACTTCGTGAATATTGCCGACCCAATCAAATTTTTTGTTTATATGAACTCAGGTCACCGAGATCTAACGAAATATGTGTAAACTAGCGAAATTCATTAAGGGCACATATTCGCCAATTTAGCCAAAATTAGGTACCTACACCTTTTTTGCTAAAAATCCATGCGCATTATCCTATTCCTTTCTATCGTGCACTTTCCGTTAATTTTTCTGATTTGAAAAAACAAATCTTAAATAAGTTGTCCGGTGACTGTCATCCATATTTTGTCTCTCGCTCACTTTAATTTACTATTGCATGTAGAAAAGATAGGTCCCCGATTGTACCTATAAGTATGCCGAAAAAGTCAAAAAATTAGCGCTTCGCGCGAATTATAAGCATTTTTCCGTCGAAAACGTAAAAAAATTTTTAAAAAATATATTTTCTTTTGCTCAAATAGTGCAGGATGATGGTAAAAACCCAAAAATCCCGCTTATTTAACGACCTTCCCCATTTTTTGTTTAAAAGTTCTGTATTTCAATTCAAGAAGTTTGTTAAATAAGCTAGGTGATTTAAAACTGTTACTAAATAGCAAACAGTTTGAAATAATACTTTGTTGTGAATCTTGGCTTTATCCTGAAATTCCAGATAGTCTACTTTGCAGTTCAAATAATTACCAAATTATTCGGATGTGATCAGTTAAATAAACGTGGGGGTGGACTTATAGTTTTTGCTAATAATAATCTACATATTAAACACATCAAAATTCTATCAATTTTCCTGCCTGTGAAATTTTAATTTTTGATTTATGCAATACTGATTTCAAAACTAGATTGTATTCTAGCTTATCGTCCCTCCTACTTATGATATTATGTATGCTGAAAGTCTTTGTAATTCTATTGAATGGGCTTCTAATGTATCTTATCCTTTATTAATTGTTGGTGATTTTAATCTTCCTAAAATTAATTAGGTCTCCAACACCTTTCCTTCTGATCCCATCAATACTTTATTTTATGACACCTTCTGTACAACTGGTTTGGAGCAACTAATCCGTAGTGCTCACGATAATAATATATTAGATTTGCTGTTTTTCACTTAATCAAGCCATTAACGTGAAGATATCACCTCCTTTTTCTGTTAGTGATCATAATTCTATTGCTTTCGAAATTCAAGGGTACGAAGAGACAAATCACATGCCCTCTTGTTTAAATTTTCGAAAAGCCAATTACGAGTTAATTTCTATGCGTATTAGCCACTGTTTCTTGGCCCGATTTATTTAATCAGTGTATTACGCAGATGATATGTATAATGTTTTTGTTTCAGTTCTTCAAAGCTATTAGTTCTGATCTAATACCTAAAAAGTACATAAAAATTTTAAGAAAGTATTTCCTAAACACATCCGTAAGTTATATTTAAAAAAACTTAAATTATGGAAAAATTACAAAAAGTTCAAAACTCGAATAAATCGAACTATCTATTCTAGTTTCTGCAAATCTATAAAAAGAGAAACCAAAAAATTTTACGCTAAAGAAGAATTAGAAGTTTTGAAATCAGGCGATATTCGCAACTTTTACAATTTTGTTAATTCTCGTTTAAAAATCAGGAAAAGTTCATTTCCCCTGACTTTATCTAATGGTATTGAATTAGATGACGATCATGTAAAAGCTAATCATTTTAACTCACACTTTCTGCCTAGCCATTGTCAAGATCTTCAGGCTCGTACCTTTTCTTCAGTTAGCAGAAATGAATTTCGATGTAGACACCGTTTACAGAGCTATTCGCGGATCTAAACCAAGTACTGCATGTGGCCCTGATGGCCTATGCTCATTTTTTGTTAAAAACTAAGTTATTTGCTTTCTCCTCCTCTTGCTTCTATCTTTGAAACTTCTTTTCGATCAGAGTTCAATTCCAAAATTGTGGTATCAAGCAAACGTAATTCCAGTTTTCAAAAATAAAGGTAGATTCTGCTTGTGTAGAAAATTATTGTCCGATTTTGTTGTGTTGCTCTCCTTGTAAAATTATGGAAAAAATTGTTAATAAAAAGATTCTGGATTACTTAAATATAAATAATTTACTTTCTCTCTCAATTTGATTTTAAGAGTCGATCATGTGAAATGCAATTGCTAAAGTGTATAAACGAATGGGCAAAATTTATTGATAGAAAATCTACTGTAGATGTAATTTTTATCGACTTTAAAAAGCTTTCGATTCTTTATCGCATCACAAAATTACTTCATAAACTTTCTGCATATGGTCTAAATGGTTTTCTTTTCAACTGGCTTAAATCTTTTTATCCTCTCGATCTCAGTGCGTTGTTGTTAATAGTTCTTTTTCAGATAGCTTTAATGTAACTAGCGGCGTCCCGCAAGGGAGCGTGATAGGGCCAACCCTTTTCTGATTTACATTAATGATTTGTGATAATACGAGTAGTCGTATTCGGTTATTTGCTGACGATGTTAAAATGTATAATTTGTCCTCTTCTAAAACTATACTTCAAAACGACCTTAATAAGCTTTATACATGGTCAGCGTGAATGGCAGCTTCAGATATCTATTGATAAATGCTCAGTTTTGTACATGGGTTATAATAATCCTAAACATCAATATTTTATTGGAAATCAACTTTTACCTTCTGATTCTGACTGTGTCACGTGATTTAGGTGTTCTAATGTCTCAAAATTTGAAATTTCAGCAGCACTATCATGAAGTGATTAAAAAGCTTCTCAGCGATCCAGTCTGATACTGAAGTTATTCTTCTCTCGTGATCATAAAATTTTGTCTCGTGCTTTTGTTAACAACAACAACAACAACAAAGATTTATTGCAAAACGTACAAGACATGGTAAAAATAAAGACACAGCGTACGATACAAAGATATGATAAAACGATATATGACTAAAACGTCAGCAACGGGACACGCAGTCACGAACGTGAAAACTTACACGTGCCCCTTCAGATGAACAGAAAAATCAAAAGCATTTAGTTTGCGTTTAAAAATTTCTAAACTAGGTGAATTTACAACATCAACTGGAAGTGAATTCCACAGATTCACATATCTATGACTGAAATCATACTTGAGAATATCTGAACGAGCTACTGGAACAGTCAGTTTAAGGTTATTGACAGAGCGAGTATAGTTGCGATTAAATGCGAAAAACTCGTCACAGAGAATGTGTGATTTTCCATTAATAATCTGATAGTAAAAGGATAAAGCAAAACGAATACGGCGTATTTCGAGACGTTCTAACGACAGACTTTTTAAACGATCATTATATGACAAACCACTGTTAAAACCAAAAATACAACGGGTAAACTTGCGCCGAACTTGCTCGATACGATCAATATCTCGAATACGATAAGGACTCCAAACGGTACAGCAGTACTCTAAAAGCGGACGAACATATACAACAAAAGCACGAGACAAAATTTTATGATCACGAGAGAAGAATAACTTCAGTATCAGACTGGATCGCTGAGAAGCTTTTTAATCACTTCATGATAGTGCTGCTGAAATTTCAAATTTTGAGACATTAGAACACCTAAATCACGGACACAGTCAGAATCAGAAGGTAAAAGTTGATTTCCAATAAAATATTGATGTTTAGGATTATTATAACCCATGTACAAAACTGAGCATTTATCAATAGATATCTGAAGCTGCCATTCACGCGACCATGTATAAAGCTTATTAAGGTCGTTTTGAAGTATAGTTTTAGAAGAGGACAAATTATACATTTTAACATCGTCAGCAAATAACCGAATACGACTACTCATATTATCACATAAATCATTAATGTAAATCAGAAAAAGGGTTGGCCCTATCACGCTCCCTTGCGGGACGCCGCTAGTTACATTAAAGCTATCTGAAAAAGAACTATTAACAACAACGCACTGAGATCGAGAGGATAAAAAGATTTAAGCCAGTTGAAAAGAAAACCATTTAGACCATATGCAGAAAGTTTATGAAGTAATTTTGTGTGCGATAAAGAATCGAAAGCTTTTTTAAAGTCGATAAAAATTACATCTACAGTAGATTTTCTATCAATAAATTTTGCCCATTCGTTTTTACACTTTAGCAATTGCATTTCACATGATCGACCTTTTAAAAATCCAAATTGGAGAGGAGAAAGTAAATTATTTATATTTAAGTAATCCAGAATCTTTTTATTAACAATTTTTTCCATAATTTTACAAGGAGAGCAACACAACGAAATCGGACGATAATTTTCTACACAAGCAGAATCACCTTTATTTTTGAAAACTGGAATTACGTTTGCTTGATACCACAATTTTGGAATTGAACCTGATCGAAAAGAAGTTTCAAAGATAGAAGCAAGAGGAGGAGAAAGCAAATAACTTAGTTTTTAATAAAAAATGAGCATAGGCCATCAGGGCCACATGCAGTACTTGGTTTAGATTCGCGAATAGCTCTGTAAACGGTGTCTACATCGAAATTCATTTCTGCTAACGAAGAAAAAGTACGAGCCTGAAAAACAGGAAGATTTTGATCATCAACAGTGAAAACAGAGGCAAAATATGAGTTAAAATGATTAGCTTTTACATGATCGTCATCTAATTCAATACCATTAGATAAAGTCAGGGAAATGAACTTTTCCTGATTTTTAAACGAGAATTAACAAAATTGTAAAAGTTACGGATATCGCCTGATTTTAAAACTTCTAATTCTTCTTTAGCGTAAAAATTTTTGGTTTCTCTTTTTATAGATTTGCAGAAACTAGAATAGATAGTTCGATTTATTCGAGTTTTGAACTTTTTGTAATTTTTCCATAATTTAAGTTTTTTAAATATAACTTACGGATGTGTTTAGGAAATACTTTCTTGAAATTTCTATGTACTTTTTTAGGTATTAGATCAGAACTAATAGTTTGAAGAACTGAAACAAAAACATTATACATATCATCTGCCGAAGTACACTGATTAAATAAATCGGGCCAAGAAACAGTGGCTAATCGCATAGAAATTAACTCGTAATTGGCTTTTCGAAAATTTAAACAAGAGGGCATGTGATTTGTCTCTTCGTACCCTTGAATTTCGAAAGCAATAGAATTATGATCACTAACAGAAAAAGGAGGTGATATCTTCACGTTAATGGCTTGATTAAGTGAAAAAGCAAATCTAATATATTATTATCGTGAGTTGGACTACGGATTAGTTGCTCCAAACCAGTTGTACAGAAGGTGTCATAAAATAAAGTATTGATGGGATCAGAAGGAAAGGTGTTGGAGACCCAATTAATTTTAGGAAGATTAAAATCACCAACAATTAATAAAGGATAAGGTACATTAGAAGCCCATTCAATAGAATTACAAAGACTTTCAGCATACATAATATCATAAGTAGGAGGACGATAAGCTAGAATAAATCTAGTTTTGAAATCAGTATTGCATAAATCAAAAATTAAAATTTCACAGGCAGGAAAATTGATAGGAATTTTGATGTGTTTAATTTGTAGATTATTATTAGCAAAAACTATAAGTCCACCCCCACGTTTATTTAACCGATCACATCGAATAATTTGGTAATTATTTGAACTGCAAAGTAGACTATCTGGAATTTCAGGATAAAGCCAAGATTCACAACAAAGTATTATTTCAAACTGTTTGCTATTTAGTAACAGTTTTAAATCACCTAGCTTATTTAACAAACTTCTTGAATTGAAATACAGAACTTTTAAACGCAAAGATATCGCGAAAGGGGCGCAACTACCTAGGTGAAGAGTTGGTTATTAATATTACGGTTCGGTTTGCATTTAACACAATCGGCGCGAAAATCGATAAAAAGACCTTCTTCACCTCGAGATTTACGATCGTTGAGCTCGGAAACCAGTTCAGCGTTGACGTTTTCTTTGAAGGAATGATAAATCAGGACGGCACCGCAAAGCGCTGAAAGTTGGTCTTTGGATTTAACGCGGACTGTCTTATTGATCAAGGAAACGAAGCGATGCCTTGCCTGAACCGACGCTAGGCAAACTTTGACAAACTGGACGCGGTTTTCGTGAATGGGACCATCACGAAAGACGCGTGTAACATCAGATGATACTAGATCG
Source organism: Mermis nigrescens (assembly GCA_036768485.1). Lineage (NCBI taxonomy): Eukaryota > Metazoa > Nematoda > Enoplea > Mermithida > Mermithidae > Mermis > Mermis nigrescens. Next base: position 1,625,378 of record JAVLUZ010000341.1, read on the forward strand.
TGACCATCAGAATGAGAATCGATTAGCCGTTTGACCTGATCAATGTCCTCAACACTGTTCGATAAAGGCAAGTTAAACAGAACAGCATTACATTTCTTAGAATCTCTTTCGATAGCATCATTAATCAGAGCAGATAGTTCGTTTTTATCATAATTGGTAGGAGAATTTCGAGAATGTTCAAGACGATCAACTTTCTTTTCTAAATCGGCAAGCTTAGTAGCAAAATCATCTAAGCGACGTTCAATATGCAAATATTTTTTCACAATTGGTTTACAGTGGAAACAATAGAAAGTGGAATCGGGCTTTGAATAAGTTTCATAATCATGATCATTAACTTTCAAACAAGAAGTATGACCCCAACGGTCGCAAAAATCGCATAATAAGGCAGTGTCGTCATCAGAAACTAACTTGTAGCAAATGATACAATCACAAGAATTATCGTTCGTATCATCAAGTAAATCAAAGTTGGACCTTCGAGATGGTGACTTAGAACGTAGGCTGGTATCCGTGATCTTCGGTACGCCATTTTTTTACCCATGGTCGAAATATGTAGGTATGTAGAGTTGAAATATTGATCAAGTATATGTTCGTCCGCTTTTTAGAGTACTGCTGTACCGTTTGGAGTCCTTATCGTATTCGAGATATTGATCGTATCGAGCGAGTTCAGCGCAAGTTTACCCGTTGTATTTTTGGTTTTAACAGTGGTTTGTCATATAATGATCGTTTAAAAAGTCTGTCGTTAGAACGTCTCGAAATACGCCGTATTCGTTTTGCTTTATCCTTTTACTATCAGATTATTAATGGAAAATCACACATTCTCTGTGACGAGTTTTTCGCATTTAATCGCAACTATACTCGCTCTGTCAATAACCTTAAACTGACTGTTCCAGTAGCTCGTTCAGATATTCTCAAGTATGATTTCAGTCATAGATATGTGAATCTGTGGAATTCACTTCCAGTTGATGTTGTAAATTCACCTAGTTTAGAAATTTTTAAACGCAAACTAAATGCTTTTGATTTTTCTGTTCATCTGAAGGGGCACGTGTAAGTTTTCACGTTCGTGACTGCGTGTCCCGTTGCTGACGTTTTAGTCATATATCGTTTTATCATATCTTTGTATCGTACGCTGTGTCTTTATTTTTACCATGTCTTGTACGTTTTGCAATACCTAAATCTTTGTTGTTGTTGTTGTTAAAAATAATTTGGAACCCCTTGGCGAATTTTAACCTCAGACTGCTTCGAAAAAAACCCAACCAATGGTTGAGCATAGGCGCAAAAAACCTTAATCGCTAAAAAATGCCTCCAACGGCCTCGAAAAACCCTTAAAATGTGGGAAACTCCCCACGACCCATTTCGTTTGGTTTGCCAGGTAAGCTAGAGCTTGTTTGATGTTCTTTTCACCACAGTAAAACAAATAATCTACCGGTTTAAATACCAAGCGTATATAAACATGCTGTTCAACAGAAAAATAGTACTCTCACTAAATTGAGTTGATGCGATGAAAAAAGTTGCGGATGGACATAATTGCCTGCTGCGTCAAAAGAATCACTTTTTCGGCGGCCTAGCCAAATTTGTGTGATTTTTTATTTGGTTTTTCGGCAAAAATTCTAAAACTTCTCTATGTTTTGTGCTAAATATGGCAGAAAACTTTGTAAGAAAATCTTTGCTCTTTGTAAGTACTACAAAAAAACGGGAAATAAGAATTTATTTATAGTCTGTTTCATTTAGCTTTGATGTTTTAGAAAAAATTTAAAGTGCCCACAAAAGTGTTTTAAACTAATACGGTAAATATGATATTCTACAGTATATCGAGTCACAAAGAGACGTATGTATGCTATTGCTCAAGCCACATTACTGTAGCAAAATTTTAAAGCGCTTTTGTAGCCTGATTCTTGCGGAAAAATTTAAAAGAAAACCGCAAAGTTAAATGAAACAGACTATAGACGACTTTCCCTTTTGATGGCGTTTCACGCTGGGTTTTAGCTATAGTCTGTTCCATTTCCAACAGCCTATTTTCGCAAAAGTCTTATTACAGTATTAATTTTTAACTGCATAAATCGGCTTCTTCAATTATGCTCCATAGTCCGTTTCACACAAGTTTGAACATAAAATTTAAGATTTTTTTTCCGAAAGTAAGCCGACGGATTACGATAATTATAAATCAAATCAATGCTATAATCGCAATCTGTCGGCTTATTGCCGGACAAAGTTTTTGAAATTTATGTACAAACTTGTGTGAAACAGACTACTACATATAATAGCGGTTGATTCCTTAGAACCAGTGGCGGATCTATGATTTTCCTTAGGGGGGCGGTACCCCTATGGGGGGCGGAACCCTGACTTGGGCGGAAAAATTAGCCGTTTTAACACGAAAATCGCTAAAAATCGCTCAAAAATGCTTAATTTTGCGCACTATTTTGAGTCAATGGGGGGGCGGCCGACCCCCCGCCCCCTAAATCCGCCCCTGCTTAGAACTCTCCTTTTTTATGTTTAAAGTGCTTATGTACATATGTAGCTTACCATGTAACGCATGTAACGAACGGCTACAATTCAAGATAACCTTTGAAATATTCTGCTACAGTATAAGTCATACAGCTAAAATGGGCCGGTTTTCAGGGTTGGGCCGCTTTAGGGGAGGGTAAGTTTGACCCCTCAGAATGGCTGCTGACCATAGCTGGGCTGCACCATATTTCTGGGGGCTGCAAGATGTTTTAAGGTCAAAAAACGGGCTTACAAATGGTGGTAGAGGCGAAAAAACACAAATTTTTAACGTTTCTAATTGAGTACATTTAATGGCATCAAAAAATCGTGAAAAAAACAAAAAAAATATAATTTGAATTCTGGGAGGGGGTATTTTCGTTTTTGGAGGGGGTTGAGGGCGGTATGCGCTCCTGCAGAAGGCCAAATACCCCCACCCCCACAGAAGAACCTTTTTTTTTAAATTTTCTTTGTTCTTTTCGCGATTTTTTGATGCCAATGGATAGTGCTCGAAGAGAAACATTGGAAAATGGTGTTTTATATACATAACTCGATTTTCAAGACCATTTTTTGACCTTTAAAAAATCTTGCACCCTCTCCCCAAGAATTTTGGTGCTGCCCACCTATGGGCATACTTTCCCCAACCCCCCCCCATCCATGTTTGCTGCTGACCCTACCCCCACACAGTGGCATATCTAGGATTTTCCTGAGGGGGCGGTATCCCAACTTTTCCATAAACAGTCAGAAATAGGTCCAAAAATTTGCCCTAAACCTGCGAATAGTGTTTTTTTCGGTGTTTTACATTTATACTTTAACATAAAATCACTTTTGACGCAATATTTTATCTAAAAATTTTAAACTTTTCGACAATTTTGTGCGGAAAAATCATTAAATTCCTTTGACTTTAACAAAAATCTGGCACCAAGCGCCGGAAAATATGTGAAATTAAGGCGGATAGACGTCTAGAAGCATGATTTACTGCTTAATTTCCTGTATTTATAGCATTTGCTGCGAAACATCGAAATTTTTAATTGTTAATAGAAGAAAACTATCCAAAAATAGTTGTTTCTGCTGTTAAAATTGTTTTGAAACCTACATGAACAGAAAATGGCTTCCAGGTCACCAAGAGAGTAAAATAAATGTCATTAATTGGTATCATCCGGCGCGTAGCGCCGAAAAAATTTGAGAAATTATGGTCATTCATTAACGGCCAAAAATCATTGCAAATTGCATATCCATTCTTTATCTCGCCAAATATTTTTGGCCAATAAGGGGAGGGCGGCCGGCCCCCCCGCCTCACCCTCAAATCCGCCCCTGCCCCCACGCAAAATGGCTGCTGCGACCACACATGGGCGTAAGGGCAGGGGGTTGGTCTTTTGTAACCCCCCAGAAGTTGAAAGCCCCACAGATTATTGTAGATACCAGAATTCTATTTTCAGTAACTTTTTTGGCGAGTTGACCCATCCTGACCCCCTGAATTTTGTTGCTGCCCGTGTATGGCTGCGATGCGATCCTCCCAGAACTGTCTAGAAAAATTGTAAAAAGTTTGCTTTCTTAGGCTTTCTTAGCTCATTTTATACTCAAAAGTCGCAAATTTCCGGCGCTTCGCGCCATGTACACATTTTTTACTATTATTTGTTCAATTTTATCTATTTTATTCGAATTTTTTCAAATGTTTTTCATATCCTAGAAAGAATAAGTGTCGTCGTTTTCAGTGTAACGTGAATAATATCCAGTTCAAAATGCCAAGATCAAAAAACGTGCATGGATCCATGCTCAACATCATATTTTATTGGAAAGAACATCTAAATCTATCTATTTCTATAATTTTCTATCCAAAACGTTTTCTTTTTCAAAATTGAAGCGGTGGTTCCTGGGATTTGTTGAACAAACCTGAAAAGGTATGAAACACACTTTTTTGAGTGACAATCAATCACTTAGTGTTTAAAGGCTTACATTGAGCTGATCACTATAACGTCTGACCTTAAAGTACACACTGCTAAAAGCTGTTTGATTGCTGATTCTAAAAATGCATATAATCATGTCATATTATTGTTTACCTCTAATATTGTAAGCCTTCAAATGCTAATTTGGCCAGTTTTAGTGAAAATGACGTGAATGAGGCGACACTTACACGCTCATCGAACTCATGCGCTGCAATTTTATATAGCTTTTCCTGTTCAAGCTCGCTTCTTTGTTCGGATGCTGCTATTTTAAGCTTTTTGCGCTTTTTTCTGCGCTTTAACCCGTCGAGAGGACGTTTCATTTCTGGATTAAATGACGCAATTTTTTGGGTCATTGAGCACTGGTTCGACTTGCGAGAGCAACCGGAGACTGGCCAGTGGCGGGTCTTCTGACCTGCCCAGTTTTTGGGCTTCTCAATTATAGTCTGCTTCACACAACTCGGTCATAATTTTAAAACTATCTGCGGCAATAAGCTGACAGATTGCGATTATAGCATTGATCTGAGATATAAATATCGTAATCCTCGGCACTGTCGACGAAAATTCTTAGAATTTTATGCACGAAGTTATGTAAAACAAGCTATAAATTGGAGGTCTCACAGAGATCCCTTCAGGTTGCTCCCCCGGAGGGCCCTTTGTTAAGAGGGGGTGGTGTAACGGAGGCGGCACTAACACGCTCATCGAACTCATGCGCTGCTATTTTATGTAACTTTTCCCTTTCAAGCTCGCTTTCTCTGTTCGGATGCTGCTATTTCAGGTGAGCTTTTTGCACTTCAACTCGTCGAGATGACATTTCATCTCCGGATCAAAAGGCGCTATCGGGTAATTGGGCACTGGTTCGACTTGCGAAAGCAACCGAACACTGGTCAGTGGCAGACCCGCCCCCCACTTTTTAGGGTTCTCAAATACATAAGCATTGTCCATGAAAACATCTAAAAAAAGTGTCTTTGACGTGTACCCGACGTTTTTTAGCAGGCGAGAGTCACCTTTTGTATAATATTTTTCGGGCTTGAACCCCTTCCCAAAAATTTCCATGCTGTACATGTATGGTGTAACAGTAATAAGGAAATCGGTTTGCCGAGCGAAATCCATGCACCTACTAGGTTAAAGAATAGAGTATGGTACTTTGTGACACACAATTGCTTCAGATTCTAAAATTTTAGAAAAATGCTTAAAATTTCTTTAAAAATTTTTTACCGGAAATCATTTTGGTAAAAGCTGACTGCAGTAGAGTCCTACTGGGCAGCTTGGAGTGAGGCCACTGGCAGGCGTTCGGTCTCTTGCAAGAGCCGGAAACAGTGAGAAGAGCTAAAAATAGGTCGGAGCTCGATGAGCGTGTAAGTGCCGCTTCACTTACACTACCCCCGCTTAGCAAAGAGGCCCTTTGGAGGAGCAGCCCAAAGGAATCTCCATGAGACCTTCAATGTAGAGTCCTACTGGGCAGCTTGAGTGCTGCTACTGGTCAGTGTTCGGTCGCCTGCGCGAGCCAAATCAGTGTTCAACCAAATAAGAAATGGCGCCACTTCTAGAGAAGCATTACCTACTTACGGGCACGTAGCTGTGGGGGGAATGGGGGGTCCGGCCGGACCATAGATGCACAGCGTGACCGATCTGCGGGGGGTCAACCAGTCTGCAAAAAGTCAAAAAATAAAGCTTTTTTGGGCCAAAATGACCTAAAATACTGGCATAAATGCTTAAATGGCGTTAAAACAACCTTATTACACAGTTTCTCATCGATTTGGAGCACTTTTGAATAAAATTTCCAATTTTCAACCGTTTTTGACCTTGATTTTGATTCATTTTCTCAACAAAATTTCCCATGTTTCCATTCTGGGGGCAGGACCCCCAGCTAACCCCCCGCACGTGCATGTCTGGTCCGGACCCCCGCCCCCCCAAATTCAGAAAAAAACGGAAAAATGGGTTTTTTCACACGTTATTTTGTGCTATTTCTGGCTTAGACCCCCGAAATTGGTGTTGGTCCCCCCGAACATAGGAGGGCCAGCTACGTGCCTGCCTACATATAGGCTTTTTCTCCCGCATGAATCGGGCTACAGAAGTGGTTTAAAATTTTATTGCAGCAAAGCGGCTGATTACAATGGCAAACATCTCTTCAACTGGATCAGCAGTAAATGTCCAACGTTGGTTCAGTTGCCTTTTGTAGGCAACTTAACTTTTTCAAGAACAAGCTTAAAAACGAACTATGCTTATATGTGAAACGACGAAAGACGAAAACTAGCACCATTCTATTTTTTCAAATCAATTTCCATGCGCAAGCTTACGTGGCACATTAGTCTATGGTGAAGATGGGCACTTGCACACTCATCGGACTCTTGTGCTGAAACCCATGTGCTTGATGCTTCATCGTTAGATGAATCAATTCATACCCAGTAGACTTAGAAAATGTGCAGTCAAGTTAGTACCAAGCAAAATATAAGGTCCTTTTGAACAATTTCCCCGCCACCTTTTTTTAGCCGATCCATAGCTGCAGTAACGAAATTTTAGATACAACTAGCTTAGGACTTCTTGTCTTTACACCTGCAAAATAAAGTCAATAAAGGTTGTTTACATTCATACCTGGAATTTGATTACTGTATCTTTATTTCGTCTCTCAAAAAACGGTGGCGGGAAAATAGTTCAAAAGTTCCAAATATAAGCCTGAGCTGGGGATGCAGTGAGCGGAGCTAGCTGCAACCCGGCAGTAGCATAGGCTTATTTTTTGCCTGATATCAATATGGATCCGCAAGCAGCATCGAAAGGTTATTTAGTCAAACTCCGAGACCTATTGAACAATTTCCCCTCCACCGTTTTTTAGTAATGAAGTTACAGTAATTAAATTTTAGGTATGAATGTAAACAACCTTTATTGACTTTATTTTGCAGGTGTAAAAACAGGAAGTCATAAGCTAGTTGTATGTAAAATTTCGTTACTGCAGCTATTATGGATCGGCTAAAAACGGTGGCGGGGAAATTGTTCAAAAGGTCCCCGTTTTTGAGAGATGAAATAAAGATACAGTAATCAAATTCTACGTATGAATGTAAACAACCTTTATTGACTTTATTTTGCAGGTGTAAAGACAAGAAATCATAAGTAAGTTGTATGTAAAATTTCGTTACTGCAGCTATTATGGATCGGCTAGAAAACGGTGGCGGGGAAATTGTTCGATAGGTCCAAAGTCCGAACACAAATTTTCTTCAAAAATTTAAAAAAAGTGAAAAAAATAAAAAAATTCAAAGAAAATAAAATTCGAATTTCAAGAAAACTAATGGCCTGCGATCAAAATGGATGTCATATTCGTGATCCAGCGTATGAAAATTGACCATATTTCATCAAATTTCGAAATAATTCTAAGAATTTTTCCCGTACCCCCTACAATCTGCAATTTACAAATTTTACCTACGTATAATAACGCAAATCATTTTTTATTCATCTTTTCATTATACTTATTTTTCATAAGCTAACTAACTTGTTAACTTATTTGTTTAACATATGTATGTATTTCTAAGTGCAGTTTGTGGACCTTTTTAACAATTCCCCGCCACAGCCTTTTAGCCGATCCATAATAGCTTCAATAACGAAACTTTACATACAACTAGCTTATGACCTCTTGTCTAACACCTGCAAAATAAAATCAATAAAGGTTGTTTACATTCATCTATAAAATTTGATTACTGTATCTTTATTTCGTCTCTCAAAAAACGGTGACGGGGAAGTTGTTCAAAAGGTCCCACTTTGTTTCCCACGCGAATGCAAATTTAGTGGCGAATGACGCCAATGATCAACACAATGAGTAAAATAAAAAACAACGTTTCAGGTGCTCCAATGTTTTGTTCTGCGCACCGTTTTAATGTATTCCATTTTTGGTCTTGGCTCGCTTTTTATCGTTGAGCAGCTTTGCACGACCGACTCCCATTCGCTTTTTTTCTGGAAAATACATTCGATTATTTATGGCGCATTTACACTAAATTTTCTCTCGTTTTTTGTCTTTCATTATCGCCCCCACCATCAGCATTTCGTACAACATCGACTAGCTTACCTTCGGCTCTTGTCTAAAACAGTTCTTGCGAAATAGTATCGATCCGCCGAAAGCTAAATTAAAAAAAAATAGAAGGAGATCCATCTGACTCAAGGCCGTAATCAGCTTATTCTATGCAGCGGCTTCTGGATAAGCTTTAAGAAGCCTAAACGCATCGAATGAGTCTCGTAAGCTGACTTCTTAGCTTATTGCACGCGCGACTGTAGCTCTGGGCGGCTTTTCGGCGCACGTATGCAAATTTTCGAGGCTCGCGCTCGCTTAGTCGAATTTCTATCATTCCAATTATTCCGCCGGCTCTTTTTTCATTACCGTCACTTTTTCCATATCCCTCAATAAATCGCGCCTGCTTATTGATCGAAGTCGTCGAATCCGCGATGCAGCTATTCGTTCATTCCTTTCATTTAGCATTCTGACGCAACGTATTTTCCTATTCGAAGCACATTGCAACGCAACTTGCGTTTTCTTTGTTCGTATCCGACGATGAAACGACCGGCTGTTGGCTAAAACTGTAAAGTGTGAAGAATCGTTATAGCTTAAAGTGAATATTGCGACTAAATGAGGATAATTGTGAAGTTAGCCTAGAATAATTTTCAATAAGGCTAAATATGAAAAATGGGAAAAAGTTATAAAATAAGAGAGAAATGATTTTTTATATTGAAGAAAGTAAAATTAAAGATTTGCAAAACAAATACCTACACATTTCTTTCCTAATAGTCTGTTTCGTTAAGCTAGCAGTTTTCACTTAACGATTTTCAGCTGTTATGAACCAGAAATTTCGTAAACAGCGTTCAATTATTCCATATGGGCCATAAGCTTTCAGTTTATAACAGAAAATTCTCTAGAAAAAACCACATTGGGTTATGTAAAACGGAATATAAGTTTTTCTTTTTTTTCATTTTTATAAATATTTTTGACTTTAAACTACGACGATTTCAGCCATTTTACGATTACAACATTTTGAGCCTATTTTGTCCACCGTATTTTTCGCTTAATAGCCTGTTTCATTTAACTTTGAGGTTTTTGAAAAAATTTAAAGTGACTACAAAAGTGTTTTCAAGTAATACAATTAATATGATATTCCACACTATGTCGAGTCACTTGGAGACGCATGCCAGTGTTAAGCCGCATTACTGCATCAAAAGTTTATTCCGCTTTAGTAGCCCGATTCTTGTGGAAAAATTTCAAAGAAAACCGCAAAGTTAAATGGAACGGACTATAAATTTTGGAGTTTGAAGGTCCGAAAAGCGAATCCCTACCTACATATAGTCCGCTTTCATTTAACTTTGAGTTTTCTGAAAATTTTAAAATGAGTACTAAAGTGTATTGAACTAGCACAGCAGATATGATATTCTACAGTATATCGACTCATATGCAGACGCATGCTATTATTAAGCCGCATTACTGCATTAAAATTTTAAACCACTTTTGTAGCCTGATTCTTGCGGAAAAATTCAAAAGAAGACTGCAAAGTTAAATGAAACAGGCTACAATAGTTGATTTGGATTATTTTCAGTTAATCCGTGAAGTAATTGCCTTATACCGCTTTTCAGATCGATCCGTATTTAAACATTGCGTTTACATTTTTCGGAAAAATAATAATGTCTTCTCGTTTTTGGGAATTCTTCGTTTATGTGCCTTCGAATTATTGTATGATTATCTGCTGATAAACTTACCGGCTCTTTTGCATTATCTCACTTAACCCCGCGAAATTTATTACTTTATCACACAATGTAATTTATTGACACACAGATTACACTATTTGTATATTTAACCGTACAAAAACACTGCTGCATTCTGACCTTGTCTATAAATTACATTGTATATTGTTGTGTAAAGCGGTGTTGAAAAAATAAAATAATAAATTTCGTGGGGGTAAAATAATGCAAAAGATCCAACTAACCATCATAATGTGCCTACATTACCTTTTTCATGCCAATCGATTGACAGTAGTTCTTTTATGGGTTTTTAATTGATTATGAACCACCCGATTCCAGTATAGAGGCTACTATCTTTGACGTCGTATTAATACTCATTTTCCCCTTATTTACGTTCGATTTGCGCGTTATCTGTATTTGATAATTTATCGCCAATATAGGTTTGAAAGAGTTTCCGGTTTTAACACGTAAACCGTTTTAATATTTCGAAGCATCACAAATATTAGACAACATTAAACTCACTCAATGTGTGAAGCATTTTTGACAAATTAAATTTTTAAAACATATTCAATAGAATTACGAAAAATTGTTCATAATAATGTGAGTGGTTTCCTCTGTTTCTAAATTATTTCTAATTAAAAAAATTAGTTCTCGTAAACGGATAACAAAAAAGAAGTCTTTGATTGAATTCGAAGTTAAAAAGAACAGTATTTTATCTAAACGTTCGTACTGAGAAGATGTATGTGAAAAAATGAGTTATTCTTTATTGTGAACATTTCGCGACTTGCTATCATTATTTTTGTAACTCTCCTAAATCTCTAGATGCTAACGCTTTTATTACCGGGATGACTAAATTTTAAAGCAAAATTAAGATGAGGATCGAAAAGGTGAGCGTTACATCGGATTCGAATTTGCAGCCGGATTTCATGTTAGAAAAAGCCGATGTCGGTAAGAACATGATAAAAATAAGCCGGAAACTAATTATCTTAATAATTATACTGTAATTAATTAGATATAAATATATTTTTTATTATATCAATATTTGCATTTCAGTTTATTGGAAATTTATAAAGATTGTGCATAAGCTTTGACATGAGTTTCACACGTCTCTAAATATTTAGCATTGTTGAAAGAAAGATACCTTTTAAATAAATAATTATTAAAATAATACTAAAAATCAAGTAAATTATGGACACTGTTGGATTCAGAGGGGGCGGGGGGCGGCCGCTTCCCCCGTCGTCAAAACATATTTGGGTGCAATGGAGAATAGATGTGTATTTTTCGATGATCTTACCCATTTTGCTCACATTTTTTAAATTTTTACCGGCGCTTCGTGCCGGATAAATTAATTTCGTACTCATTAATGTTATTTACTGACTTCCTTGGCGCTCTGAAAAATTACTTTTACGTTAGGAAAGCATTTTTAGTCCCTACAATGTTTTCTTAGCAACCTCTGGCGCTTTTTGTCGATTTTGCATTAAGTTTGTGAGTTTTTCTTAATAAAGTTCAAATTTTTTTTGAAATTTTGAACATTTTATCGGATACAAAATATTTCTGCTTATTAAAAGATTTCAAAAATAATCGCTACTTCAAACATAGTGTTCGAAATTCCGGTCAATTTTTGATGCTTTTAGGGAAATTTGGGGCTTCGTTCCCCCTGTCAGAAAATCCTGAATCCGCCACTGATTATGGATTATACAAAATAAATTAAAAAAATTAAAATAAATTCTTTCAATTTTTATGAATATTGTGAAGATTTGACTAAAATTGCTTGAATGGGATGCTCAATAAAAATTTGCTATAACGGTTGCAACAAACATGGTTAATTTTTGGGCTGAATCGGTACATATTTTACTAAGAATATCTGGAGCTTTAATAAAATGCAAATATTAGGACCTTTTGAACAATTTCCCCGCCACCTTTTTTTAGCCGATCCATAATAGCTGCAGTAGCGAAACATTACATACAACTAGCTTTATGACTTCTTGTTTCTACACCTGCAAAATAGAGTCAATAAAGGTTGTTTACATTCATACTTAAAATTTGATTACTGTATCTTTATTTTGTCTCTAAAAAAACGGTGGCGGGAAATTGTTCAAAAGGTCAAATATTATTACTCGTAAAACAATAAAATTTTTCCCTTCTAAATTAAGCTAATCTAATCCAACGTTGATTTGACGGCATGGGAAGTATCATATACTCTGCCAATCAGCTAATAACTTTTGAGATCGCCTGCCTGGCAGATAAAATTTGCGCAGAACCTAAGATTAAGAATTTTAGTCATTTGAACTGATTTTGCAGAGGCAGTTCAATAAGTTTCGAGCTTTTTTGACGCAGATTTCTATAAAAATTCTCAAAAATTTTGGACGCTTCACCGGATTTTTCTTGTAAAAACTGTCTAATTGGCAGCAGGCGCGCATTCTAAACACTACGAAATTGTCTTTATTTATATTAGTTCAATTGTGATTCTAAGTTTCTTAGCTTTCTCAAATATTCTTTAAAATTTTCGACCTTTGGGGCATATTTTAGGAAATTTTTCTATATAGCTTCAGGCGCGCACTCTAAACACTACGAAGTTGTTTTTGCATTAGTGCAAGAGCGTTTAAAGCATATTTCATCAGAATGCTCCGAAAAATATCGGCGCGCCGGATTTTTGTTAAAAGTGTCTACATCGTACCAAAGGCATCCACTCTAGGCTTTTTAAAATTGCTGTTGCAATAGTGCAATATTTAGGCTTCTGAGCTTTTTTAACGTATATTTCATCAAAAATTCTTCGAAATTTTTGCCGCTTTGCGCTGCATTTTATTAAAACCTGACAATCTAATTATAGCCGCACACTCCAAGCACTGCAAAATTATTGTTGCATTATGCTGACTTATACTAGAATACGGATTTATTCCATTCTTATGCTCAAAGCTAATCGTATTGAACAATTTATGTAAATTTAACAATTTAACAACATTTTTCTGTACTTTTATTAATGCCTAATAATCCCGACATTGATTTGACTGCGTGAAGGTGTCGTATTATCTGCCACAATAAGCTAATAGCTTTTCAGATCGCCTGCCTGGCAGGTGAAATTTGTGTAGAAATATGACCAAGAATTTTCGCCTTTCGCACTTATTCTTATAGGCATTTCAATAAGATTCTGATGTTTTAACACACATTTCCGCGAAAATTCTTAAAAATTATCGGCGCTTCGCGCCGCATTTTATTAAGACTGTCTATTTGGCGATTCAGGATCCTATGTATATAGTGCAATACACAGGATCTTGAATTTTTAGCTTTACGAAATTATTGTTGCATTGGCATAATATGTAGGATTAACAGCTTTTCTAAATACATTTCATCGAAAAATTCTTCGAAATTTTCGGCGCTTCGCGCCGTATTTTATTATTAAAATTGTCTGCATGCTTAAAAAAGTTCCGGCGCTTTGCAGCGGAAGTTTATTAAAACAATGTTTACACACTTAGCTTTAGGCACACATTCTTAGCTTTATGAAATTCTTGCCGCAGTAGCGCAGTATGCAGGATTCTAAACCTGTTCAAGCATTTTCCATCATACATTCTTTTGAATTTACGACGCTCCGCGTCGTATTTGATTAAAATTTATAGCTTTAGGTGCGGAACTGTAAATACTACAAAGTTGTCTTTGCATGAGTGCAGAAGGATTCTGAGCTTTTAAAGCATGCTTTACCATTAGTGCTTTAAGTAAATCTCAGCGTTTCGCGCCGGATTTTCATTAAAACTGTCTGTACGTACTAATGGCATCTACTTTTCGCGTTATGAAATTGCTATTGCATTAGTGCGCAGGATTCTGAGCTTTTTACGCATATTTCATCGAAAATTCTTAAAATTTTCGGCGCTTCACGCCACATTTTATTAAAGGTGGCTGCTTAACCATTTCCACGCACTCTAAGCTTTATGAAATTGGCGTTGCATTGCGCTAACTTGTGCTCAAATGAACGTTTGTCTCTTCAGTTAAAATACTGCAGTCTTATACGTTAAACCCCCTGATTCAGAGGAAAATTTATTAATATCAATAATCCGGTATTTAGCAAAGCATTTTCCTGCTCTAAAATATATAGATCATTGATTAGGTAATAAATTTACGTAATTTACTATGTCTATTTTTCTTGTATATAACATAATATAAAAATGTGGGTTAGCCCCCTCCGAAAAAATTTCTGGGACCGGCCCTGCAGAGAATGATCTGATTGCTTGTTTTGCTTTCTGTTCTTACGAAGGCATAATATTAAGTTATGAGCTTATACGCTTCTAAGTTCAAAATAGAAGACTGCGTGCGCATGTTTCACACTTAAGCTCAAAATCCGCACTATTTATAAGGATCATGTCCCAACTCATATTTAGTAAAGTTGACCAGAAAATACCGACTTTTTACCCTATTCTTAGCACTTTACAGCGCTAGGACTAACTCCGTATCAGGTGCAAATAAATGCGACCAAGTGCGTTGGGTAACCATTGACACGTGCTTCGTTTATAGGATATTTTGCATACTCGGTTCATAACCGGAGAAGCTAGCAGACAGAAACGGTCAAAAAATATGTTTTTTTGCAACAGAATTTAAACTTTACACCCCCGGTGTATAACCCCTGAATTACTTTATTTTATAACACCTTTCACGTCCGTATCATGACCGAAGAAGCAAGTAAATTATAAAAAGAGTTAAAAACGAATTTTTATCTACCTCAGGTTGTAAACTTTAAACCTCTATAACTAACTCCGTTTTGCTTTTATATGAACGCGGTCAAGTTTTACGTATACCCTCTAAAGCAGACTTTGTTTTAACTTGAATTTTTAGGCTGCGACTTTTAATAAGAAAAGGAGGCAGTCAAAAAACCAGCAAGAAGTTGTTTTTTCATTCCTAGTTCTCCACACTTAGCGTACTATGGCTCAAGAAACAGCGCGAATTTCGAAAAAACAAAAAAATGAATTTAGAAGAATTCATGCTCTAAATTATAAATGCATTTAATCCCATCAATAGTTTCAGACGAGTCATTTAGCGGCAATTAAAAAAATTTCAAACTCGACATTTATCTTACTGAAGGGCTAGAACCAGCTATTGTAAGAAAAAATTAAGTACAGATTTGTGACCTACAAACCATAGGCAACATTAAAAAAACTTGGCCCTTCGCAAGCAATGGGTAGACATTTGGATTTTCGGTGTAAACTTCGCACGCTCATTACAAGCTGGTCATTGAGCGTACAGTAAAACAAAAAACAGGAAGCGATTTTTTTCATATCTATCTTTTAAAAAACCGCACCTCCCAGATGTGTCCCGTTATAGCTGTAGGGGATAGACATATGTTGATTGTACCGAAGTATTATAGCTATGCGCTAACGCGCTACCTATGGTATAAGATGATATAGTAATAATAGTAACAATTAGTGTTTCTAATCGAGGATTGTTTATATAAAATATTTCAGTACCTCAATGCCACTCTATATTAAATTATAATTTTTTGAATTTTAATTTTTTTCTCAATTTTTTAAATTTTAAACCGACCTAATCTTGATGTTGTTTTAATAGCAAATCGCTACAGTATGTTGCAATTGCTATGCCTCGTATTTATCAAATCGTCTGCTTGTTTACCAAAAAAGGGCCGGCTCCCGTGATAATCGGCGTTTGTTTGGGAAGCGCCGCTTTCGTGGCGTTGGTCCTCATTTCGGTGTGTCTATTGATTTTGAGACGGACGGATTCGGGCAGTCGCAAAAGATCGTCCCTCAAGCAATTTTTGTTGCCCAAAGAATCGTCGAGGCCCGTTATTGGATTCAAAACGGCCGCCGGGCCCGGCGGACTCAAAAAGTCGCCCAGGTAATTAAAAAACGCTCCATTGGAATAGGGCGATAAATACACATTGTACTCGTAGCAACGAAAACATTCTAGCTCGTAAAGTGAATAAAAAAACACCTTATTTTCTAAAACAGCTAAAGTCGGCTCTTACAGAGGCGTGAGGTATTGAAACTATGACTTGAGGCATAGAAAATAACGTTAAGCATGGTTTAGAGAAACAGTAAGCTTAGTGATTTAGCATAAGCTATCTTATAACACTAGCTATGCTACAGAGTCGTGGACCCCAGTAGCCCTCACAAGCTGGAATGTTTTATATATTGCAATACAGCAAAGCCTGGACGTAAAAATTGCAGTGGAGCTAGCCAAAAAACATGGAGTAGCTGAGCCATGGTCTTAGTGCTATAGCTTAGCCAATCTAAACTCAAGCTAAGGTACAGCTTATGTTGTGCCTATACACACAGCATGGGCATTCATAGATTCAGCATCGAATAATTTTTGAAAAGTGTTTTTCTGGCTCAATTACCATGGATACAGGTCAAAAACACTCTTTTCGGCGTTTCGAGTGGTCGTTCTTCCTGGAACATAAAAAGGTAAACAAAATTCGAAAAAAATTCGGGCAAATTGAGCACGAATATAGTCAAAAAATTAGTTTGTGGAGCAAAGCGCCGAAAATTTGACACTTTCGAGCCAAAATATAGCCGAAAACGCTTTAAAAAGCACATTTTCTAAGATCGGAATATACACAATTTTGGTATAAGGGTGCTATGCTACAGTGTTGTATCCCAAGCAGCCCTCACATAAATATGAAATTCTGTGAGTCTCGAATTTCGAAATTTCTGTGTGGCGATACTCGCTTACCATTAGTTTTGCAGAGTGCTTTACAATTTTCATGTTTAATTTGAATTCTCTCTTTATTTTATCATGTTTAGTATTCCGTTTTAAAAATTTTACGGCACTAATTATGTTTTTAAATAATTACTAAGCAAAATTTGGGATCTGGTTGGATCCAAGTTCCGTACTGTCTTTGAAGATTCAAGATTGAAATGTAAACTCTTATTCATGTATTGTTTAAAAAATCTTGAAATTCAATTTTCGTCGTATCTAATTATAATGAGTAACTTACATAATTTTCATTACCTAGAGAACGCGTATTTGTCACTTGTTTTGACGATGTTCAATTACCACGCTTGGCCTGCAATCAAATGCGTTGACATGTTTATTTTACGTCACGCGATTTTTCTGTTAATTAGCTTAGATTTTTTATTTTTTTCGATTCCATAACATGGAATGTGTAGGATTCATTAACGCCTGTTACATGCATTATAATTATTCGTTCCGACGCTGATAATGCTTCAGAATAAGTGAGGCGTAGTATTTCGTTCCATTTTTTCCAAAAATCCTTAGAAAATGCATTAGCTACTATTATAAGATGACGTCATTAACAAGCATGCGATTTTATATTTTTTTACGAGAAAATAACGTTGCCTAGAAACAAGTTGAAGAATTTAACGCGCTTCTGATTTATGACGCAAATAAAATTTCATTTTGTAGTTCATTAAATGCTGAAGAATACGTACTGTTATAAATTATTGCGACGTTCAGTAATAAAACTGGAATTGTGAAACTGAATAAAAACTGAGTTATTACTGTACTTATCATGATTCGAAATTAGGAAGTCATAAGTATGATAAAAAGAAAAAGAAAAAAGATAGGGAAAAAGAATGAATAAATAAAAAAGGACAAATTTGTAAATATAGCTGTGAGGAATGAAAAAAGGCGCGAGTACCTAATCATTTGATATTACAGTGCACGTCCCCATGCTTTAAGTACAGTTTATCTTTTACCTTGCTCTTCAGACAAGGCCACCTTACATCTATTCATGATCATACGTGGGCGTAGGATACCCCGGAATTTAAAATACCCCCACAGACCCCAAAATCAAAATTTCAAACGTTTTCCTCACATCTAACGATTTTTGACCCACTGGCCCCCAACATACAGAAGTTCATCGCTACTTGTGAAAAACCATAACCAATTCAGGTTGTCTGTCTAGTTTAGAACAAGCCTGAAACAGAACCCCATTTCTTCGTTTTTTTATTGAATTCACGGCCGGTTTTCAACTTCAAATTACGTTTATAAAAAAGCTCCCGTTTTAATCTTTATTTTTTAAATTTTATTTGTTTTTCGTATTTCTTAGATCTGGAATGACGCGTCGTCTAGATATTATAATATATTATCATACTATTATCTATTACAATGCACATCTCTCTCTCTCTCGTCAAGACACATAAATAAATAATTAAATAAATATATAAATAATTAGATAAATAATACATAATCTTAATGAATAAATGGACCATCTAATCGTCTAACCTTTATTCGCAGTCTTTTTACTCAATTTTGTATAATATTGCTATTTTTGACCTTTTCTATATTATTAATATTGTATTTCTCGTACAGTCCCATTCAATCGCCCGAAAACGCCGATCAACAATGGAGCACGCGCAGCAGCCCCGGCGGCGGCGGCGCCGCCGCGGGTTCGCTCAACGCCCGCTCCGCGCTGCCCAAGTCGTCGAGCTACGCCGGCGGCATCGCCAGCGGCAGCGGCGTACGGAGGGCGATGCCGATGTCGGCGTCGATGCCGCTGTCGATCGCGCGATCGTCGTCGTCATCGTTCGGCGCCGGCGTCGCGGCTAATGGTGCCGTCGTCGACAAGAGCAACGTCGGCGTCGCCGCGACGGTCGCCGCCGCGGCCGCGGCTGACAGCGAATTGGAGCCGCTGATAAGGGCGACTGCGGAAAACACCAGAGTGAGTATATAATTCTGAGGGATAATGGTCGAAAGGTACGGGAATCGAGTATGCCTGTACAGCATGGGAATTCGAGCGGGGGTCAAGCCCGAAAGTTTTTCAAACAAAGTGCCTTTATTGGGCTAAAGAACGATGGGTACGCGTCGAGAAACGTTTTTTGACGTTTCGGACAATGTTCGCTTTTCCTAGAAAGTAACAACATGAGAAATTCTTGAAATAAAATATACAAAAAATCGGTTAAATTGAACCAAACATAGTCAAAAAATATATGGCTCGGAACGCCGCAAAATTACGCGTTTTTATGCTTAAAATAAGCTAAAAACGCTTAGAATACACCGTTTTACGATTTTTACGAAAAATCTACAATTAGGTTGATAACAGCTATTCAGCATGGGGTCAGTGGCCTTTATGGGGTTCAAACGCGCTCCCTTTAATCCCCAGCCAAGAACACTATGGAATAAACACATGAACACGTCGGTCTGGATAGGTCTAAGCCCCCAGCATCCAGCGAACCCCCCAAAAATCGATAAACTCCAAGAATCGAATTTTTGGCTATATTTTTGGCAATTTTAGCCCAAACGGACCCCACAGAGTTTAGCAGGTTATCAAGTATGATGGAATAGAGTCGATCTCTGCATCAAGGTGCTGTCTTTGCAGCTAGTTTGAAAAAATCGCCAATTTTTCTGAAATAAGCGGAAAAACATGGCGGAGAGATAAAAGCATTCACGCCACACTCAGGTGTGGGAAGTTTGAACCCCATAAATTAATTTTTGGTAAGTTTTTTGTTTAATACTAATAATACTGATACTAATACTTCATTCGGAAAAAAACAAGGATAAAACAAAATCGAAAGGAAAATAGCATAATTTAAAATGCGAAATGTCGTGGACACACAGGCAAATAAATTTCAAATAAAATAAAATGAAAAAAACAACATAATAAAGCATTTTTGACGCCAACAGATAGAGCTTTGTGAGAAATGTCAGAAAATTTCATTCTTTCGACCCACCATCAATTTTTCGGCCATTTATTATCTTCTAAGATTTCCGGACCCCCAGAACGCAAATAATGAGAGTTCTGCCTTTGTAAGACAGGCGCACAACACGGATGATTTAGAAATAAAGTTGAAGGCTGAAAAAGGGTCGATGGGCTCACTTAAAGCATTACTGAGCTAAATTGACCAAAAGATTCGTTTAAAAGCTGAAGTAGCGTGATAACTCAATCACAGCGTCCGATCAATTTCAAGCACTGCAGCAGAAAAGTTTCAATTTTCATCCGTTTTTGATCGTAATTTTCAAGTGTTTTTCCCAGAACACTTTTCCTTTTTGCCTTATAATTGGGTCTAGAGCAAACACACACACACACACACACACTATATATATATATATATATATATATATATATATATATATATATATATATATATATATATATATATATATATATATATATATATATATATTATATATATATATATATATATATACAAACACATACACACACACGAACACACACGAGTGTGGCAGGTGTGACTTGATGGGAGTAGGACCTTCAGGGCCCGGTTCCACCAAGCCTTGACAAGTCTGACAAGTTTGACAAGTGCTAGTCGGACAAGTAATCGGTTTATACCAAAATCTTGTCGGACAAAACACTTTTCGTTCGTCAAAAGTAGTAAAAAATGCGTTTTGACTAGTAAAATTTACAAGTATACTTGTAAGCCGTTGCACCAAATGACAAGTAAAAAATTTACTTGTCAAAAACTAGTAAAATTTTAATAAGTAGGCTTGTAATTTGCCCTTGTTAGTTTGCTGTTTTTGTCCGAAATATATACGGTTTGGATACAGACCAATTGAGCATTGATGATGCGGAAATCATCTTATGTGAATAAAAGTGAAAAATCCTATAATCAGCGCTTATTCATGAAATTCTTCATTTTTTATTTTAACCCGAGATTTTTAACTCAAGGTAAACCAATGATCGAAATTTTCAATTAATTCATGCATTGCATAATCACTGGTAAAATTTCTTGAACGTCACAATGAACTAAGTAAAACAAAAGTTTAGGTCTGGGTTAGAAACTTAATGTTAAAATGCGTGAAAAAAAACAATCATTATTAATGATTTCTAATTGGATAAAGATAAATTTTAAATCAGTAATAATTGCCCGTTTTCGATATATGATATTTCTCGAAATATCTCCCTAACGAGTTTATTTTGATTTGCATATGATCAATCGAGTTGTTTATTCGCCTCAGAAACTCGTTTTTACGCGGTAATGATGACTAATAATTATCGCCGCGCCTCTTCATTTGCACCGATCCAATTAACTTTCACAAAATGAGCCCTCTTATATATTGCCATCGTTTTTGCCCTCCCGATCCATTCTCAACTTTTTTGTTGACCTCCAATTACATTAGTTATCTGACGCCTTGCAGCATTTTGCGGCGGTGGTGCTAGCATTCTCTGACAAAAAAAAGCACTGGTTGCTTTCTGAGCGATTACAAGTCAATTATGAATTCGCACATTTGTCAAAACAACTGATAATAATCAACAAAATATGTGACGCATGAATCAGTCGTATTTTTCACTTTTCCTGGATTTTTTATTATATTTTATAATTGCGCCATAATTAACGGAAAATCCCTCGCCGATTAATGTAAAGCTGTTCTTCAGGCTAGCCTAAATAACGCATTTATCGGCTCAAGTAGATACTTTACCTATGTATTTTATTACAAAACTCGGATATCGCGTAACATAGCTGAGGATCGCAGATAATAAGCTGAAACTTTTAAGAATACAGTAAACAATTATTGAATTGAATACAAAATGAAACCGAAACATGAAATGAATGACAATACGGTCTAAGTAGAAGTAAAAAATATCTTTTATATCCAGTGTTTGTTTTGTACAAGATCCGTTTGTACATGTACAAAGATGGTCCCCAAAAGTCTTTGTACATTTTGTACATGCAAATTTTTGTGTGCTATAATATAGTACAGTAGCGATTTTAGTGCGGTAATAACAGAGTTTTCGATCTTTGGTAGTGTATTTTACCTAATTTCTGGGTTCTCCCCAAAATTACTAAAAATTGTGTCAAAACGGCAAAATTTGACATATTTCCATTCTAAACGTTTCCATTCTAATTTTTCCATTCTTCACTCTTTTCTACAGTTTTTGTCTTCCCAAAAATCTTTGTACATTTTGTACACACAAATTTTTGGGTACTATAATATGGTACTGTAGCGATTTTAGTGTGGTAAAAACAGAGTTGTTCGACTTTCGGTGGTGTATTTAACCGGATTTCTGGGTCTCTAAAAGCAAAAATCAATAAGAATCGTGCTTAAAACGGGGTTGAAGCGCCGAAAAATTTGACATTTTTCCTTTTGAAATGCAATTTATGCCATTATAAAGATATGTAAAACACACAATTACTCATTGCGGCGCGAAGCGCAAAAAGTTCTTGCGAATTTAAGACCTTTTTTACAATTTTTGTCTTCCCAAAAATCTTTGTACATGTACAAAGACGGCCCCGAAAAGTCTTTGTACATCGGGAAAAATCTTTGCCGAGTACAAAAAAGCAGTGTTCATATCTTAAAATAAGGAAAGTGAAATAGTGTATTGAAATAAATTTTCGGCGTATAGTGTGCTGTGAAATTGCGTCAAGTTTTATAATGTAGTTTTCAACCGAAAGTCGTAGTTCAACTGTTCACTGAAGCTTAAGTAGCTTTTAAGCTTTCACTTAAGCCTTTGTATGATTTCTTGGTTCCTTTAAAAATAATGCATTGTCTTAACTTGGTTCAATGACGAGTTTTCTAAGACAAGCCCACTCGAAATTGCTTTTTTGTCATCTGTTTCGACCTCCAAAACGACTGCACCTCTAGGATTTGAGTTATTCAGAAATTATGAATAAAAATGCTATTTTACGAATTTAGCGATTTTTGTCTTAAAATCACTAAGTTTGCTTCTTATCCGCCCGTGCACCATTCTATCTTATTTGACTCTTAGTGAAATTTCCGATCGGTAGCCTTCAATAGGATTTGAACACGACTCTAAGCGTAGCAAATATGGAATAAGCTGCTATGATTTTATTTATTTTTGTCCATTTGCTTCGATTTTCCTGATTTCCCCGGATTTTGTGCCGGGGTTTGCATAGTTTCTAGCGAATTTTAGACAAAATCGCATAGAAGCGTATTACGTATAAATGTTCAGGAATGTCAAACTTTACGCAAATTTTTCTAACCAGAAATCATTATTACGACAAGGGACAGTGAAAATGCATAATAAATGATTTTTAGGAACTATTTTTGGGAGTTTGGGAAAGTTATCGTCCTACTGTCAGGAAACCCGCGGCCAATGAATTCATTGCGAATCGGCAGAAAAGTATTGCCGAAATTTCGATAAATATTTAATTAGTCCAAAAAAGGCTAAGCATCGATGTTACAGGTCATAAATTTGGTTAATATCAGCATAAAAGTTTATAACCAGTTGAATTAGCTAGATAAATATATCTTTGTTGGAACTATGCAAAAACTTTTGCACTTCTGCCAAGAGTTCGTGCGCTAAGCTGGGTTGTTTGCATCCCATTTTGGTATTGTTTATACGACAAAAGCTTGTCTCGATTTTGTCATCAATCTGCCCACCTTTTGATAATTGTTTGCAGTTTTTAAACCTAGTAGCAAGATTATTGGGGTTTAAACCTCCATTGACCATCATTTTTTGCAGTCAAAATGGACCATCAAAGCAAAAACTCCTAGTTCATATTAAGCTACACCATCTTTATTTGCTTTCATAGTTATTACTTTCATTTAGTGCAATTTTTTATGCTCTTTTTAAGTATGTGTGTTATTTTCTGTGAAAATTATTTTTGAAAGAGGTATAACTAAAAATCTATTACATTGCATGAGAATCGGCGCCTGGTGTATATCCATGCAAAAACAAGAAAAAATAGATTTCTGTTGCGTTAAACACAACCAAGGGTTGCATTTAAAAAGCTGGAAATAAATAAACCACTATCTTTTTTATTAGAACCTATTTTCCCATTTTTGAGTTTTTGTGATATCACTGTAAATAGGCCTAGAAATATTTATTTTTTACTACTCTATAACTTCTCATCAAGCTAAACCATTAAAAACGATGTAACTGAAGCCAAAACGAGGCTAGACAAAGTTTTGGGCACATGGATAAGGAAGAACAGAAAAAATGCCAATAAAGTGATTCATCATGCCTCTGACATACGGCACGGTAAACGGACGATTAACCCGTGCTAATAATTTTTCTGACTGAAGATATAGCCAGAAAGGACCCATATTCAGTAATTTGATACAATAAGGAAAGTATGGAGTTAAAGCAATATTGAAATGGGGTGTAAACCAATGGCCAGAGCGCGCGAATAGCTTGCAGCTGGACAAACGTTTTTACACTGCTTAACCCAAAGCATTCCCATCTATTTATGCAGCTGTTCTCAAAATTATAACTTTATATTAGCCTAATTTCCAACGTAAGATTGGGGTGTAATCCTTTTCTGGCTCATTCCGTATATTACCGGAATTCTCGTTTTTTCTTTAATTGACGCAGATAATCGAAGAGGACGATCCGTCGCAAAAGTACGATCCGTCTAAGAAAGGAGCCGTCAATTTCACGTTGCGTTACAATTTTGATAAGAACGCGTTGGTGGTAAACATAAACAACGCTTCGAATTTGCCGCCTAAAGCTTGTTTGCCCGGTTTCGCAGCGGTCGCGTCGGAAATTTCGTCGCAGATTAGCGAACTGGAGTCAACGCTGGATCCTTACGTTAAGCTGCAGCTATTGCCGGAGAAACAGCATAAAGTGGGCAACTCACCATTTCAGTCTCGACCAAATGCACATGGAAATGGACAGGGGTGGATTTAGGGGGGCGGGGAACCCCCGCCACCCCCATTGGCCCAAAATAGTGCGCAAAATTAACGATTTTTGAGCGATTTTTAGCGATTTTCTGGTTAAAACGGCTAATTTTTCCGCCCAAGTCAGGGTTCGCCGCCCCCCTTAGGGGGTACCGCCCCCTTCGGAAAATCCTGGATCCGCCACTGGAGATGGGGTCTGGAGCAGACATGCACATTGGTCTAGAATTTAGGAAGTTTAGACCAGACATGCACGTGGGGAGGTGCTTTGGGGGGTCTAGATTATAGGTGCGCAGCAACACAGCATGGCCGATCTAGGGGGTGGGCGAGGATTGACTTGTTTAGGCCAAAATGACCTCAAAAATTGGTATAAGCACTAAAATAGCATTAAAACAATATTATTATACAGTTTCCGGTCAATTTGAAGCACTTTAGGGGAAAATTTTCATTTTTCTTTCGTTTTTGGCCTTCATTCTGTCTCATTTTCCCCACAAAATTTTTCATTATTCTATTCTGAATGGGGTCAGGGACCCCGCTACCCCTACGTGTATGCCTGGTCAAGATCTTCCAGAATGGGAAAATGAAAAATTTCATGGGAAAATGAAGGCAAAAGCGGATAAAAATTGAAAATTTTCTATGAAAGTGCTTCAAATTGATCAGAAACTGTGTAACAAGCGCTTACGCCAGTTTTTGAGGTCATTTTGGCCCAGAAAACTTCATTCTTGACCCCCAGACCGACTGTCCCTCCCTTCCTTCCCCCAGATCGGCCATGCTGTGCACCTATGTTCAAGACCCCAGGATGGAAAAATGGGAAATTTCCCGAAGAAAATGAGGCAATATAAAGGCCAACAATGGATGAAAGCTTAAGATTTTCTTCAGAACTGTTTGAATTTGACCAACAATTGTATAATAAGGTCGGTTTAGCAATCTTTTAGCATTTATACCACTTTAAGGTCAATTTAGCCCATAAAAAGCTAAATATTTGACCCCCTCGTAGACCATCTGACCTTCAGAACGGCCATACAATGCATGTGTATGGTCTGTACTGAATCCAAATATGGAAAAATCAGGAATTCTGTTGTAAAAATGAGGTAGAGTGAAGGCTAAAACGGATGGAGCAAAAATCTTATCAAAGAACTTATTGACGAGGAACCGCGGATTCACATAGTTTTTACGCTCTCTTAGCATTTATACCAGTTTTTCAGGTCATATTGACCCGAAAAAATCAATAAATAACTGATCTCAGACCGGCTGTGCCCCAATAACGGTCAACATACAAGTACCAACGGGACTTTCTGCGGTAGGGACTTGGTCTCAAAAATTATCTAAATGTGACTAATTTGTGCTTAGAGTGGTAGTTATCATAGGATCGCAGCACCAAAATTCTGGGTGGGTGTGTGTGTTTACAGTGGCGGATCCAGGATTTTCCTAAGGGGGGGCGGTACTCCTTTGAGGGGGCCGAACCCTGACTTGGGCGGAAAAATTAGCTGTCTTGACTTAAAAATCGCTAAAAATCACTCAAAAATCCTTAATTTTGCGCACCATTTTAGGCCAATAGAGGAGGGGGCGGCCGCCCCCCGCCCCTAAATCTGCCCCTGTGTGTTTGTGTGTGCGTGTGTGCAAGATTTATCAAAGGTCAAAAATGGTCCTAAAAATTATGGTATGGCTAATGAACACCGTTTTTCAACGTTCCTCATCGAACACTATCTATTGGCATCAGAAAAAACAGAAAAAATTTTCTGGAGGATATTTTGATTTCTAGGAACGACAGAAAAGCATTAAAAAAATAAAAACACGATATAATTATTATCCCAGAAATTTTCTATATTTATTCTGAGATACGAGTAAATGATAGAAAGTTTAAACGGCATGGCCTTTGGAGGAAGGGGGGCAGAAAGATCGAAAGTCAGCCAGAACGATTTTTTTGCTGAAATTTCGGAAAAAATTAGTGCTCTGATAGCGTAAGATGGCTTTAATTGACATTTTCTGGTCGATTTCAAGCAATGTTGCAAAAAATTTAGATTTTCGTCCGTTTTGGACCTATAACGTTACCTTATTTTCGCCAGAAATTTTCATACTTAAAAAATTAGCTTAAATTTTTCTCACAGTAAATATCGTAAGTGATAATCGGATTTATTCTTGAAATCGTAAGAAATTTTCCAAATTTTCGGTAATTTGGCAAAATTTCGTTTAAAAGTGGTCATTAAAAATTTATATTTTGAACGAAAAAATCACCATACATAAACAATTTAAATGGCTCATTTTCTGCCTCTCTTAGAAAATTATAAATTTTAGGCGTCAGCAGGCACGTAGCTGGCCGTCCTATTTCGGGGGGACCAACACCAATTTTGGGAGGACTAAGCCCAAAAAGGCCAAAAATAGCACAAAATAACGTTTAAAAAGTCCTATTTTTCCGATTTTTTCTGAATTTTGGGGGGATCCGGACCCCCCATTACCCCCAGGGCTATATGCCTGGGCGCCAGTGAGAGTTTCTGGGGTCGATCCAGTAGCCATTCTGGGGGCCAAACGTCTCCAGTCTACATCTGATGTCAATACAATCAAAAATGATAGCCACATCGATCGATTCAAAGTTCGTAACTAAAAACGTTAGCCCTGACCCAATTAGGAATGAAAAGTTTATCAAACATCTTGGCTATTAGTTTATTGGATACAATGTAAACTAATGTTTGCCGCCTAAACTTGAAATCGAGGATAAATGCAATTCGTCAAATGATCTTTGCTAACTTATCAATTCATCAAAAATAAAAAATCGAAAAAAGCGAAAAAATAATTGATTAATTACTTAATTAGGTAATTAATTAATAATTAATTAATTAATCAATAATTTCACTAACTAATCTTAGGAAAAAAATTGAGTTGTTTCTACAAAATAAAGCTCTTATTCTCAACATCTGATAAATGTATTGTTAAATCACCAAGACAAGGAAACGCTTGATCCTGAGTTAAGCTCACTTCGAAGGACAGCCGAATAATCGAGTTCTTTGTCGGATTTTAAACTTTACACTGACGATAGTTTACAGTCTTCGGATCGTCTGGAAAATTCGCCATTTTTTCTCAATTTTTAAAATTGAAGTTTCGAAATTTTTAAAAAAATTTTAAATTCAAAATTCAAAGCTCGCTAAATCTACGTACTCGTACTTTTTTACGCTTTCTTTTGTAGGTAAAAACTCGAGTAGTACGAAACACGTTGAATCCGTTGTACGACGAAGAATTTACGTTCTACGGCTTGGGCTACAATCAATTGCAAAGCACGACTTTACACTTCGTCGCCGTCACATTCGACCGGTTTTCGAGGGACGAAATTATCGGCGAGGCAGTGTGTCCTTTACACACGATTGATTTGAGCCAATCGGATAAGCTGGCTGCGGTCAGCTTGGAATTAGCGCCCCGCACATCAAAAGTATTAATTAATTACAATAATTTGTTAATTATAATAATTAAATGAATAATTGATTAACTGGTTACATGATATTTGAGCCAATCGGATAAGCTGGCTGCGGTCAGCTTGGAATTAGCGCCCCGCACATCAAAAGTATTAATTAATTACAATAATTTGTTAATTATAATAATTAAATGAATAATTGATTAACTGGTTACATGATATTTGAGCCAATCGGATAAGCTGGCTGCGGTCAGCTTGGAATTAGCGCCCCGCACATCAAAAGTATTAATTAATTACAATAATTTGTTAATTATAATAATTAAATGAATAATTGATTAACTGGTTACATGATATTTGAGCCAAGCGGACAAACTGGCTGCGGTTAGCTTGGAATCAGCGTCCCGCACATCTAAAGTATTGATTAATTAGAATAATTGATTAATTTAATTAATTAAATTATTTAATTAATTGATTAGTTAGTCGATTAAGTGAAGTTAATTGGTTAAGCTGGCTGCACTCGGCTTGGAATTAGCACTTGGAACATCTTAAGTATTGATTTTATACAATAATTAATTAATTACATAAATAATTTGTTTACTGATCACATGATTTTTGAGCTAATCCGATAAACTGGCTGAGGTTGTCTTGGAATCAGCACTCCGCACATGAAAAGTATTGATTAATTATAATAATTAATTAGATTAATTATATTATTTAATTAAATAATCAATTTAATTATTATTATTGATTATTTGACTGATATTTGAGTCAATCGTATAAGCTAGCTGCGGTCAGCATGGAACTAGCTCTCCGCGCATCAAAAGTATCAATTACAATATTGATTAATTATTATAATTCATTAATTTATTATTTGATTAAATAGTTCTACGTATTAATTTTTGCTAGTTAGAATGGTAAGCAGGGGCGGATTTAGGGGGGCGGGGGGGGGGTGGCCGCCCATCCATTGGCCTAAAATAGTGCGCAAAATTAAGGATTTTTTTAGCAATTTTCAGTGATTTTCTGGTTAAAACGGCTGATTTTTCCTCCCAAGTCAGGGTTCCGCCCCCTTAGGGGTACCGCCCCCCTCCCCTTAGGAAAATGCTGGATCCGCCACTGATGGTAAGTGGGCATCATCTGACCCGGTCGATTCACCATAATCGGAGAAATGTATTTTTTGAATGAGTTTTGTCCAATTTTGGTAACTTTCTCGCCTAATTTTATAATTTCTCATTTTTTGTGAATTTTTCATTATATTTCTTTAAATTAATAATAGTTGATAAATGCATTTACTGACTTTCGCCTCCACTTCAATGTTATTTTTAGCGCCACACTGTAGTCGCGACGATTATTGGTTGAGATTTTTGAGCGAATTTGTTTTACTTTGACCATTTTTTATTCGAACTTTCTAGCGAAAATTTGAATATTTCGAATTTTAGTTCGCTTGTAAACTGTCATTTTGATTGTTCTTATCCTTTTTTTCGGCCTGCATTTCAGCATGTTTCGGTTTAAATTTGTTTAATTCAGACAGCATAAATACTTCCCGCGCAATTTTTCCAGAAATTTGATTTTTGAAAAATATAATTTAATTTTTTTTTGGTTAAAAATGTTTCAATACAAATGATTCTGTACTAAAGTCCTTTCTGAATCCTTAATAGTTTAGTATAAAACGATTTTCGATAAATATCTACGATCAACATAATTACAGATCATCGGAAAATATTGTTTAAATCTGTTTCGACGCCGCCAGTTATTGGATTTTTAGTAAAAAGCTGGACGTTTTATTTAGTTTCAAAACGCTCAAAATAGAGGCGATATTTTGGTATCGTTGAATTATCAGCCGGCTACTTCAAAAGTCACTGTGGTTGTGCTGAAGGCTAAGAATTTGCCAAAATTCGACATAACAGGATTCGCAGGTGATTTTTGAGCCTTAAAATCATTCCACAAATTTGAAATCTTCAAAAGATTTTAACCGTATCTTTGAACATATTAAAAATGATAATTAATCGCATATTCACCGGGAATTTGAAAATTTCCAACGATTTTGAGGAAAAACCGAGTAGTTATCGCTTACAATAATCATTGCGAAAAAATCTGAGCTGATTTCTTGAGTATGAAAATTTTTTGGTTATAAAGGCAATGCTTAGATTAAAAGTGGACAAAAACCGAAATTTCCTATAAAATTGCTTAAAATCGAACTGCCAAAGACCATTCTCGGGCTACTTGAATTTTACGTCATTTTTAAGGCCACTATAGCCCAAAAAAGTTTTTGGCTTATCCATCGTCCGGCCTATTCCCCTGACCGGCCACGCCTTTTATTCACGGTCCAGATACCTCAAAAGAAGTGAGTAAAAATTTTGGGGTTAATTAATTATACGAAATTATAAAAATGACAAAAATCAATTCTTTTTACGGAAGGCTTGGAATCGGATCGAAAATACAAATTAAAGTCGTCGTCTTCTTACTCGTCATATTGTGGACTTATGGTCCGGTTTAGAACAGACACACTCGTGGGGTCGGAGTCTAGACCACGCGAATTCTGGGAGAGGGGTTTGAAGTGCCTTTTTGGGCTCAAAAACAGTGGATACGCGTCAAAAACATCTTTTTTAGCTTTTCTTACGATACTTTGTCTTTGTAGATGGTAGTGGCGTAGCTGTGGAGGGGAGGTTGGGGGACTCTACCCCAAAAACTTTGGCACTATCGATATTTTTTACAAGGGTCCCCCAAAGGGAAAAATTGGAGATATTTAAAGCGCATACGAAAGACCGCTAGCGTAGATTTTAGCACACTTTTTCAGCTGATGGGTCCAAAATTTTTGGGCGCTTAGCGCCTTATTTAAAATCAGATTGAATTTTTTAAAGTTTTTTCCTGAAATGTGTAGATCTCGTTGAGAAAAGCTCAAAAACAGCATTAGTTTTGCCTATGCATTAGTAGTTCGTGAGATTTCCAACTTTAAAATTTTCGTCGCCCCTCCCCCCAAAAAATCAGAAAACCAGCTACGCCACTTAACAGTTAAAACATGAGAAAAATTTTGGAAAATATCAATAAATTCGAATAAACGAAAATTTGAATTAAAATGTGAGTATATGGCGTGAAACGCCGAAAATTTGGCATTTTTATTACACAATGAGCTTAAAACGCTTAAAGCAGCATCTTTCTGCGAATTTTTGGAAAATAGCGAATTCTGGCATGATCGACAAAGTCTCATTGGGGGTGAAAAGTTTCCGGGCTCGGCGTCGATACCTCCCCCTAAAGCACTCCTTCCAGGATCATGTTTGGTGCCCATTGTTTGTTAGAAAAGACGTTCAATTTTCGGCTCGAATTTAGGATTGCTAAGGTGTTTTTCACTGTTTTTCTCCTCTTTTCACTGTTTTCACATTTTTTTTACTGAAAGCACGCGTCCAAAAATTTTGCCCTCTTTTCTCAGATCCCTACGTCAAAGTGTACATGCTGTACAATGGGCAAAAAGTGTGCAAGAAAAAGACGCACGTGAAAAAGCGCACGTTGGCGCCCGTGTTCAACGAATCGTTCGCGTTCGACGTTCCGACGTCCGGCGACGCGTTGGACGCCGTCAGCTTCGAATTGCTCGTCATGGACTGGGACCGGGTCACCAAAAACGAAGTGATGGGCCGAGCCGATTTGGGCCCCAGGGCCAAAACGGCGTCGGGCCGCCGTCATTGGCTCGAAGTGCGCAACAATCCGCGCAAGCAGGTCGCCGAGTGGCACCGGCTCAGACCGTGATCGGTTAAACCCGTGGCGAGATGCTCCGAGTCGACTTTATATTCGCGGCGATTCGCGATCGCGTTCAATTCTGTCTAAGACGGTTTTTCGTCACGCAAAAATTTCTGCGCTTCGTATCGCTACCATGCATGATCTTGGGGGGAGGTTTTCAACCCTTCCCCCATAAAAATTTTCACCCCCCGCGAAAATTTTTCAACCCACCTACCAGAATTGGCGATTTTTTTGAAGTTCACAGAAATTTTCTGGAAATTTGTAGAAAGGATGCTTTTTCATGCTTTTTTCAGCCATTTATTTGCTCAAAAGTGCCAAATTTTCGGCGCTTCGTGCCATATATTCATGTTTTAAGCGATATATTGGTCAATTTATTCGACTTTTCCCGAAATTTTTTTCATGATTTCATGCTCTAGAAGGATAGAGTATCGTCAGAAACGCCAGTGTACCGGCCATTTTCGGGCCCAAAAAAGGCACTTTAGGTTTTCACCCCCCCAGAATTCCCATACTGTGCATGTATGGAGACTAGTCTTATCATCTGGCTTGAAGTGTTATAAACATGTTGATTTTCAGATTTTTATCGGCCGGTCTCCACAAGCTAAATTAACCCCTAACACAGCAATTTAAGATTTTTCTAATTAAATGGATTTTCCCTTTGGATTCCAAAAAGTTAGACGAAATTCTCTGATGGAAAATAATGTGCTTTTTCCTGCGAAGAAATTAAATGTTCCGAGGTTAATTTGTTAATTTTAGTTGGAAATTAAAGAAAAAGTTGCGAAATGAATTTTTTTACCCAACTTTCCATTTTTTAAAAACTGAATCGATCCGCTAGAAATCAAAAGAAAATTTGGATTTTTGATCCTCGCACGACTCAATTTTTATTCTTTAAATTTTTTTTTAATTAAAAAAGATTCGTCGCATCGATCTTTGCACGCCATTTATTATCACCGGCTTTACTGTATTTCTAAAGATGCATTTTTATCGTTCTTTCTACGATGTCATATTTTCTATAATACCTACGGCGCGACGTCCAATTATGATATTTACTACTTCAAAACATTTGCTGAATAAATTACACGTGTTTTCCAAATAATCATGCACGCGCATATCAGGGCCAAGATTTGTAGGGGTTCGAAAAATTTGAAAAAAATATTGATACTGAAAATATAATTTTTCGATCTTTGTCTTTGTTATCAAGCTCAGTTGGCGTAGAAAAATCGCTAGAATATGAAAAAATTAAAATTTCATTGTGAGCTTAGCGTTTTCTCGCAAACTGACAAATTTGGTATATTTATGCTTGTGACGTTTGATTCATTGATACTAACAGAAAAGTAAATTATGATTAATGTACATTTGTTGAACTTTTATAAAAATTAGTACAAATTAGATTATTTTATTTGCCTACAAATGTAACTGTAATTCAAAGCTAGTAAACCTACTGCTCGTTGAAGACTGCTGGTGATGCATTTTAAATAGATTTTAATAGACTTAATGGATGATTTGATGGTATTTATGATGGATTTGATGGATCTTGACAAAATAAATTTTCTATAGACGATTTTGAACTTTTTTTGTTTTTTATGTTAAAAAAATTAATTTTTTAATTAAATTCAAATTCATAATTTATGTTTGCTTATTCTTTATTTATTATTTATTTTTTGTACTAATTGATTATCATTTAATTTTTTATTTTTATTGATAGATATTTTATTTCATTTTTTATTAAAAATTTTATATTTCCATTCTATTTTAATCTAAGGATCCCTAAAGAAATAGTTTTGAATGGTTTTGTGGTTGTCTGTTCAACATGGAATTCGCAATTTTCGATATGGATCGTATGCATCATGCTAAAAACCTTCCAGACTTCATTGTATACTAAAATCACGTGCAAGGCTAGCAACCGGGTGCCCGTCACACATAAACGGAGGAGGGTCTGATCCCCAAAAGATGGCTGATCTCCCCGCCCCAAAGTCGATAGATCCCCATACTGAGTTTTTGGTGCTATTTTTAGCGATTTATCGACTCCTAACAACCCCCACAGAATTTGGCTGCTGCCCATGTAACTATTTAATAATCGAGGAAGATTTCAAATCGTCGACGTGAACGATAATAATGCAACGCGTTTTGAGTACGAAATCGGAAAAAAGTACGAGCTGTCAAAATACTTCATTTAAATCAATTGTTTATATAACGACTAGCAAAGAAAAATGCTCCGATGGAACAAAAAAGATGAATATACTTGGAATTGTGGATTATTATGGATGTAAAAGGAGGGGACTAGGAAAATCTACCTAAAGTCGGAAAATCTGCTAAAAATCACACTTTCTCTAAGCAACGCAAAAATCGATGTATATTCTGCGTCCAACAGATTAAAATAAATATTCAACCATAACAATGATTGAAACAGCAGCACGTTAGCTATGCAGTAGCTATGGGAAATGATATTAAGTAAACTAACAGTCTTCCAAGCCAATTGAATGAAATAGCAAACATCGAAGACAATTGAAGACATGGTTGGTTAAAAACAGTAGGAAACACGTAAGTTGACTTGAAACAGACTTAATGTAGATACACTAGCATGCCCGAAACGATTGTGTGCACTAATCAATCGGCTCCTGCTTTGCTTGCTATAATGCTCATAAAACAAAACAACTTTAAATACAATACCTCTTAGTTTTCTATCAATCAGGTGCCAGCAATTTAAAAAAGTAACCTTGATAGATTTCGTTTATACACTCTTATCTGAAACTTCGAACATTATTTAAAAAAGACACTTTTTTAGAGGCCGCAGAATATACATCGATTTTTTGCGTTGCTTAGAGAAAGTGTGATTTTTAGCAGATTTTCCGACTTTAGGTAGATTTTTCCTAGTCCCCTCCTTTTACATCCATAATAATCCACAATTCCAAGTATATTCATCTTTTTTGTTCCATCGGAGCATTTTTCTTTGCTAGTACACTACTTTTAATTAGCGTGATTTCAGTACATCAGTCAGTAAACACAATCAGTAACATGCCACAATAATGACAACAGTCCAAGAACGCGGAAAACAATATTGTTCTTAACATCAGCATTATCCTTTCTAAACAAGACAACCTTATTGACACCATCCATTTTCAAATTAAAACTGCATTAAGTTATTTCTTCTTAATGTGCAGTTCACTTATAATCAAGCACAAAAATTTAACCAACGAATTCACATTGCAAAT
This sequence comes from Mermis nigrescens, assembly GCA_036768485.1. Lineage (NCBI taxonomy): Eukaryota > Metazoa > Nematoda > Enoplea > Mermithida > Mermithidae > Mermis > Mermis nigrescens. Next base: position 1,660,348 of record JAVLUZ010000341.1, read on the forward strand.
CCTCACTAATCAATACACAAGCACAATGTGTTGTGACTTTTGAAATTGAAAACACCCAATTTTCAATTTTCAAATTGAAAATTGGATCAATTTTCAAATTGAAAATTGGGTCAATTTTCAAATTGAAAATTGGGTGTTTGAATTTGCGATGAAGAAAATAATCAAAAGATAGTCACTTGGTTTATTTAAGCCGAGTAATAAAATAACGACCGTCCACCAATTCCAAACTAAACGCAACTAATCTGATCACTATGAAAAAGTTTTGAAAAATGAGCTTGCTAAGCGAGAGTTGTAAACCAAGAGAAACTTAAAGTTAAAACCTACCATTAAATTATGAGAGAATTATAAAAGATTTTAAACTTCAAGAAAATGGAAAAGGCGGGATGTTGGTAAATTAGAAGGCAAAGATTTTCGGCAAAAATTCAAAAACTTCACGCAAATATCAAATGTAAGGAACACTAACGCTTTGATTTGGTAGTAAAATAAATTTGTAGTATAGACTACATATTAACAACAAATGAATAGTGCAAACTTTACACAACTACTAGGTGTAGAGAATACTAACAGTTTACGGCTTATTAATGTACATGATTACAATAAAGCTGTATATCTTTGTCGACTTCTGTGCACAGTAGTGTGATTGCTGGTTCATTTTAAACCACTTTTGCAGGCAATTTACATCAATTAAACGATAGCTCTCCATGTGCAAGATTTTGTGAAACATATTATAAACACGGCTAAGAAAGATTTAACTTTAATGCAACCCATTTAAGACAAAATTACATCTCTTCAATGATCTAAGGACACTTGAACATAATTTTTAAATCACTTTAGATTACTTTTGAGGGTAAACAAACTCACTTAATTGATGTCTCACATATGAATCCTTGAAAATTTCTTGACTTCAGTTACAAAGTCTCTGCAAGTCTATCGAATTAGGGTTAACACGTAACGTAAACTTTACACAAACACATAGCGTAAAGAATATTTTAGTCGGATTCGTAATTTTGATATTGCTCCGATATTTCTTTCAACATTTATGGAAAAATGAGTCTCCATAATGTTTTAAAGACAATAAACATTAGGTTTAAACCACTTTGCAATACTGCTGAGTGTAAGCAAGCGCGCCCAATTGACGTATATATTTCATTCCCTGTAAATTTTTATATCTCAGGAAAAAATTTCGATTTTTGCAATGCTCTAGAACAAAGGCTAACATGCAGTGTAAAAAATTACTCGGATATTATGATCAACATTCATGAAAAAATTATGTCTCTACAATGGTCTGAGGACATATAAACAATGAATGTAAACTACTTTACATCACTGTTGGATGTAAACAAACGCGCCTACGTGACGTCTCACATTTGATCCTTTGAAAACTTCTAGGCTCCAAGAAAAAATTAGGTTTCAGGAATGCTCAAAAACGAAGATAAATATATATGTAGTGTAAACTTCATGTAAACACCTAGTGTAAAGAAGATTTTAGTCAGATTCGTAATTTTGATATTGTTCCGATATTACGATTAATATTTATGAAAAAATTAAGTCTACATAATGTTCTATGGGCAAACTAACAATTGGTGTAAACTACTTTACAACACCGTAGAGTGTAAACATATGCGCCAGACTGGCATATCAAATTTGATTCCTGGTCCATTTCTAGACTTGATAAACGTGTCCCTGACTCGTAACCGGAGAAGCAGGCAGAAAAAACAAGACAGAAACGCATTTAAAACTCCAAATTTTTGACTTTACACTCGCTAAATATTAATGTATAGACAATTTGCTTTGACATGCACCCGATATAAAGCACTTTATTTTTATTCTATTAGACTTATCCCGACTTCTGGACGGAGAAAGTGGCGAACAAAAAACGCAACAAAAACGTATTTTCCACCATTTAGAACACTGTAAACTTTAAAATTCCGTACCGAACTCCCCATTGAGTTTAAAGAAATTCGGTTTGGTACAATTTGTAGCTTTTAAATCGTAGTACATTCCTGTGTGCCAAAATTCTGTTGCAAAAATTATTTGGCATGATTTATCAATCAAACTTCGGAAAAAACGTGTTTTTTAGCCCATTTTTTACCTCTGATTTCGAACTTTACACCCCCATAAATAACTCAATATTGCGTTTTTTTAAATGCGGTTTGCTGCGATGTTTAGCCCCTGTGAGGCACTTTATTAATGCTGTCTTCGATTTGCACTGACTCATAAGCGGAAAAATTTGGCAGAGAAATCTTAGTTAAAATCCATTTTTTTACACCATCCACTAGAGTGTAAACTTTAAACCCCAGGATCTAACTCACCATAGAGCATAGAAGACTTTGCTTATATGCAGAATGTAGCCCTTGATCCGCTCTACATTTCTGTCAGAAAACATTTTAAAAACCTCATAACCGGAGTTAGTATCGGACATAGGAAGGTTGAAAACTCGACCAAAAAGTGCTTTTTCACCCCCAGATTTTCGCACTCTTTACACTGCCGTTCGATAAATAATGCGAATTTCAAAAAACAAAAAAAGTGTCATCTGTAGAATTCATCCCTCTATTATCCTATTCTGTTCAATCCTTCGAGTCATCAATACTCAGTTGTCCACATGCCGCAGTAAAAAGGTCCCAAAATTTGTCCTATGTTATAACGTTACACAAAAACTTTACACCTTCTTTACACAGTCAATTTTGAGTTTCAAGAAAAACAAAAAATACGGGCAGCGAATTTTTTTATTATCTTTCTTTTAAAAAAACCGCACCTTCCAGAAGTGTCCCGTTATAGCTGTAGGGGGTGCCCAGGTGTTGGGGGTACCTAAGTATATTATAGGTACGCGCTAACGCGCTACCTATGATTTATATTTCCGCTTATTTTTACTTGTTTGTTTATTCCTTCTTTTATTTGTTTTCATTCTCTTAGTTCGTTGCCGAAAAATCGAACTCACTTAAACGTGTAGTAGAAAAAAACGACCGAAACTACATTATTCTACATGTACATTTGCGCGTGCATATAAAGCCGTTCCATTTTCGGATGCACCGAAAAATTCGTCGCGTTAAACTGTCGCTTTCACTACTAACCCACTAAAAATTATTGCGTTTTCCAGTAGTCACTTACTTACGCAATATAATAAACTACCATATTCCCTATTGTGTTTGATTTTTATTTTATTCGAATAACATAAAAGAGACAAGTTCGTCTCGGCGACACAAAACTGCGTAAAGAATATGTCGAAAGATGCGAGTCCTAGTGGCCTCATTTCTCCCCAAAATCTGTCCGTGTGTGCGCAACAATGAACGATCGAGATCGTCGCGACAATTATCGAAATCGGCCTTGTTTCGTTTTCATTTTTGTTGAAATTTCTAAGAGAGCCGGAAGCGTAAGCATGCCCGGATTACTGTAGCTCTGATCACTGTAGCTTTCATCTTGATCATATCACTTATCAGCACCTATGTATAACCGTTTATTTCTTTTCCGTCGTTTGCCCACCGACCCTTTTATCTTTATCGCTTACATTTTCGAATTTTCGTTCATCGATCAATATCAATATTCCCGAAAACTGCGCGGCGCGTTGAAATTTGTATTTTGGCTGGATTCGTAAAAATTTGGGCCGGGCGGGCGGCGGGCTATTAATCTTACCGCGCGGAGAAATTTCTGCGCGATTCGCTGATAACTTGCATGTGCGCATGTACTAATTTGGGCAGTCTGGCACGTCTTAAATTTTTTGGCAACACGCGATGATTAGTCGGGGTCAAGTTTAGTAGTGATCGGATCGTAGAAGTACGAGTAAATATAGCACATTGTAGTGTAAAGCGCATAATGCATGATAAAATCCTTTATATTAATATTGAAAAAGGGACTATAATAAATAATACCGATACTATTAAAAAATATTCTAACTATAATATTACTAATTTAAATAATAATAATAATAATAATAATAAATAATAATAATAATAACAATAATAATAAAAATAATAATAATCATATTAATAATAATAATAATAATAATAATAATAATAATAATAATAATAATAATAATAATAATAATAATAAAATAAAATAATAATAATAATAATAATAATAATAATAATGATAATAATAATAATAATAATAATAGTAAAGACCGCACATCCTGGTGCAGAAGGTTGATGGTTCGAACTCCGACGTAATGCAACGAGTTTTCTTCCTGGAGGCACGAAAACTCGTACATGAACACTTTGGTAGTGTTAGACTGAAGGATAGCCGGCTTTCATCCAGTCCTCCCCGTGCCATACCCCTAATCGTGAATATATGACACAAGTTAAACGAGAAGTTTTAGATTAATAATAATACTACATAATAATAACAATAATAGCAACAATAATAAATAATACACACACAATCAATATACATAATAACAATAATACCAATGCATTAACAATAATACATCAACAATAATAATAATAATAATAATAATAATAATAATAATAATAATAATAATAATAATAATAATAATAATAATAATGCTAATAATAATAATAATACCACTAACAATTACTAACTAATCATCAATAACAATAATAATAATAAGAATAGCTAACAATAATAATAATACCAATAATAATAACTAACAATAATAATAATAATAATAATAATAATCACACAATCAATAATACTGCCAATAATACCAATACCACTAATACTAATAATAACGCTAACAATATACTGATCAATAATATAATAATATAATAATAATAATAATAATAATAATAATATATAATAATAATAATAATAATAATAATAATGATGATTATTATTATTTCATTATTATGATTATTATTATTATTATTGTTATTATTTATTATTATTATTATTATTATTATTAAAAATGCCGTAAAGCAAATAATGTCTTGAATAATGATAATAATCGTATTATAAATTAAATCATGAACTTTACAGGAGGCCCTCGAGTTTTCTTTTACGATTTTTCAACTTGGTTTGTCATTTGTTCGATTTTCTGAAAACAGATAAGAAAATAGACATTTTAAATTTATTTAAATTGTCGAAATTATTTGAACGAAATCAAAGAAAGGCTAAAATAAACCCTTAAAACGGTTAGGGAATAGGATATCACCGATAATGAAGTATAATAGGATTGCTGTCTATTTAGGTTCATGAGGGGTGAATGACCTCATTCATATGTCTTGCTCGTTTA
>JAVLUZ010000341.1:1667657-1881109 GCA_036768485.1 Mermis nigrescens
AAGTTCTTTAAGTGGCCCGCGAAGTGGTAATGCTCTTTATTTACGGCCCACGACTGCTCAGCGCGGTGAACTTTAGGGACGGATCCAGGATTTTCTGACAGGGGCGGAGCCCCTAATTCTCTTAATAGTGTCAAAAATTGTCCGAAAAAGCCGTCCATTATGCTTAAAGTATCGACTTTTTCATCTTTCAGTAGACAGAATCATTTTTAATCTGAGAAAAGGTAAAAAATTCTGGAAGCTTATACGAAAAGCACGTAAAATTAGTGCAAAAACCGGGCACAAAACAACGAAAAAATTCTCTCGAAATCATTGTAAAAAATAACACAATCCTTGTTCACATAAATTACTCTACTAACGTAAAAAATGAAGTTTTTTGAACGCCAAGAAAGTCACTACATATCATTATTGGGTAATTTCCGGCGCCAAGCGCCGAATGGCAAAAATAAAATAAGCACAAGATTCTGTATTTGCGCCCAAACATTTTTTGACGGCAGGGGCGGCTCCTCTTCCCCCTTATGCTCCATAAAAATAGTACGTACATATGCCAGCGAACCGATGTTACTTTATTGATAATTCATTGGACAAAGTGAGGTACAAATACCGGTACCTACCTAATTCATAAACTGCAATGTAACGGAATTCAAGTTAGCGATTTTAGCACTACTTTGCATCACAATGCAAGACCGTGCACGCGAAACAAAGTTCGGAAGTCAATTTATAATGAAGGACTTCTTGAACTTTTTCAACCACTGATCGTACGCTTCATCCTTCTATGTAAAAAAACTTGATTTAATGGAATGGGTTCAATTTCGGACTGAAATTTCGGCGATCTAAGAAAAATCCGTCAAGAACTGACGCGGATCAGTACTGCACATGGGCATGGCGGGTCTGGTCTGGACCCTGCCTGAGAGGGTAAGTCGGTCTGAACGAAATTGCGCTATTTCGGGCCAAAATTACCTTAAAAAACTGGCATAAATGCTGAAAATGGCGGTAAATTTACGCACATATATATCTGTTTCTGGTCGATTTCAAGCACTTTTGAAGACAATTTTTAAGTTTCATTCATTTCTGACCTTTATTTTGCGTCACAATTACCCCAGAAAATTTTCTATTTTCCTATTTATTCTAAGAAGTCCAGCCCCCTAAACCACCATGGTGTTTGTCTGGTCTGGACCACGCGTAGGCGTGGGGGTCTGGGGGATTTGAACCTCGCCCTCTATGAATCCGGCGGACCCTGCCATATCGATGGACACCAAAATTAAATTTTTGGTGCTACTTTTGGCTATTTGGCCCTATCGGACCCCACAGATTTGGCAGCTGCCCGTGTATGGTCTGGCTACGCTCGAGAATCTGAAAGACCCTCCCGAAAATGAGATAGACCCCGGAATTTCGGTGCTAATTTCTGGCGATTTCGATCTACTCAGAATAGCCAGTACATTAATCTCTAGTACTAAAGCCGAACCATGGAGCCCACGTCCTTTGTCTGCCTTGACGTTTTAAATTTGAAGTCATAATATCTGCCGCCGTCTGAACTTTGGCAGTTGCTGAGATCCAACGATGAGTCCGGTCCTAAACCGGAAGCGGATCGATAAACAGATTGGGTGTTTAACGCCCGCAGGTCAATCAGCGCCGAATTGGGCGACTTATCGCAATAAAATGGTCCTGCTGATGATGGAGCCAGCTGAACTGAACCTGTGCTAATTTTTCCATCGACCGTCCGGCGAACATTGGATGTTTTTGGATCAAATACCAATAAATTAACGTTTGACGGTTTTTCGTCGTACAGTTTCGAAATTGACCGCCGGATCGGCACCGACCGGCGGCCGGATGCCGGCGACGGACAACCGGATGAGCAAGGCGACGTTAAGTGACTTTGTACGGTGGCGTAGGAACTTTGAACCGATTCCGGTGGGTCCGGCCTTTGAACGGATCGGGTCCCGATCATTGGCGGGCTCGGATCCGATTCCGTTGTTGACAACGTTTCCGAACAGGCCAACGGCGCCACAACGCTAAGAGGTATGGTTGAGTTTGTTTTGGCAGTATTCGCTTTGCTCTCTGGGCCGGTTTTAGGACCTACAATAACAATAACAATAATAATAATAATAATAACCTACAATAACCTAAGCAAGTTATGCAAGCTCCTAACTCGAAAGTGTTTATGATAAGATTGAAAGAACTTGAGTTTGCCAATTTTCTTAAGGGCCGTAATTAAGCGCATTCTTCGTCTGCCTTTACGCGTCCGCGTCCATCAAATATTATCGTAATATTATTTACGCAATTATACTATATTTCTTATGTAACATTTCATTCATTTCTTCAATCTCATTGATGACGAATAAATTTTGATTTGATTTGATTAGTATCAATCGTACATGATATTAGGGGTTTTGAGGTTTTGGCCCCCCACTTCCTCTACAGAAAGGTTCCCACCCCAAAGGTTTTCGCGCCTTCAGAGGGAGTGCTGTTTTATGCGTTTTTAGCTATCCTTTGACTCAAAAGTATGAAAGTTCTGGCGCTTCGCGCCAAATAATCATTTTTTGACGATATTTTGTTCAATTCGTTCAATTTTTGATATTTTTTCTGAATTTCTAAATTTTGTTAAAAAAAGTTCCAAAAAATTCCTATGCGTTGCATTTCTGGTAACGATATAGTGTGTCAAAAATTCAGTAATAGGACCAAAGAACACAAAATTTAAAAAATTGAATTTAGGAGTCAGCGGTATTTCATAGATTTTGGATTTCAAAACCTTCCTAATACATACGTAGAACTAGTGCTTCGAACATTGAAAGTGGCGAATCCATGACTTTTGTAAAATGAAGCACAATTTTCAATTTAATACTCGAATGCAGTTACCTCGCTACGCTTGGAAATATAAGAAAAGATTTTAGCGAACTTTAAAATCATAAATTTTAGATTTCCAAATAGATTTTTGATTTTAGATTTTTCAGATTTTAAAACTTTTTCTAGAAAAGCTTTTGCACATTTTTGAACTAGAAAGTCAGAAAATATTCAGGTGCTTAGCGACCGATTTATTGCTTTTGTATAATTTTTGTCATCCAAACAGCCCATTGAAACAGGTGAATATGTCAAAATTTTGTTTTGCTCCGCGAATTTAATGTTATTCTTCAGGCTATATCATAGGTAGCGTGTTAGCACGTACCTATAACATAGTGAGGTACCCCTAACATATGAGCCCCTGCAGCTATAACGGGACACATCTGGGAGGTACGGTTTTTTAAAAGATAGATAATAAAAAAATTTGCTGCGGGTGTTTTTTACAGTTCTACCCGGAATGTAAAGAGCGTGTAAAGTTTTACTGTAACGTCATTACATATGGTTTTTTTTAATTTTGGTCGGACGCTCGACTTATCTAGCTCAGTTTTGCACTCTGTTTAGTCTGGCTATTTTAAATTGTATACAATTGAGAAAGCTCAAAAGCACTTTTTATTTTTTGGAAGAGTTATTTATTTCCAGAATTGCAGTGTAAAGAGTGTAATGAATCTGAAGGTAGGAAAAACACATTTTAGCCTTTTTTCTACTGTCAATGACTCGTTTGATTAGGCCGTTGAAATTTTTGCTGATAGAAATGATACTTCGACCCAAGGGCTACTTTCGCTTTACCAGTAAATTGTTTTACACTCAAGTGTAGAGATAAATATAGAGGTTTAAAGTTTACAATCTAGTGGATGGTGTAAAAATAGCTTTTGTCTCAGATTTCTCCGCCAACTTCTCCGCTTATAAGTCGGGACAAGTTAAATAAAATAGAAATAGAGTACATCCCAAGGACTACACGATGTAGCGAAGCGCGTTTAAGAAACTCAATATTGAGTTACTTCTGGAGGTGTAAATTTTCGAAACTAGAAGTGTAACATTGGACGAAAAACACGTTTTCTTCCCTTTTTGATTGGTCAATATCTCAAATAGGATGCGGAACAGAAGTTCTATACTCACAAACGTACTACAAAGACTACAAACTGGCCCGAACCGAATTTCTTTACACTTAGTTTGGGAGTAAGGTTCAGATTTTTGAAGTGTACAATATGATGGATGGTGGAAAAATACGTTTTTGTCCCTTTTTGTTTGCCCATTTCACCATTTAGAAGTCGGAACGATTCGAATACAATAAAAATAAAGTACTTTCTTAGGGGTACATGTCACAGCAAATTTTCTTTATTTACATCAATATTCAGCGTTTTCGGGAGGTGTAAAGTCAAAAATTGGGAGTGTTAAACGTATTTGTTTCTTGTTTTCTGCCAACTTTTCCGGTTATAAGTCTGGACATGATCACAAGTCTAAAAATTTACCTCGGGTCAAATATCATACGTCAGTTGGTTGCGTTTGTTTACATTCAACAGTGGTGTAATGTGGTTTACATCTAATATTTATTTGTCTTAAGACCATTGTGGAGAGTAAATTTTCTCGTAAGTATTGAAGGTAATATCAGAGTGATATCAGAATTACGAATGCGACTAAAATCTGCTTTACAGTCAGTGGTTGTGTAAAGTGTACACTGAAAATTAACTTTAGTTCTAGATCTTTGCGGAAGCTTAATTTTTTAAATGTTCTATGTAACGTCAGAATTACGAATCTGACGGTTAGTTTTCTCTACACTTAGTAGTTGTGTATACTTTGCACTATTCACTCATAGTTTAAGTGTAAAAGTTTACAGTACAAATTTATTTTACTTCCATAGCTTTGGAAAACGAGAATTTTTTCAAAAGTATGTTCCGTAAGGTCAGGATTACGAATCTGACTGTATATGTTTTCTGTGCACCCAGTTAGTTGTATGAAGTTAACACTGATAAATAAATTTAGTTTCAGAGCGTTTCGAAAACTTAATTATTTTCAAAATGTTCCATGTAACGTCAGGATTACGAATCTGAGTTTAAGTGTTCTTTACACTTAGTAATTGCTTAAAGTTTATCCTGAGTATATTTGTGTCGTTTAAATAGGGTTAGATTGTCTTGTGTAAAATAGATAATGCTGATGCTCAGAACAATATTGTCTTCCCCGTTCTTCGACTGCTGTCATTATTGTGGCACATTACCTTATGTGTTTACTGACTGATTTACTCAAAGATGCTAATTAAAAGTAGGGGACAGTTTGAATCAGGAGGATTTCGTACACAGATTTGTAAGTTATCATGAAACCTGGCTTCATTACTACGACCCAAAAACAAACAGCAATTCATGGAGTGGATGGAATGGATGCTGGCAGATTACCAAACAAAACTACAATTACTGGTCAATACTATGATAATATCTTAGTCCAGTTGAAGGAATCAGTCAAGAATAAACGCCGCGGAAACATGACTAAGGGACCCCTTCTGTTGCATGACAACGCGCCTGTTCACAAGGCGGCCATTGCCCAAGCAGCCCTCTATGACTGTGGCTTTGAGCAGCTTGATCACCCAGCTTATTTGTCAGATCTGGCACCTACGGATTTTCACGTGTTTAAAAAATTGAAAGCTGAACTAAAGGCAAAACGTTTTGGCTCAAAATGAAGAGGTGCATTATTGAGTAATTGAACAGTCAACCTTTGACCTTTAGGCATGCCGCGGTAGAAAAGTGTGATTACCGTTGGTTAAAGTAAATGGTCACTATGTTGAAAAATAAATAGTTGCGTGGAGTCTAAGTCTCATATCTGATAAAAAGCTCACTGTCAATTGAACAGCCCTCTTACCTTTTGTTCGACAGGAGTGAAGGGAAATTTTTTTGAATTTCTTGTTCTCCAGTGATAGAACTCGCCAAGAAACGCTAAAGATGCCATCATTTTTGCCTATCTACTGTAGTTGTCGAGATATTTGACTTTAAATTTCCGTATGACGTAAATTCAGAAGTGGCCAGCTACGAGTTTACTTATATTAGCCCTTGGACCTCGATTAATGACGTTTATATGTTAGACATTAAAAATAGGATATAAAACCGTGATTTTCTTTTTCTTTTTATACTTCTATTCGTACTCTTTTCTTGCTGTCTCTTTTTCGCATTAGATTTACAAGTAATATATTTGCTTATGCACCAATTTATGTAAAACTCAGTGTTGAATATAACTGTATCTTCAACGATGAAATCTTTTTATAAAGATAAATAGAAATACGCGAAAATAGTATGTAATTAGGGTAAAACTGAGCTAAAAATGAGTTAAACTAAGCAAACATGGGAAAATCATTATGCACAGGATCCTAGGTAACGTTTTGTGCAATGTACAGGGATAACTGAATATTGAAATAAAATTGTTCTCTGATGATCTCACATGTTTATATGATTTTTGCGTGTTTTTCTGTGTATTTTTTCAGTAGATGCTCTCTGCTTGCTTCTTCACGTTTCATTTAGACTCTTGCGCCTCGTAGAACCAGTAATTTCTCATATTATAATTTTTTACGTACATTTTTGCCATTTCTCAGCGTCTTCTTGTTTCTTTCATACTAATAGCATGCTTCACGTGTACTTTTTTCTTTCTTTCTTTCAATTATTTACTTATTTATTAGTATCATTTAATTTTTACCTATATTTTCTCTAAAATATCCTTTTTTCTGCTATTTTATCGTTTTGATGACTTCCTATTATCTTAATGAGCGCAATGATTTTTTCTATAGATGGAAATGTTCTTAAATGACCATATAACTTAGAATGTGCATATGCTCTCGAATTTTGCCAAAAACGTTTTTTGGATTTTTACCTGAAACAATTCTACGGAATTCTTATATTGGCACTTTTAGACTAACTGAGCGATCCGAACAAGGAAAAATCTGATTCAATATACCTTTAGCAGACCGCTAGTCGTCCGAAATGTTCGAACTTTTGCCATCAACTAAAAATTCGTCTTGTTGTTACCCTTCCAACCAATTTTCGCAATTTTATTCGATGAAAAACTAGAATTTTTGCAATTTATTCCATGCAGAATTTTTAATATTGATAGGAATAAATCAGTTGCTACTCATTTATTTACGACATTAAGAGTCCGCTAACACGCATGGGCGAGGAGGGAGTTATGAAGGAGGTCCGGAATCCCAGAATCAGAAAGATAACCAGATTCAGAAGACCTATAGAATTGAATTTCAAAAAACTAATTTCAACTTTGCCTCGATTTTTTTCGCTCAATGCCAGAGCTAGCGAAAAACGTCTAAAAATGGCGTTAAGTTTCCAGCATCAATTCTTCGGCACTTTTCCTTGAAAACTTTTTGCCTCCTTAGAGTTTAGATGTTATGTTCAGTGTTCATGTTAAGTCCGCTACCCACTAAAAATGGCCGATCATTATACATGGGCAACAGCCGAATTTGGGGGTATGGGTGGTGTAAAACCAGCTTAAAATCCCAAAAACGTGCCAAAAATTCAATTCTGTGGGTTTTTGCAGGTCTGCCAGATTTTCGGGTTGGGATTGGTTCCGTGGATGAACAGCATGGCCAATCTGGAGGGGTCAGTCGGTCTGCGGAAGGGTCCATAATTGAGCTTTCTTTGAGGCCAAAATGCCTCAAAACCAGGTATAAGCGCTAAAAAAGCGGTAAAACTAAGTTATTACACCGTTCCTGATCAATTTGAAGTATTTTGAATAATGTTTCCAATTTTCATCCATTTCTGATCTGATTTCGCCTCAATTTGCTGAGAAAATTTTTTCATTTTTCCATTCTAGGGGGCCTAGACCCTAGGTGAACAGCATGGCCGATCTGGGTCGGGGGTCAGCCATTCTGCGGTTGTCAAGAATTGAGCTTTGAGCTTTTTGGGTCAAAATAACCTCAAATACGGTATACCCGCTAAAAGCATCAAAACTACGTTATTACACAATTTCTGGTCAATTTAAGGGAATTTTGAAGAAATTTTTTTACTTTCATATATTTGTCGGCCTTCATTATGCCTCATTTTCTCTTAAGTTTGTTTATTATCCTGGGGAGCCTAGCTAGACCCAAAAACCCCTATGCGCATGATTGGTGTAGACCATAGATGTATAGGCACGAAATTTAGGAGGTGGGTTCGGGCCATTTTTAGGGCGGGGAGGGGGTAATTACCTCCAATTTTTGGCCAAACACGGCCAAAAACGCCTGAAAACAGCCGAAAAATTCGATTTTTTTCAAAAATCTGGGGGGTGGTCGAAAATTTTCTGGCTTTGGGGGAGGGCGATGAGAAGGGGCGTCCGACTTTGGGTGGGGGATATACCCATCCCTCCTCTCACGTGCGTGGTCTAGGCCCCAAACCCCCCACGTGCATGTCTGAACCCAATCCAACCTACCGTAATAGGCAGGTGATTTCCGATCCGTCGACGCTACGCCAGCGTTGGGTTTAAGTCGACGGCGTTGCGGCGGCGGTGATAACGCTTCGTCGTCGACGCGGTGCACTTGCGCCACCACAATGCTGCTACTCCGACGCCTGGTGGCTAGAAGCGATCGGGCCGGCGCCGTCGGAACGCCGAAGCGCTGGTCGACCAGACGACTTTGTTCGTCTAAGAAACGTTGCAATAATAGTCGATCGGCCGAAGTCCACGGCGTTGAACCATCCTGAGACCCGTTTTCGGCAGCTGAGCCGTTAAAAATAGCAAGAATTTTACCCAAAAATGAACTATTAAGGGGTAGGAGAGTGAAGCAGACGACTAGTTTACATGAAATCTTTGCCTTTACAAAGTAGAAGGTTTATCCGGCTCTTCATAAGTAAACTGCAAAAATGGCTGAGAGTTGATGTGTTAAATTGGTATAGTCTGTTCCATTCCAAACGGCTCATTTGCGCAAAAGTCTTAGTACTGTATAGTTTTTCACTTCATAAATTGGCTTCTTCAATTATTCTCTGATAGCGGCTGATTGCTTTAACTGTTCTTACTGATGTTTGACGTGCTTTGCTTAATATTTGGCGCATCTATAATAACAAACTGCCGCAGCAAATTAAAACGTAAAATATTTTGCTACAGTAATAAGCCTTAAAGCAGAAATGGGCCGTTCGGAATGGAACAGACTATAGAAGGTAAAACACGGGCAAGAGTTAAACTATAAGCAAGTTGGAAAATTTTTAAAATTCGTAGAAGGGAGAAGAAATTGACTTATCGGACGTGTCCCACTATAAACTTGCGGAAAAATCACAGTATTTTTCGGTAGTAGTCTGTTGGGTCCGGAAATTTTGACAATAGATATATAAAATGGTCGGTTCAGGAGTTCAGCCAAAAAATATATCATAGATGCACAAGGTCAGGGTCGGCAGGGAGAAGGTAAAATCTCAGAAATTAAACAGTACATTTAACGTTCACAATTATTTTTTGATGTTTAAACGACCAAAATGGTCAAAATAACCTATAAAACGTCTTTTCGTGGTAATATTGCATTTTTGAAGCATTTTAGTCCATTTTGACTGCATTATATAACTTAATTGTATTGCTTTTGACCTAAACAATGATGCAAAAACGTTCTGTTAGCTCAAAATCGCTGAACAGTACCAACCACACGTGGGCGTGAAGGGTGGGGGGTCAAGGATATGCATCCCCAGAAGGCCGAATACCCCCAGAAACCCAAATCCCCCAGAATTCAATTTTTGAATTTTTTTTGTTTTTTTTCGCAATTTTTTGATGCCAATGTGCCAATGGATAATGGTTGATGTGAAACGTTACAAAATGGTATTTTTTTCCGTCATAACACAATTTTAAAGACCATTTTATGACCATTGAAAAATCTTGCATCCCCCTGAATTTTGGTGCTGCCCACCTATAGACAGTACCTGTCTGGCTGACCTTTTAGCTGGGAGTAGTACCCCCTCACCCCTATGTGCATGTATAAAAGGTATTTATGCCAAAATAGCCATAAAAACAGGTATGAGTGCTAAAATAGCGTTAAGCCGACGTTCATCTACAGGTTGCGATCATGTCCAAGAATTTTTGCGCAAAATTTTTGATTTTCATCAGTTTTCGGCTTTGATGCTGCCGTTCACTTTTCTCGGAAAATTCCCCATTTTTTTCAGTCTGGTGGTCTACACATCCCCGAACTCCCTTGTTCCGAGTGACCAACCTAGCCGGTCTGGGTGACCAGTCGGTCGGTCAATGGGTCCACCAGAATTTTTTCAGTCAAGATGGTCATAAATTGGTAACGTTAAATAGTGTGTAAAATAGACTAATTGACAGCTTCTGGTCCACTTAGTAGACTTCTGTAAAAAAGACGTAATTTGACCTCAAGGTTTAGCCCCATTTTCCCCACAAAATTTTTCCTTTGTCTTTCCAGGGTTTCTTAGCATTTATACCAGTTTCTGACGTTATTTTGGCCCGACGCCCAAAAATCGACAGATCCCAAGAATTGAATTTTTGACAAGTTTTTTTTATTTTCGCCTGTTATACACCACCCAGACCCCCCAAAATTGGGGTTCTGCCCATGTATGATCCGGAGCCCTGAATTTCTAACACCCATGTTCACCTGCGATACTAGAAGTCTTTCGACAGCTGACGTCACTATTATCAGCTGACCAAATAACCCTGGTGTCGATCGGCTGATCCATGGAAATTTGTCGACTTTTCGTCGCAGCAGCAGCAGCAGCGGTGGGCCTGGGCTGTTCCCTGATTTTGGCAACAACTTTGGGGCCCATTTCCTCCCGTTTGAAAGCTCTGTTCAATTTTCCGTAATCTTCGGACATTGTGCGCATTGGAGCGCTTGAATGCGCTGCTTAACAAATTTAAAAGATAAATTGTACATACTTTAATTGAAGTTGATAATTTGGAATAGTAGAAATAATTGAAGCTGTGATAATTGAATAAATATCAATCAGGGGCGGATTTAAGGGGGCGAGGAGAGGCACCGCCCCTCCCCATCGGCCCAGAATAGTTGGCGAGATAAAGAATGGATATGTAATTTACTATGATTTTTGGCCGTCGGTGATCATAATTTCTCAAATTTTACCGATTTATAATACCTATTTATCACGTCTATTTACTTTCTTGGCTACCTGGTAGCCATTTTTGCTCGTGAAATCAGTTTCAAAACAATTTAATTAGCAGAAACAGCTATTTTAGCATAATAGATTTATTCCATATTTCATCCATAAATCTTAGAAATTTTCGACGTTCCGCACCAAATACTGATAATACAGGAAATCGAGCAGTAAATCAAAGCTTCAAGCGTCCCTCCATCTAAATTTCACAAATTTTTCGTCGCTCCGAGCCGGGTTTCCAAGTAAAGTCAAAAAAATTTAATCAATTTTTCTGTACAAACTTGTCGCAAAAATCAAAAGTTTTTGGAAAAATGTTGCATCAAAAGTGATTATAAATAAAAGTAGACAGCGTATAATGCCGGAAACACGTTATTTCGCACGTGAAGAGTGAAATATTGGGCCATTTTTGACTGGTTTTGGAAAAGTTGGGGTACCGGCCTCCCACCCCCGCACCCAAGGAAAATCCTAGATCCGCCACCGATATCAATCAAAATGGGCAAAATATCAAAATGATAATTAAGAGTTGAATTATTAAATTATAAATTTAATTTAAGTAAAATAAATCAAGACAATAAAGTTTGTGTTTGATTGTGCGCGAATGCGTGCATGACAGTTTCTAAAAAAATCTTATCAATCTTCTGTGCGGTGCGAAAAATAATTCACCTGCTGCGCGCACTGATAAGGTCCTAAAATTACAACAACAAAAATTTCAACAACAGCTGACGTTATCAAACAATATTAATTTTAAAAATTTCCTCGTCGTCCATAGTTATCCAAGCGAAATAAAGGTGGAAAAATTGACTTGTCTCCGCCGAAGGGCCTAAAAATCCAAACAAAGACCGACCGGTGTCAAATTATTCTGCCGCTTTTTCGACTAAGCAGCGATTTCAAATAGACAACTATCTCCGATACATTCCTTTTCATTTCTTATACAAGAATGAAAGCATAGGAATACGTGAGCGGGCTATTACACGTGTATTGGAGGCCTAATAATGCGGGCTCGGGGCGAGGGGGTCCAGACAGAACACAAATGGGCGGGTGGGAGGTGGGTTGGGATTCAATACGTTCGCAGAAAATCCGGTAGATCCCAATATTTGAAATTTTTGCACGTTCTTGCGATTTTCGCCTATTCTGCCAGTCTTACAATAATCCAAATCCCTTCAAATTTTGACTGATACCTACGTATGGTCCAAAAGTCTTCAAAATAAAAAAAACTGATCGTAAGCCAAAAATAATATTTTAAATCAAAAAATTTTGGTAAAAAACGAAAAACCTCGAAATTGTATTTGGAAGGCCTATAGGGGGGCGTCTAAGTTTAGTGGGCCCAACTTCGCTCGGCTGAACAATGAAGTGAATGCGACTGAACAATTAATCCTAATTTTTATGGAAGCGGAACGTTTTGTAAACAACTTTTGATATAGCAATTATAGAGACAATAATTTCACAACACGAATAAAAAAATTCCCTTAAAACGTTGACATTGAGGAATTCTTAGTCATTTTTCGCAAATTAAATCGAAATGCTAACAAAGAAATAACAGACAAAACTTTATCGTCGTACACTTCGTTCAAATCGATGAATTTTTTTAGTCGTTGTAACGACACCCGGCATTTGTCTATTTTCGTGCAGAAGGGCTGAAAACAAATGCTTTTGCTTATTTTTATTGATAATTCGAGATTATTATGGCAAGTTTAAGTAAAAGTGATGGTTTGAATAAGCTAAAAAAACCCATTCAAAAAATTTTCCAAATCTTTTTATTAATGAATTTTCATATGCACTTTTCGATTCAAAACCTATAAGTATATGCTTTATGATAACGTGAATCCGTCGTATCTTATAGGATTACATCTCTTAGTGTGAATTAAGATGAATTAGGTTCAAAATAAATTACATTCCGGTAAATTGATGCATATGTTGTAAAAATAGAATGCAATACAAAAAGAAATCAATATAGTAGGTTTCTCCTCAGCAAGGTTTGAGCATGAAACGTGATTCGCCTCGAAGGTAATTTCTCGCGCAAAAAGAACTCGAATTATGGTAATTAATAGCTCGCCAAGGGGGGTCAGATCGCATGCTGAGTAAACGTTTAAGAGGAAAAGTAGATAATAGAAGCATAACACGCCGTGGCTTTGCCTTTAAAATGTCATATCGCCAAACTCATTAGTCTGATGAAGGCAGAAAAAAGAGCAGAAAAACCCAGGAATTTGTTAATATTTGCTTTTATGCACAGAATAGTTAAAAATGAAAATAAAAATGGTAATAACATTAATTAAGTAAAAATCCCATTTTTTCTTATATTTTTACACTTTTCAGCGCAGCTAAGCTAAAATTAGTCCCAGTTTCAAAATTACGAATTACAACTAATAAATTTTTTTAAATTTGCTAATTGTTTAACTTTAATTAATCATACCTCCCAATTTCATTCCTTCATGTACTGGTAAAATGTCAATTAGATATTTTCTACTCTCATAATAGCGATATAATAATTTTACAATAATAATTTTATAATTACGGTTTTCGTTTTTTTATTTCCACACATCCCAATCTATATCTTATTTAACAGCCGTTTCTTGGAAATTTTTTGTTGTATAACTTGTATTTCAATAGCGTCTGTCCAGAAGATCCATAATTGTAGCCAAGTAGATTAACCTCAGTGCTAAACTTTATATCTAATCTAAGCAATCACGAACACGGCATTTTTAACACTGGCTGTTCCCGCTCTAGAACTTTGAACAGCCGAAAACAAACTATGTACTGTACTGTGGTAAGTGTGGGACCTTCAGAATCAATTCAATGGCACAGACCCTGCAAAATTCTGTTTTCGAATTTTTCGTGTTTTTTCGCAATTTTCTATGCCAACAGATATGACGAAATATTTCTCATTTATAATGGATTTAAATGGCCCTGGCGTTCGATGCATTTTCGACCACCCCGCTGTACATGTGCAGCTTAAGAATTCTGGAAGGAGGGGTCAGGCCTGCAAATTTTTAAAAGTACTTTTTTAGAGGCTAAAAAAGATGGATGCACGTCAAAAACGTTGTCTTTTAACGTTTGCGAAGCGCCAAAAATTAAACATTTTTAAGCCTAAAATGGGCTAAAAACGCTTTAAAAGTGCTTTCTACGATTTTTACGAAAAATCGACAATTCTGGAGGGTCGCATCGCAGCCATTTTGTGGGTGTCCATAATCACTCTGAGTGGAATTCAACCCCCTCCCCCACGAACACGTATGCATAATGCGTCCCGCCCCGCCCCGTCCTCTAAAATATAAGCCTGTTCATGTTTGTAAACGATGCTAAAGACGTATTTAATTAGAATGAAAGCAAAAGCAATAATGGCCGTGCCCTTGGTGGCCAAGACGCGCCGCGACGCGCTACACGTGTCCAAATTTTCAATTTTGAGCCATTATTCGCTTTTTGTGCAGTATTCCAACGTAAAAAGCGAATGAATGTAAAAGAAAATCTCGATTTTGGAAGCGCAACCAAAAAAGCGAGATCACTTGAAAAATGCTCGCTTTTTAAAAACGGTCGCGCGTCCCGAAAAGCGAGAATTTATAAGCGCTGTGTCTACTGATAAAAAGTTATTTTTAGATGCCCGAAAATCTCTTTCCTCCGACCGGCCCGATTCTGCGACCATTATACATATAACGGCTTGAAATTTAGTGGGTGAGAGTCCCCGGCCATTTTCCAGGGCGGGGGGAGGTGATTGGACTCCAATTTTTGGCCAAAACGGTCAAAAAGCACCTAAAACGGCAAAAAATTCAATTTTCCCAAAAAATCGGGTGGGGGTCAAAAATTTCTTGGCTTTTGGGAAGAGTTGGGGCTTCCAACTTTGAGTGGGAAATCCACCATACCCGTGTTATGTACATGTATGGCGACCATTCCAGTTCTCCAACTGTCTTAATTTTTCGACCGGTGCTATAAAAAGTTATTCTTTTGACGCACAAAATTCGCGATTCACCAACAGTCAATGTCCGGCAAATTCATCGTGGGAAATTCTTCGCGGAAAAATTTATCGTAAAAAATTCATTCTGACTAAATTTATCGTGAAGTAAAATTTGTCGTCTAAAATTCATCGTCAGAATTTGTCGTGGGGTAAAATTCATCGCCTTGAAACTGTTTTATGGGAAAATACATCGCCAAAACAGAATACGAGAATAAAACTGCTAAATTTTTGTCAAAATGAAACAAGAAATGAATGGGAAAACATAACTTAAAGTTGAAATTATGGGCTGAGCCTCGAAGACAGTCCATCCTGTCACGGTTAACGCTCTGAAAGAAAAATAAGTTTGTAGTGTGAACTATACACATTATTAGCAAATATTCGAGCGGCATGACAACAGAATCAACAAAAACTACTTTAATAAAGAGACAGAAATCAAAGAGTGGCCTCTTGAGTCCGGAACTTTACAGTATCTAGCTTTTCTTATTTGTTTACAAAATACAATGAAGATTACAAAAAATTTCACTCTCTTCCTTAATATGTCCACACAATGAAGTTGCTCACGACGAATTTTGCCAGACGATGAATTATTAAACCATTGATTTTCCACGATGAATTTTCCGCAAATTCCAACAATCCCGTTTCTCTGTCCGTCTCAATTCTCAGACCGTCCCGATTTTTTTGACCAAGTTACCAAGTTATATGTTTTTAATACCTAACGTTTTCATTCATTTATTACATTCTTCTGCTTACTCTTCTCTTAATCCGATTCATTTTGCCTTGATTTTTACACCACCGTAATGTTACGGTGTAAAATACGTATACTAAGAAGCTAAATATATTTAGACATGTGCATAACATGTTATATGTTTGCATATCTATATACATTTAGCCTCTTAGTATCAGTATTAAACACCGTAACATTATGGCATAAAGAATGAAGATATTTTAAAATTGGATTAGGAGAAGAATAAGAAGAAGAATGTTATAGATGAATAAAATTGATAGGTATCAAAAACAGTCAACGTGGCCGAAGAATCGGGGTTGTCGGAGAATTGAGACGGATAGAGAAACGGGCTGTCGGTGAATCGGGCGTTTCGTGTATTGAAAACATTTTTTATAGCATAGGGCGAAAAATAAAGACAGTCGGAGAAATGGGATGGTCTTCATACATGTAACAAGGGGGATAGGGGACCACCCTCCTGAAGTTGGTCGTCCGCCTAAAGCCAGAAAATTTTTGACTCCCCCCTAATTTTTGAAAAAAATTTAATGTGTTGGCCGTTTTTAGGTTTACTTTGGCCATTTTCGGTCGGAAATTGGAGTTTATCTCCCGCCGCCCCCGCCCTGGAAAATGGCCGGAGACCCTCGCCCGAAAATTTCAAGCCGTTAAATGTATTCGTTGAATTGGGATGGTTGAAGAAAAGCGATTTTAGTGCATCTAAAAATAACTTTCATCATTAGACCCAATGCGTAAAAATTTTCGCTTTTTGTGACGCGCGACCGTTATAAAAAGCGAGCATATTGCAAGCATAGGTGGGCAGCACCAAAATTCTGGGGGGGGTGAAAAATTTTCTGGGGGAGGGGTGAAAAAATTTCAAAGGTCAAAAAATGGTCTTAAAAGTGGTCGTATGGCGAAAAAACACCATTTTTCGGCGTTTCTCATCGAGTACTATCCAATGGCATCAAAAAATTGCTAAAAAAGCAAAAAATATTCTTCTAGGGGGAGTATTTTGATTTCTGGGGGGTATTTCAACTTTTGGGGGTTGCATACTTCCCCCAAACCCCCCCCCCACGCCCATGTGTGATTGCAAGTGATCTCAGTTTTTCGGTCGCGTTTCCAAGAAGCAAAATTTTTAATTTACATTCACTCCCTTTTACGTTAGGCTACTGCACAAAAAACGCGGATAATGGTTTAAAATTGATAATTTTAACACGGTAGCGCGTCGCGGCGCGTCTTGGCCGCCGAGGGCACTGACACACAATAAGTATAATAAATATGTTTAAATTTCGAGATTTAATTATTTATTTATTATGCCAATAAAACAAAAATGATTCAGTTTCGATTTATTCCGTCAGATAGTTTTTAAACGATTATTACACGCGTCAATCAAACTGGTGTTAATTTATGCACTCTCGTCAAAAGCATCTTATGCGAATCACGCATTACCACTCAAGAATTTTGTTTATCGGCAACTGCATATTATATTGCGATGAACGCATGGCCCCGTGAATGCTCTTTATTTCGCGCGCTAATTATCAGGAAGAAGCTTTTGTTGTTTTGACCGAACGTCACCTTTTTGTTTATCGGCTGTCAACAAATCGAGATGAATGCTTCTAATTGAAAGCGATGAAATTCCGGTGCTGAGAAAAATTGTCAAAAAAACCACGAGGTTAAAAATACACGGTTATTTTTATGGATCTTCGCAGCTGAGGATCGAAATGACAAACAAAGCGATTGTGTAAGGAATGAGACGCGTACCGAGTATTATCTAAATTTCGGCGGGAAACATCTTCATTACGCGTGAAGCGAGAATAACGATGAACTCGCTTGAGATGCTTATAAAATCTTGTTTTCTATATCTAAGCGAGGAATTGAAAACAAGCAAAGCAGACTTAACAAGAAAACTACAGCAAACAAGTTACCTAAAGTGGCAAAAATGATATCTAGAGCAATCGTGGGTAGAGGTTCACACGCCTAAAGAAATCTACGAGCTCGTCAAAAACCCTCCGAAAAAAAATTTGGAAATTTCACAAGCGCGACGCTATTCATAAGCGCGACATTAGTCAGAAGCACGACGCTGCTCAGAAGAGCAAAATATGGTAGAACAGCAGTGGGTAAATCCATTCCACGACCAGGCATGCACGTGAGGGATTTCTGGTGTCTAGACACCCCAGAATGGAAAAATAGAAAATTTTGCGGGGGAAAGGAGGCCAAATGAAAGCCGTAAACATATAACAAAATTGAAAATTTTTTTTAAAAAGTGCTTCAGACTGACCAGAAACTGTATAATAACGTAGATTTAACGCATTTTCGGCGCTTTTACCAATTTTTGATGTCATTTTGACCCAAAAAAGCTCAATAATCTTATCAAAAATCGACTCTCTCGCATTTTAGAAAGGAGTAACATCGTCTAAAAATCGGAAAATTTTATTTCTCATGTACAAGGTAAGTATGCCGAAGTTTTTTATTACTTTAGACTAAACTGGAAGATATCTGAATTTTTATGCGCCGTTTATGTAAGTTCGATAGTCATTCTAGGACCGCTGAAGCTTCTCAAAAACTGGTCGCCATAGATTCAGAGCATGGTCGCCATCCGCTTCGAGGAGGGTCAAATATAAGGTCTTTTTTGCGTCAAAATGACACCAAAAGCAGGTATAAACGCTAAATAGCTCTAAAATTATGTTGCTGATTGTAGATCTTTTAAACAGTTTAAGTGTTTGATTTCTAAACTTTGTTAAGATGATTTCCTAAAGGGGCGTACGTGAGCGCGATCCGCCTGTACGTCTCAGCCATTACTATGCTATGCTGATAAACTTTCTTCCGTTCTTCCGACATTATCTTCCGTTAAATCCTTTTTTCATGTAATTTTTATTGCATTTTCTGCGGTATTTATTGGCTTATAAATATTATTATTATTACAGTTTTTATTTTCATCTCAGAAAATTTCTCATGTATATACATTTGGTCCGGATGAACCTCTCAAACCCCCACGTGTTTGCGTGGTTAGTTACATAATTATTTGTCACCTTTGTCTTTAGCTTTCTCTGACGTCTCGACCGCTTTTACCAAATCCGTCGGCCCAGCCATAAAATCGTGGGCGAACAAATCCGTTCTATTGGTCATTTGAGTCCTAAATATCACAGGGCATGTTTGATCCCCATTGTAGACGCTATTAATCGAAGCGGGTCGTTCTTTCGACCAAGCCACGCATGCGTCCTGTTTTGCGGCGCCTGCCGTCGCCGTCAACGCCTCTTTGCTCGTTTCGCTTATAGCAGCCGGCTGGCTTCCGATTGGACGCTCGTCGTCCCCGATTGGTCGCCGCTCATCAGCCTCGCCCACTCGATCGACCAATCCGGCTTCGACGCTCTTTCGCTGCGCACTGATTCGCTTGCGCATCATCAGCCGCTGGGCGTAGATGCGCGTGTTGCGGTCACGGCCCTCGAGCGTCATAACGCACGCCATCATCAGCGCGAACATGCCGCAGCCCATGACGCACGGTCCGACGTACGACAGCGCGGCGAATTGCAGACGTGACGACTCGTCGCCCGGCGCCGTCGACGTGCCGGCGCCGCCGCCGCCGGCGACTAAGAGCGAACGGCGGCTCGTTGTCCGATTGGACGAATGGTCGACGTCGTCCTTGGCATCGTCGCCGGATCTGACGTGAAAATAAAGGCGAACTTATTTGAACGTAACTTTGGCACGAGTACCACCCAATCAAACGTGGGCTTGGGTGAAAAGATTTAGGGAAATCAGGACCAGACATGTACGTGGTGGTTAAAGGGTATAGACCATGCGTGGGCAGCGCCAAAATTCTGGGGGGGTGCAAGATTTTTCGAAGGTCAAAAAATATGGCCTTAAAAATGATGGTATGACGAAATAACACCATTTTTCAACGTTTCTCATCGAGCACGCCATTGGCATCAAAAAATTGCGGAAAAAAGACTAACAAAATTTTTCAAAAATTGAATTCTGGGGGTATTTTAGTTTCTCGGGGGTATTTTAGTTTCTCGGGGTTTGCATACCCCCAAACCCCCCACGCCCAGGTGTGGTATAAACCTAGTGTCATGAATGCCCGGAAGTGGTTAATATATAACAATCGTAATAATATACTTATTATTAGGTTACTCCGCGTGTCTGCTCTGCACGCCTGTCGAGCCCTTTATAAAAAATATACTCTCTTGGTTGTTGTTCGTTGAGTTTCTGAGAGGCAGTCTAGCCGCCTAGACTGGTGCCGCTAGGTCGCGGTGACAGTCAGAGGATTAGAGGCACGAAACTGTAGCAACCTAGTTCCTCTCTGATAACCTCGCCTCGTTTATATCAATCTTCATGTTTTGTTGTGTATTTATTCTGTATTTACTCTGGATTACTTCTCTCCTTTAACTTGAACTCTTGCGCCTCGTAAAACCCGTAATTTCTCATAATATAATTTTGTGTAATTTTTATGTACATGTGTATATACTATTTCTCGCGTCTTTTTATTTATTTCATACTAATAGCATGCCTAATTTATTTACCAATTATTTATTTATTTATTTATTTTTTTATTTTTTCCATATTGATGACTTTCTGTTATTATTTGATCAATATACTTTACCCACTTAACGGGTTAACATGTAGGTTCGCAATAGTCACCAGCTCGGACTGAGCTGTCTTGCAGGAATCATGCAGCTGTATATATTGTCGCGCATACACGTATATATAAAACAGTGCTGGGTTAGCGTTGTTAAACGTTAACGTTATTTAAACATCATTAATTTTTAATACGTATTTTTCAGCATAAGATTCTTCATAAATTTTTGTGTTCTTTACGCATTCAGGTAAAGAATTTTGTGATAAAGTAAAAAATACAGTTTAAAATTCACTGGCATTAATATTAGGGTTAAAAAACAAAATTAACATATTTCTAATTTTTCGCTTCGACGGGCAAAATCAAAACATTTTTTCACTGTGATAAGTATTCCACAAAAGTTTCAAGAAGAACGCTCCCAGCAACTAACGTTATTTTATCGATTAACAACTCTATCATGGTGAAAGAGCATTTATCAGCGCTGACTCCTCACACGAGTAGTGTGCATAGTTGGGCGGCACCAAAATTCTGGGGGTGCAAGATTTTTAAAAGGTCAAAAAATGGCCTTAAAATGGTGGTGTGGCTATTTTCAATCTTTCTCATCGAACAACATCGGTGGGTAGCACCAAAATTCTGGGGTGCACGATTTTTCAAAGGTCAAAAATGGCCTCAAAAAAGGTGGTATGCATACGTGGGCAGCAAGAAAATTCTGGGGAGGGGCCCAAGATTTTTGAAGGTCAAAAAATGGCCTTAAAAATGGTGGTATGGCGATAAAAACACCATTTTCTCATCAAGCACTATCCATTGGCATCAAAAAATTGCGAAAAAACGATAAAAATTTTCAAAAATTGAATTCTGGGTTGGGCACTTTGATTTCTGGGGGGTCTTTTGGTTTCTGGGGGGGTCCAGACCCCCCCCCCCAGACCCCCCAACGCCCATGTGTGGTGGTATGGCGAAAAAACACCATTTTTTAACGTTTCTCATCGAGCACTATCAATTGGCATCAAAAAATTGCGAGAAACCAAAAAAAATTTCCAAAAATTGAATTCTGGGGGTATTTTGGTTTCTGGGGGGGTATTTAGGTTTCTGGAGGGGGGGGGTATTTTGGTTTCTCAGGGGGTGCATACCCCCCAAATCCCCCTTCGCCCAGGCGTGTCGAGCACTATCCATTGGCATTAAAAAAGTTGCAAAAAAACGCAAAAGAATTTCAAAAATTGAATTCTGGGGGTCTGGGGCTGCATACCCCAAACCCCCCACGCCCAGGTATGGTAGTCTTACGTACTTAGAAAGGACCGATTCCCTTCGTATTTAAGCTCTCTCCATTATATACGTTATATTTCTGTGCTAACGCGCGCATCTGGTGTCGTTGGTTTACTGTGGTAGGATGTCGTTACCTGACGCCAGAATGGAGAAATGGAAAATTTTCTCGGGAGAACGAGGCAAAATAAAGGTCAAAAATGGATGAAAATTGAAAAAAATTTTCCAAAAATGTGCTTTAAATTAAACAGAAACTATGTAATAACGTAGTTTTAACGCGTTTTGAGGGCTGATACTAGTTTTTGACGTCATTTTGGCCAAAAAAGCTCAATTTTCGGCCCCACTCCCAGACCGGCTGACCCCTCCAGATCGGCCATGCTGTGCTTCTATTGTATGGATCATCCCGAGAATCTGACAGACCCGCTAGATCGATGGACCCTCCAGAATTGAATTTTTGCCCATTTTTTGGGGGATTTTCGCCGGTTTTACACCACTCAAACCCCTAGAATTTGGGTGCTGGCCCAAATATGCATGCGACCATATTAGCAGTATCACTCATGGGCAGGGGAGGGGAAGTTAAACAAGAATTTAATTAGAAATAAAAGTCTTAACTTAAATCGAATCAAAATCCAATTCAATGCAATCAAATTCGATCCTCTGCAGATTACGATAGACCCTAGATTGAATTTGGGCTTTTTTTTCTATTTTTGCCGGTCTAAACTCATCCGGACCCGCTGAATTGGATTGACTTTCATCTGTGAACGGGACCCGGAGTCTCTATGCTGATACCGGCAAATTTTCAATGGTCGTAAAATGGCCAAAATATTGAGGAGAGCAAATGGCATCGTTTTTAAACGTTTATCATCAAGCTCAATGCAATGACATAAAAAATTGTTTAAACGGGGATAATTTTAAAATTTTAATTCTGGGGATGTCAAAGAGTTTTTGGATTTTAGGTAAGGGGTCCGATCCGAACCAAACATGTGCGTGGAAGTTTTAGGGCCCTGCGCAGCTGTAGTCGGAGCTATTCTCTCCAAATGGAGAAACGAGACATTTTTTGAGAGAATAAGGCAAAATATAGTGCCAAAATGAATAAGACTAAAAATTGTTCTAAATTGAAATGCTCAAAGTCGTATAGAAACTGCTAATTTGCGTGCGTTTAAATCGTTTACACTGGTTTCTTAAATATTTTAGGATAAAAAATCGGAGGATACTGTTTATTTCATATACCCGATCGATCGAGTGAGGAAGGTCGGTCCAGAATGCGGTAGACCCCAGAATTAAATTTTTGGAGCTTATTAGCGATTCCGCCCCATCAGGCCCCTGGAACTCGGTTGCTACCCATGCTCCTCGACGTTTAACTTTAACAAAAATTAAGAATTGTGTAAAATCTAAAAAATTTCAAATGTGTTCCAATAACTTGAATCTAAAATTTTTAGCCAAAATATTTTGAAAACAGAATTCTACGCCCAAACATTAGTGCGCGAATACGCTTAATGATGTTTTTAAAACACCAAAATATTGCCATGATTAGTAAGCGGAGGACTCACTGTGTACTCGAAGTCTGATCCCTGTAGTAACCCAATACGGCCATGGCGATTCCGAGTACCATTAGAACGAGGCCGAATAATATAGCGCGAAAAACGGCCCAAAAAGTGCGTCGATCGAGCGATCGTTTGGCGACAATTTTCGCAATTTTTTTATTACGTTCTTGCAACTGCTTGTTTCGTTTCGATCGATGCGAAGCGGCTTAAAAACGCGCATTTCAATCTTTTCAGTAGAGTCTCTTATAAAAGAGCCAAAAATAAAATTCAAATAAAATAAAGTAAATCAAAAGAAAAGAAAAAGCGAAGAAGTGTGAAAAAATTGAAATATAAATAATCCAAACAAATGCGTCCTCGTTAACGAAACCAGAATGAGAATGGTACGTGTCGGGACCATACCTGGGCGTGGGGGTTTGGGGGTATGCAACCCCAGAAAGCAAAGTACCCCCCAGAATCCAAAATTTGAAATTTTTTGTTTTTTTCGCAATTTTTTGATGTCAAATGGATAGTGCTCGATGAAAAACGTTGAAAAATGGTGTTTTTCGCCATACCACCATTTTTAAGGCCATTTTTTGACCTTTGAAAAATCTTGCACCCCCCCCCAGAATTTTGGTGCCGCCCACCTATGGTCGGGACGATTGGGATTATTCATGGTTAATTGATATCGATTGCGAATGATCGTTGATGGAGACGAGGAAGCTTATGAGAAGCTTGTGTTTCGGATCGGTTACATTGTGAATTTGAATTTGCCGAAATGTTTCAAATGACTGAAGCTGTAATTTACAATTATTTATTGAAATCGAAACATATTTAATTAAATCTAAATCAAATTAATATAGACGATTTTATTTAAATCATACAACGATATAACGGATTCCCCTAAGAAAAATATTCAGAAAATATACTGTCCTTTCAAAATGGATATGCCCTGAAGAATAAAATTAACAAAACATTTTTTTTCAAATATAAAAGTATAATACACGACAGTGGCAATAATTATTGGTAACATCGTACTTCACAAAGTCAAATTTTATCCTTAGCTCTTGAATGTTTCGGCAAAAGTAAAATTCGTTTCTTTTTGACTTGATCTCAATATTGACGCCAGTAAATATAATTTTTTGGTTTACGAACAAGTTTTCTACCAGAATGTCTAAAAAATTGCAAAATTTACAAAAATGTTTCTCTTTATACACTAAAGCCTAAACAAGAATTTGGGATTAGATGCGATATTGCAAAAAAATTTAAAAGATCAATGCTATTTGATAAATGATAACGTTTTAATACGCTACCGTAGAAATATTTGAGAAAGCCTAATAAAGACTAATTGAATTCGATATACAAATGATGAAAGAGAAAATTTTAAACTGGAAAATTTTTAATTAATTTTATTCTAAAAGAACCATTGAGAAGAGTTTGCGATAACATTTAATGTAGAAAAATTTTTCAAGCGAGCTTATCGATTTTTGACGATACATTTTGTACATGCATATGTATGTATACTCGTATATAGAGGGTGGCCCATAAAAAAGGCTACATTCCGATTTGACAGGTCATAAGTTAGGTGTATGCAAGCATGAAACTTTACAACCTTCTTTTAAATCGTGTAAACAATTTTGGCCAGATGTCATGGTTCGGGTGCTACCACGATTTGTTTACACCATACTTTAGTACTTTCAAACCCAATAGTGTCATTTGTACTGCCATCAATTTGCAACCTCTTTTGACGATATCTTAACATTTTGCACTTATTATACCTTTATCTACTCTCGTGGTTTGAAAAATAACCTAATTATTTTTTGACTGCATATATGTATCGTCAAAAAGGGATTATATCTACGCAGAAATGTGATACAAAGCAGAAACTCTAGGGTTTAAACAATGTCAGAGTGAGGTGTAAACAAATCAACCTAGCGTACGAACCGCTAGCAGCTGGCCAAAATTTTTAACGCGGTTTAAATAACGACATGTTTACCTATCTAATGCAGCTAGTCTAAAAATTTTATGTCAATAATTGCCCGAGTTATAATGTAACATCGGGATATAGCCATAGGAGGGCAGCACCGAAATTCTGGAAAGGGGGATGCATGATTTTTCAAAGGTCAAAAAATGGTCTTAAAATGGAGGTATGGCGAAAAACACCATTTTTCAACGTTTCTCACCGAGCACTATTTAGCATCAAAGAAATTGCGAGCAAAAACAAGAAAGTTCAAAAATTGAATTCTTGGGGATGGGTTATTTTGGTTTCTGAGGAGGGTTATTCGGCCTTCTGGAAGGAGGGAGTACATACCCCCAACCCTCCCTCCACGCCCACGTGTGGGTGTAGCCTTTTTTATGGGCCATCCCGTATATATTTTTTAAAATTACGCTTATTGCGAAAAAAATTATTTCCTGAATTTCACCTGGCATATTTCAATGACCGCCTAAGCTAGAGTAAAGTAACAGAATACCTTGCTTGCTACAGTAGGCACTCACACAGATTTAATGTTCAGGCCTAGGCCCTACATAATGATCTCGCTCAGCCTTTAAGCGGGCCAAAAACACAATTTTTTGTACTTTTACCTAAACATTCGCTTAATTGAACGCAAGCTCGAATAATGGACGACAATAATGTCAATCAAAGTGCAATAAATAGAGGGAAAATGAACATCAGATGCTTTTTTTAGGGGGTCAAAAAATGCGGACAAACATCGGCGTCTCCGACGCATATAAAGAAAAATAAATAATTATTATTGTAACGCGGCTTAAGGGCCATAAACGTCAGCGGAGCATCAAAATTGTGTTTTCTTAACGACGATTAATAACGACTAGTGAGCATTACCGTAAAATTTTAGGAGAAAATTCTTTCGCGCGGAAACCGATCCGGAAAATATGCAAAAAAATATTCAGAAAAGTATGGCGAAAAGCCACAAAAACCAAATCGTGGTAAGCGGCATGCGCAGGCGCACTTTGAAGTTTAAAGGGGCCAGTTATTACTGAGTTACGCAATGATGAAGCTTATAAACAATAATTCGTCAATATACTAAACGCGATAATTTACCCTCGGGGCAAAAGATGAACGTATTACGCCATGCGTAAATTCATATTCAATTTGTTATATTAGAGGATGTCCCTGGAATTTTTTAAGGAATATAGCCCAAGCGCGTCTTGAGGCTGTACTATTTTGTGCCTTTTTTGTGATTTTTAGGCTCAAATGTATCAATTTTTTGACAAGTCGCACCAACAATTCATTTCTGGACCATGTTTATTAACATCATAAAAGTTTTTCGAAAATTGTAGGTCTCGCATTCTGAAAAAGCTTCGTCAGAATAGCATAAAGCTTTATTTTTAATATGTTAGCATCGTTCTTCAGCAAGCCAAAAGCCGGTTTAAAAAAGTTTTTTGGGACTATCAGAATTCCGTGTTGTGTATTTATTGTCCCGTCCTCCCTCTATCTTTTGAAAAACTCACGGCAGATCTGGGTTAACCGATCTAGGGTCGGCAACTTATTGAGATTTCTTAGACCGAAATGACCTCAAAAATTGGCTTTCCACATCAATTATAAGCATTTGTGAGGAAAATTTTCCTATTCATATCCATTTTGGCCACAATTAGTCTCAGTTTTTCCCAGCTAATTTCCGATTTCCATTCTAGTGTTTTAGACCACATGGACGTGGGGAGGAAGTTGGGGAAGGGGCGGGTTTACACCCGCACAGAATCTGAAAACCCTCCGAAAAATCGATAAACCCCAAGAATTGAATCTTTGTCTTTTTTGAGGAATTTTTGCCGATTTTGACCCCCAGAATCAGGCAGCTGCCCATGCATGTTCTAGACCCCTAAACCCGTCTACGTGCATATCTGCTAACGCCCGTCTCAAGCTCTATTTGAACATTTTTTGCATTAACACAATTAGAACTTAATAATAGACATTCATTATTAAGTCATTTACTAGAATTCGAGGCATGCTTTTTAAAGTAAGGTTGGATTTAATTGAACAAATAAATTTCAGACGGACATGGACTTAATCCAACTTGACTCAACTTAACCTAAGGAACTTAACTTAGCTTACCGTGCAGAGACGCAAAAAAGAATTCTCATTATAATTTCTCAATAAAAAACACCATGGAATCTCAGCGATCGAATTTCCTACGACCACTGCAGCTTGCCAAATTTATTAGCGTTTGGTCGAAAAAACGCGGCGTCGTATAATAATTTATCAAAATTTTCTGGCATCGCCCGCCATTAATGGCCTAAGCGTTGTGAGAGCCTAGTTCACTTTCATTAAAAATAGAGTCGAGTCCTTTTTTGAATAGATTTATGTCATCCGGTAGATCCATGATTAATATGTTTTCCATATACTGGGTTTTTTACGTGTTTTTTATGCAAATAACTCGAGTTTTTGGCTATTAATCCAGTTAGCACCAGCTATCTGCACATTCGCAGCACATACACACACTCACAACCTTCCGCATAAATCTTCGTTTCTCCTCATCTCACACAAAATTTGAATATCATAAAAGGGTTCGTTGATCATTCGCATAATTTATTAAGCCTTGTTTAAATTTCAAAATTTTTAAAAGTCACTAGACCAATATTTCAAAGCTGGGCCGTTATTTTCAAAGAAATTACTAAGAACACGGCTCGGACTTCTAAATGATTGAACAAGTACGAAGCGTAAGGCGCAGATCTAACTGGTGAAAAATTTCATAATATTCAAGTCTTTTGCATATTTTTCAATTTTTTTTGCAAAAAAAAATCGGGAATTGAAAAAATAATCACAAAGATTGCTCAGAATTTCTGGCTGAAGCTGCTAACTCAATAAGAAAATTAAACGAGGATCAATTTTGACCGTACTCTACGCATGGGCTTTGGAACCTCTAAAATCCAAAAACCACACTAACACCCAGAATTCAATTTTTGCAACAAAAAAATTCTCTCCACATTTTGATGTCAATTGATAAAGCTTGATGAAGAGTCGACAAATTTCCTTTTTGATGCAAGTATTAACTTTTTTGGCCTTTTAATATATCCTGGAAATTTTTGACCCCATCAAGATCCCCAAACTACTCGTGTACGACTGGCTCTAATTTTAGTGTGTTTTAATTAGAATCTTCACTATCCGGCATCTTCCTTCAAAAATAGAATTCCCGTATTTCAGCGAAATAGCTAATCTCACGCACAGATGTACAGCATGGCCGATCTAAGTAGAGGAGTCAGCCGGTCTGGGGGTTAAAAATGAGTTTTTCGGGTCTAAAATGAGTTCAAAAACTCGTATAATTGCTAAAATAGCGTTATAACTACATTTCACTATTTCTAGTCAATTTAAAGCACTTTTGAAGAAGATTTTCAATTTTCGCCCATTTTTCGCCTTCATTTTGCCTGATTTGCGCCCCAGAAAATTTTCAATTTTTCCATTCTGGAGGAATAGACCTAACCAACTCCCCCTCACGTGCATGTCTGGCCTCAAGCAGCATAAGAAATGCAACTGAAGTCAAAATTCGGCTTTTTTTACAAAAGCTTTCAACTAACCGAATAATTCATAATCTTAAAATTAGTCCCTAATTTATCTAATTTACCTGTAGGCGATCGAATTTATAAATTTAAGGAGAAAATAAACGTTGAAAACGCGTCAAAGTTTGTACCTCATTGAGGTCGAAATTTCTAAACTCGCTATCTTGCAAACAAATTATTGTTAGAGCTTTAAGTAAACGAAGGAATGACACGAGTAGTCGAAAATGCCGAATTAGCCTCCCGGCTACTTCAACATCCGAACAAACTGAATGGGAAAGAATAGCCTAGGACAAGTGTGATGGCGCGCCTGGCCTGTCAAATTTTCGACGAAAAGCCCAAATTCGCGCTTAAGCTCACTCGCGTATGTATAAATACTACGTTAAGCTCATTTATCATAAATGCGGCCAACTACTCACAATAGCAATTTTGGGCAGGATTGGCATCCGTGACGGCTTCTCTACTACTGGCGTCGCCCGGGCGACTTTCCATGCAAAAATTATTATTATTACCAGCAGCAGCAGCAGCTTAGCATTACGATATTCGCTCGTAAATCCGGCGCTAATGCTCGAAAATAATACATCCGTCGAAACAATGCTTTCCCGAGCTAATACATAAGCATAGGTACGTGTTGACCCTATGCTGCTAGCTCTTATGGAATGTTTTTAGCGTATTCTTTTACGCAGATCCATTCAATGCGTTTTTGTGTTAATAATATTCGCGATATTGGTGCTAATTTAATCCTCGTCGTTAATTTGTCAAACTAAACAATAAGATATTACGCTTTATTTAATAATTGCAAAAATAATTTAATACATCACCCGAATTATTAAAATAAAAAATGTTTCTTGGGAGTGGATATAGGGTTAAGGTGACCCCTCGGAAGCGTTGTTGAAATATCGTAAAATGAAAAATGCTGCTGATTCCCATATGGCTTTCAATTTTCCTATGAAAAAAACCAAATAAAATTTCTATTTAGTGCGTTAATGCAAGATTAGTCTAGATATCGAATGTCGACTATTTGCGTGAGCAAATTAGTTTTGGGTTATACACAGAATGCAATATTCTCGCATCTTTTTGGAAGATTTTTACTTTTTCGGATTCTAGAAAAAGACTGATTAACGTCATTTCGGTGGGTATTTAAGAGTTTTAAATCCAAGGGAAGCCAATTTTGAGCCGAAAATTTCAGAGCAAAGCCAGAATTTCTTTCTAATTTCTTAAAATTTCCTTTCCTCTTGACGAGACAAACGAACAAGCACAACGCAATTGATAAGCACGCCCGCGTCAATTACACATCGGTATAACTGTCAGTTTCCATGAGAAAATTTGGGTTTTCTTTTCGCTGACAAGCAACGTGCATCGGTGGCAAAATGCTCAATTCGTACAACGCATCGAAAAGACAAAACTATATGGAATTAGCATATTAAAAAATAATTTGGGAAAGTAAATTACGATTAATCACCGAAAATTGATCTCGCGTTTTTTCATTCATTCATAAAAATATAAGGTTTTCGAGAACAGCATCTGATGAACTTTAGCATTGCAACTTTGTATTTATATTTTATGAATTTAATATTCTGAGAGCTTTCAGATGACGTCTCATTTATTATGCATATGTTGAGTTGGTTTTTCGGGCATAATTTTATTTAATAATTTTATAATTTTATTTATTTATTTAATAATTTTATAATTTTAATTTTATTTATCTCATAATTTATTTACATACATTTCAAATTTGCGAAATAAAGATTCAGAATCTCGGCAGATTCTGGTCCAGAATCAGAGTTTTTAGAGTTAAACCGCTCAAGGGATCGAGTCGGGCAAACTTTTATTAGATGGATCGCTCGCATCTATTTTGAAAAACTGCAAACATGTACCTAATATAAAACCTGATTATGTAATGAAGCCAGAAAGGCCGAAATTTCCACATTTTCGTAGGCGTACTGCTGTAAAATATATAAATAATTATTTTGTGAACACGTTGAACGAGTCCACAAAATTCTGATATTAGTGGCAAAATAGTTTGAAAATCCACAAGCCCTACCAACTTCTCTTAATTTCCGAATACCTTTTGGTTCAGTCTACTGACTCATTACAAAATCCGTGAAAAAACTAACTCGCGAATCAAAAATAAATCAGCAACGCCAAATGAAAATAACGTGCTATAACCTGACCGACCTAATGATCCGCTTTTTTGGGCGATATCGTATACGATAATTCGGTTGTTTACGGAAATAGAGAGCAAAGAATAATCATTCGCGAGTCGTCTGCTGCGCTTTCTTCCTTCTCACCAGTGCATTCTCTCCCAAAATCACCGAACGATAGCTTAAAAGTCGCCCTGCTTTACGGTACGGTCTAATAAAGGGCTACTGGGCCATTTTTTCAATTTTCATTTTTCGGCGAAACCGAAAACTAGGCGTAATCGCGCTCAGAGGCTCGCGCGACCTACGCTAGGATTTTTTCTGTTGAAAAAAGGGGTTAAATCGCATTACGACCGTTTTTTGGCTATATACACCTTGCTTTTCTATCGACGGTTTTGTCATTTCCGGCGCATTTTGGTTCCCTCCAGTCCAGCTAGTCTTGGGCCTTAACTATTGTCTTAGAGTTGTTTTTTTCCGATTCATTTTGTTGGGCCGCAACAGCGAAACGGGACGGAATGTTGCCTCTAGTTATTTTCCGAACACTTTTTGGACCTCGTAGTGGACTACCCGGCGCGGATTATCGATATTTTCGGCTTATTCGTGCGGCTTAAGCATGTAAGCCGGGCGCGGTCCAATAAATACGTCGGCGCGTATTGAGCCGAAATTCGATTAATTTCCGGCTAAACTAAAAAAAATTTTTCGACCGTACGTGATTGTGGAAATCGCGTGCAATGCGAAGAAAAAAATCGCAAGTTGCGAACTAAATCCGGTTGAGCGAGACGGAAAATGCGCATTTTTGAGATTTTGAGCGAAAAAGAACGATTTAGGAATAAAATTCGCATTAATTGCTGGAAAAATCTTAAATTTGCAATTATGTTTTAAGTTTTTTTGTTAAGACGAAATTAGCCTCGTTTAGTAAAAAGAAAATGCGTCGTAGATAATAAACGCTCGAGTATTTCTCTTATCCCATGTGGGCGTCGTTAATTTGGGAGTCTCGCTGACTGAACCCCACCAGAATCCAAAAGACTTTCCCAGTATTCGACAAAGCCCCCAGATTTGAAATTTCGAAAATTTTCCGTCTTTTGTCGCGTTTCATGCCAACGAGTAGAGGCTCGATGAAAAACGTCTAAAAATGGTTTATTTGCCCTCCCCACCAATTTTCGGCACATTTTGACCGTTGAAAATTATGAAATCTTCTAGGCCCCCGTACATAATTTGGTCGCTGCCCAGTCGTCGTGTCAATGACGTAATGTCAATGAGTGACAGATTTATTTTATACGATGATCTTAAAGAGGCGCTCTAAAATTTGCATGATTCCCAGCGAATAAGACAGAAGCCTTAGCCCGATCGGTGACGTCATCAAAGTCGCATAAAGCGGGAATGAGAAGCCTTGAAAATTTTGATTATCTCGAAGCTCGGCGAACTCGCCAAAAAACTTAATCTCATTTTGCTCATAATGTTTTGTTCATAAAACGTCAAGCATTTAAAGCATTTACTTGCTAAAACCTTTATATAACCTTACACGATGTGCATTTTTGACACTTAAAAATTGGAACTTGTAGCTTTAAGGTTAAGATTAAGGTTAAGGTTAAGATTAAGATTAAGATTAAGGTTAGGATCATTGCAGGGTTGTCCTAAAGCACATCGAATGATGAGCCTAGATTAGAAAAATTCTGGAGTTAACACAAGTTTCCCTCTTTATATACTTTTGCAATGAAGCGAATGACGACGTTATTTTAAAATTTAGTCAATCAGCTCAGCAATAATTAGTTCAGCCAGTCACGAACAACATCTAACGCAGCTAAATTACGGTGCGGTGCTTAACATCGGAAAATGTAAGTCTAAAAGTGTTCTTAAAAATGCATCGAGTTCTAGTTTATCTTAGAAAACAGCCGGCCCTTCACATACTTTTTTCTGCGATAATTAGAAAACTACGAAGTTCTTCAGCATTTATGCACGTTTTTAGTCTAGTATTTTAGATTAATTTTTATTCATCGCGGATTTTCTATCATCGTACATGGGCATCGAATCAAATGTTCTTGCGGTCTGATATTACAAAAATCGCGAAAAAATGCCTAAAACTCGTTAATGAAGGTCTGCCGGATTCTGAGTCTGGTTTCAGAAGTGTAGGGGTCTAGACCATTACGCACATCATGGCCGATCCGAGAGATCAGCCGGTCTGGGGTTGGTCGAAAATTGAACTTTTTTGTGCCAAAAATGACCTCAAAAATGGATTCGAATACTAAAATAGCGTTAATACAACGTGTACAGTTTCTGGTCAATTAAAAACACTTTTGATGAAAATTTTAAAATCTTCATCCATTCTTGGCCTTCACTTTGTCTCATTTTCCCCAGAGAGTTTCCTATTTTTCTATTCTGGAGGGTCTATGTAGTCCCTCGACCCCCCTCTCCACTTGCATGTCTGGCATAGACTACTAAACCCCCTAGGGGTCGGTAGTTAATTTATTACTGATTTTAATATTATAATTAATCGCACAACCACACACTAAACGCAGTAGTGTCAATGTGGAAGAAAGACAGAAGCTGGAAAAATTGATCGTTAATTGTGCAACTATTTTTAAGCCGAAAAATTACACTAAACATATGTGCATCCACACATAGAAGCGGTCTGAACTAAAAAGGATAAGATACGCCATCTTCCAGATTACGTATCGAAGCAACCCTAATGGAAACGCAAGGAAAAAATAGATGTGCAAGCCGAGATTGTATACATCCTCATATACGCTAATATGCATAGATATAGCTATATACAGCTAGCTTAGTGTAAGCTTAACGGCTAATGCATATAAGCTAAATGAATTTTTTTATTGATTGCATTTCCCTGTGCGAGGCTCGCTTGCGCTTATTTCGTTTATGTATGTACGCCTCGTGATTTAATTACGGCCCGATTCCTACATTGTTTATTATTAATAATAGGGAAAATGAGCAAAAAATCAATTACCGCGCCCTCATTAATTTATAACAAACGATTCTTTCGAGAATTATTATCAGGAAATTGGGCTAGGTGCGAATGCAAAAACATGTTTATATACAGCTTCCGTCTGAAACGAAGTAGTGAATCGCATAAGCTTCTATAAAAGTCGAAATTGAACGATATTTTACAATCGTACATAATATATGAACTTTGACCTTTAACTTTGTTTTCTTCGACTGAAGATTTATGGGTAATTTAGGATTAATTTATATTACACGCAAGTGGAGAGAAAACAGATGTGGGTGAATTGTCAGGGAATTCCGCGAGAATATTTTTATTTTGAGCTGAAATGGCCTAAAAAATTGCGCTGTAATCCTCAAAATAGCGTTAAAACTGATTTCGGTGGCATTTGTAATCACATCCAAACAATCTGACAGGTAAATTTGAAATTTTAATTTTTTCATGTTAGATCCTTATTCTGCCTTTTGTTCGAGAAAAAGTTTTTTTAAATTTTTTCTCATGGTTTAAACCCCCTAAATTTTTGCACTTGCATGTCAGGTGGGCGATAATCACCTATTTAGTAATATTCATGGATGTATGAATTGACAATCCCACTTGATGTAGGTACGAGTGCAGTAAACATGACATTTTGGATGACTGTAGCGTCAGAACAGGAAAGAGGACTAGTTTTCGAAAAAAACGCTATAATTAAAGGAAACACGGATGAAAATGAAACGTCTGCTGAGGTAATTGCTCGAGAACTGACCGAAAAATTAATTAATTATAAGTTTGTTATATTTACTATACGAACTCTAAAGTCGTTTCATTTTATTTTCAAATTTAATTTAATTTAATCAATTTTCATTATATTTTCGTTAATTTAATTTATTTTATTTTATTTTTTATTTTATTCCATTTCATTTTATTTATTTTATTCAGCTAATAATAAATTTAGTAATTTTTGATTTTAATTACAATTTGTAATTTTAAATAGATTCGAAAATTTCAATAATTTTGGTTTTAGTATTTTTTATTTTTTGAAAGTTTTGACAATTTCCATCATTTTAATAATACTAACAATCTTTTGTGTTAAATAATTTTAATTTTTATTTTAGTTTGATTGATTTTAATAAAATCAGTAATTTTAATCCAAGTAAATTGTTGCTGACATGCTTTTCACAGCGAAAAAAGCTCCGCTTATTTTCGCTTAGGAGAAAATTATAAAATAACGTTAAATTCAATTTCTGATCGTAATATTTACTCAAGTAATAGGAAATTCAATAAAGTTGAAATTGAGATTATTTAAATCTAGCATCAAATTCCTCCAGAAGATCTTATGCTTTTAGCAAGAAAATTTTTCCTTTTGCCTATCCAGAAATCTAGACCCCCAAAAAACCCCTAGAATGGAAAAATGAAGAATTTTCTGATGTAGAAAGAAGCACTTAGGCCCGTATGCACAAAGGCCGATAAATTTATTCGGCGATTAAGGCTAATCGTAGATTTATCAATCGGCGATTAACGACCGATTAAAATCCGTACGCACAAACGCCGATTAAAGGCCGATTGACTAATCGCAGATTGAATTTTTAATCGTCGATTAAACGCCGATTAACAACAATTTTGATTGGAATTTCGGGTACCGGACAAGTCCAGTAGGTAGAAAAACGAGTACCTATTTTTCTGTTCGAATCGGTTATTTTTTCTTGGCATGCCTGGACA
The DNA here is from genome assembly GCA_036768485.1 of Mermis nigrescens. Lineage (NCBI taxonomy): Eukaryota > Metazoa > Nematoda > Enoplea > Mermithida > Mermithidae > Mermis > Mermis nigrescens. The sequence goes on from JAVLUZ010000341.1 coordinate 1,702,855, forward strand.
GGATTGATAAAAGCACAAAAGTAAAAACAGGTTGGGTGGAAGCTGTAGTTTTGAAATTTTTCGTCATATTTGATCGCATTAATTAAAACTGCGAAAAATGGATATCAGTAATAAACTTCGCGAAAGAATGTAAAATTTTGACAATGAAAAAATCGAATTTCTCTTTGAATGCGCTTCTCGAAAAAGCTGAAATTATCGAAAATAAAAAAACTGATTCAAAAACGGCGGATGCTAAAAGCAAGGCATGGGGTGCTATCGAAGAAGTTTTCAAAGCGAATCCTAACGTGAAAGATCGCAGCAAAGCTTTCGAGTAAAAAAAAATTTAACAATTTCAAATCTTCATTTTCATGACTCGCTCGTCGCCTTTTGCTGTACGATTTTATTCTTTTGACCGTACGTTATATTACTCTTTTACATCTGTCGCGTTTCAGTAATAAATTATTTCATTCATCCATTCATTCGAAGTAAATTGATTAATTCCCTAGCGCTGTTTTTGTTCAACTTGTATTGCGACCAAAATTTTTCATCGGCGTAACTTTCTAGCGGATTCGCTCGTTCCAAATATACCCTCCATGGAATCACGTTTTCTAAATTTTCGTCATAATTTTCGTCCAAATCGTCAAGGAAGTCAAGAACGTCCATAATCAAAGAAAACAGAAACCAGCTGGCTCACAGAACGAAAGAAACTCACACTTATCGGCGTTTTAACCTGGGAGGGGTAGGATTAAAATCTGCGATTAACCGAATCGCCGATTAGCGCTAATCGGCCTTTGTGTATACCGATAAATTTAATCGGAGATTAAAGTTGTAGTTTAATCTCCGATTAGCGCTAATCGGCCTTTGTGCATACGGGCCTTAAAGATAAGCTGCTTTTTATCAAGCCTCGACATTCAATAAACGCTGTTATCAAAGGTTGGTCGCCCCTCCCCCACATCCTCCTCACAGGCTGAGATTTTACCCCCTCGGTACATTTTGGTGAGAATATGCGTTTTTGGTCAGTTTTGCTTGCTTTTTTGGCTAAAAAATAGAAGTTTTTAAATCTCCTCCTCTAAAAATGGCCGATTACCCCTGTACAAAGTTTGCAGTTGTTACATGTCCGCGTTTATTGACCTTCAGTTAATAAGATGCAGATACAGTCAATGTGTCCAATTTTCATTTTTTTTCAAATATCCTCTTCTAGAATTGAATTAATTGAATAATTAGTAATACTATTGTATTGAAAATAAAATAGCGACGCTCCACACGTCTTCCATCATCAACCGAAATTTAAAAACAATACGACAACGGTAGAAACTGTAAAAGAGAAAGGTTGTAATAGTAAGAATGACGAATAATGGTAAATTAGCTTCAATACTTAAACTTATTTATTTATTCTTGTTTTCCACAATCTTGTTTTCGTGTTAACGCTTCATATTAAAAGTTCTTTAAAATTCCTCGGGCGTTTTTCAAACTATTCAAAGCATTACGTATTGCAGTTTCCTAATTTTGGATCAATAGATAAGGAAATTGAAGTATTTTATATGCGAATTTCATGAAAAAATGTGAATAAAATTGGGCAGCGAATGCCAGGAATTTCCCGGGATATTCCAGAATACTAGAAAAAACTGCTCGACGTGAAATACGATTTCACTTCGGTATTTAACGGTAGTTTTTCTATAGTACTGCTTCAGAAACAGATATGCTTTTAGCGCTGCTTTTGTCGTACTTTTATTTTTGCATGCCTTATTACTACTCTTTATTTTTTGACATTTAAATTTATTTTCAATCTGAATTATGTGGATTTTTTGTACATACATGTTTACATACTTTTTAGCATTTATTTGTACGTATTTTTCGTTTCATCATGTACGCCTTCTCCCGTAATCCTTTTTGTAAATAAATAAAAACTATGCAGGAACGTACAAATATTTAAGACTACCTTATTGGGTCCAAAACGGGGCAGAATACTATTTATAATTGCATTCCACACACTACAAAAAAGATCAGTGTGTGAGCACAATATTACCAAAAGATCTGATGAAATTATGTAAGTTTTCAGAAACGCTGTTTTATTTTCTTTATGAGTTTCTGATTGGTGAGCGGAGTTTTAGCCAAAAGAATTAGCTAAATTACACCAACTATGGCGCTAATCATCAAAGTAGCCCAAAAAACAATTTTAATTCTAGTGTTCTTCATATAATTTTTTCGCATAAAGTGTTTGTCTGTCCTTTGTCCTTTTGCAGTATTTTAGTCCAAAGGTACTTTTCATGTTCTACATTCTTGAAATTTCCGCGTTGTCATCTGGTCACATTACCAGACATGGAATGAATGGAAATGGAATAAAGAATTGGGAATTTTTCAGGCGGAAATAAGCAAAAATTACGGCTATTTTGACTTAGAAAAGCTCCTTGTCTGACCCTCCCCCCGACCACACCTGGGCGTGGGGGTTTGGGGGTATGCACCCTCCCAGAAACCAAAATACCCCCCCAGAAATCAAAAATACCCCCTCCCCCCAGAATTCAATTTTTGAAAATTTTTTTCGTTTTTTTCGCAATTTTTTGATGCCAATGGATAGTGCTTGATGAGAAACGTCGAAAAATGGTGTTTTTATCGCCATACCACCATTTTTAAGGCCATTTTTCGACCTTTCAAAAAAATCTTGCACCCCCCCCCCAGAATTTTCTTGCTGCCCACGTATGCCCCCGACTAGTCATGCTCTACATCTGTGGTCTTTTTACCCCGAAATCTTATTATGTCAAAGTATGATGTGCACAAGGGGTTTGGAATTTTCTAGACCCTCGAAATCAACTTTTTTTATGAAAGATAAAGCAAACTTCGAACTTTTGAGCAAAAGTGTTTGAAATCGGCCAGTAAAAGTACGATATTTTATTGTTTATATGTCCCCATTTCAGAGATAACATTGTCGCTTTTGTCGTTTCCCTGAAAAATTGCTTTGTTTGTTGTATCAAATATGCTTGTACATATATTATTATTACATAATATAAATAATTATATAAGTGCCTGAGTCTTGTACTAACGAATGAAGTGTCGTCTATGTTTTCCCTCAAAATCTGCACATGTAGTACATATATGTGCCGCCGCGTTACTCGACAAAGGTACATTTTTATTGGTCATACTATCATTACGAAATATTTTCTTAACTTTTTTCCAAACTTTGTGCACGTTTTGCTGAAATTCGGATCCGCTAAACCCATTTTTACCCATTTCTAAACGCATCCGACTCTCAACAATCATCCAAAAAGCACCATTCTTTTCTGTCCGTTAAAACTTTTCTATGATATCTCTATGCCAATTCAAAACTTGTACTACTATTTTAGGAATGAAGGGGTATACGACGCTTTGTCCTAATTAGAAGATGCGCCCGTTCAACAGCGATTGTTCCGCTTCACGCCGTAACTTTTCATGGGCGCTTAATTGTCCGAAAAATACCAATGTTTCTTTATTCATTAGGACGCAAAACCCGCTATGCCCTTTTTCCCCCAAAGCGTTTTATTACTAATTATCATTGTTTGTAAATAAGGCAGGACGAGCTCATCTCCGAATTTTCTTCATTCATTTTTACAGCCTGATTATTTTCGTTTCGGGATGATTCGCGCGAAATAGCACGAGTGCAATGCGTACGTTAAGTATCGGCACGGGTTTCACTTATTTTTATTGTGAACAGGTCCAACCCGTAAAGCTATTGTTATATATCACGCGTACGTATGCAAATATGTAGAGTTGCTTTACAGCTCAATTGCGACGTTCAAGTTTAGGAATGACGTTCCGGAACCCACGACTGCCGAAAAACGATTCGATAAAAAACAAGGGAAGATGAGCTAGCGAAATGATTGGTCGTCAAGGTTGGCCAAACTTCACCTACTTTAAATTAAGGGCGCGTGATGCGAACGTTCGGCTTGGCCAAACGAGCCCGTAAATCTGGCGTTTCGCAATAATTCGCGAAATTCGGCCCGGGGCCTTTTTCTGGTATCGGGTTTTTCCATTGCTTTTTTTCAGGGTTGCTCCGGCTGGTTAATTCGAAAATATATCCCTGCTGCATTGGCATCTACGCATATTTTGTGTAATGGATACGTTGAAACGATCGCTTAAAACCAAACGATTCGCGCCAATGTGTTTGAAAATACGGAAGAACGGCTAGTTTTTCGGAACGCGGGTATCTTCAGTATTTCGCCCCTCGGTTATTTACAGTAATTAGTCGATTTTTCGAAAAAAAATTCACCGCCGAAAGCGATTCGCAAGCGCAACGCATCGGAGTTGGTAGAATTTTAGCGTCAGTCGCACATTGCGTGGTGACGATCGGTCGATCGATCCTAAATCAAGCCCTTCCAGCTTCCTACTGCAGCTCTGATCCGGTTTTTGGGCCAAAAATTTTGATTTTAGTCTTCCACCCCTAACACGCATACGTATGTATGTGTGTGTGTGTGGCTCCTTTTAAAAGCACGAACACGGTTTCGCAACGAATCTGCGTTTGAGCACGTTTTAGGTATACGCACGTTCAAAACTTGTATACTCAATTATACAAAATTTTTTCACCCAAAAAAAAACTACACCCGTGAAAGTAATGTTATGTTAGGTTGTTGTAATGTAGCAAGCAGGACCGCGTTCTCTACTAGCAAACGCCCTACTTTTTTGTACGCATATAGCGCGTTGGTATCATAAAGTATACGGGCGTACTTTTGTATAATTTCGAAAAATATATACTTAAATGTATAAACGTGTTATTACGCGTGTACGTACCAGCGTGCGATATTTGGCAATCCGATTTTAAACAACCGGTTTGCCCAATTCATATTCTACAAAAATCCGACGCATCATCGGACTCCGAACGCCGAAAACGCCCTAGCGATAGCGTATATATATGAAAAGGGCTAAAAGTTTAGTAGGTGAAAAATTTTGTGTGTACAATGATATACCTGATTTTTGTCTTACGTACATTAACTCTCTTTGTCCTGAAGACATTTCTATGGAAAATACAAAAACTAAAACCGTATTATTTGTCTTAGCCGCTCGCCCGTACTTGTTTTTGACTCAAAAACTTTATTTCATTATTCGGATTCGATTTAGAGTATTATTCCGAACGTAATAATTCGAAAATGCATCATACATACGTATGTATGTGAGATTAATTGGCCATTTTTACATTGATTTCTTTTCACCCAAATTTTTACTTTCGCGCTTCAATCTCAACGATTTATAGGATTATTGAATTCGTGAGATTGGGCGATGCTCAGAATTGGGTAGGTCGAAAAATTGTTGCTCTAAAAGATTTAATAGGGAAATTTTTTATAAATTTCAAGAAAGTTGCTTTTTTTATTGGAAATCAATGAAAAAATCCCTTTGAAAGGAATAATACTGAAATGTGTTTTAAGGGTCGGCAATTTCATTATTTCTTTGTTTCTTGAAGCCTAGAAAAAAATTTCTGGAGGTTAAGATTACCAGATCGACCACTTTTACTTTAGCTTCGAGTACTGAAGACGAATAAAAAAATCATAGAAGACCAATCTGATCGTTTCTTCCTAAATTTATTTTAGGCAACTGACAGGCTCATTAATTACCCCGAATTACAAGGGTTTAAAAAAAATTTTTTTCAATGTAATTGTATCTAAATTTGTACAAAAAAAATTGCACGTCTTAAAAATCACGATTCGAAATTCTGGGATTGCCTCCCTAAAGGGAGTGCCACACAGGAATGGTTCGAATTTTTAAATTGATTGTATAATAAAAAACATTGTTTGTCGCACCAGTGCGTTCAGAATGAGAGTTAATCAGGAAAATATAGCAAAAAGCGGAAAATAATGGAAAAATGAAAAAAGTAAATTGCAATAGGCGAAGCATGATGTTATAAAAAGAAACGCTAATCGACGCTAATGAAATAGTTTTTAATTGTTTAGGCTAGAAAACGAAATTTTCCGAAAAGTTAGTGTTTCCAAAATTAAAATAAAATTTTGTAGCAAACTTCAATAGTTGCACGCATTTATCTATTTTCTTAGGCATCGTTCTCCCATTACGACTTTGTTTTGCTTGCTAATTTGAAAAAAAAACTATTTTACCTTGACACTGTTCCACTCTGACCGACTTTTGGTTACGGCTACAGTAGAAAATACAGTAAATTTCAATGTATCAATATGTGTGCGCCTATATGTTTGTATTTATTCATTCATGCGCCTATGCTACAGTACTAAGTATGTGTGTCAAAAATTGAAAGTGCAACTGTGTCGAGAAACGAAGTGAATATAATAAATCTAACAGCAAATAATAAACAATTTTTGTTCGCTTTTAAACGATCAAAACAATAGTCTTGATTTTGGAGATTTTCCGCTGATAAGCATTATTTTTTGTTATTGTCGTTCCGAAATTTTCAATATTTTTCGACAACTCGCGCATGTTTTTACCAGTATTTATTTGCGTTCAATTCGTCTTGCTTCGACGGTACCTATCATCGGTTAATTGCAATAATTTTGATAATTATTAATAATTTTAATAATTAGATTCTAATCATCATATAATACAATGGATTTATATTCGTTGTGAATTGTTAGTTTTACTAGAAAATGTTCGAATTCAGAACGCCATCATTTCCTAAACAGATTAAAAGATTCTTCCTTAATAATTAAAACGATATTAATTCGAACTTGCTTTAATCACATTTTAAAAATTACATAAATTTGTTCGATCTACCCTATTCATAATATTGTTGAAATTACGAGTTTTGTCATAACTTTAAAAACACCCGTATTTTTGTGATTTCGAAAAATTTGCGTTTTTAAATCAATATTTTTTAAATTTACGAATTTATCGAATTGTCCTAGATTGAAAACAACAATTTTGCCAAAAATCTGTAATTTTGTGCGAACGAATTTTAAATTTATCACATTTTTCGAAGCGCACGTAAATTTTTAACCTGGGATGGCCGTTCTGCGTATACGAATTTTTTTGATTTTCTTTCACATTTTAAAAACATAAATTTTGTCAAAAAATACTTTATTGGCGCTAAACCAATTTTCAATCCGGTACATTATGGAAACGCTAGTTTTGAGCTCAGTTAAAGGAAGGGCGTCCTAAATTAATGAATTATCCGATATTTTTTGCTATCGAAAAAATGATTTTTTGCTGGAAAATGCGTATCTCGCGTTAAACAAATTTGAAATCGAGCATATTTTTCAAAACGCAAAATTTTGAACTATGGTTGGTAGATGAAGCGCTTACTAATTTTGAGGATTTTTCCAAATTTCTTTTTACGTTAAAAACATTAATCTTGTAAAAAACGCATTTGAATTCGCAATAAAAGGAATTCTAAATCCGGTACGTTTTTCGAAGCATAAATTCTGAGCCCAGGAGAGAGAAGGCGTCCTAAGTTTAGGAATTTTCCTATTTTTTATATAAAAAATGATTTTTGTCAAAAACAGAAAATTTGCTTCAAACGAATTGTAAATCCGGTTAATTCTTTCAGGCGTAAATTTGATACCGGGGAGGAAAAATGTACAGCATGGGAATTCCAAGGGGGGGTCAGGCCTGAAAATTTTTTAAAAGTGCCTTTTTTGGGGCTAAAAAACGATGGGTACACGTCAAAAATACTGTTTCTAACATTCTGACAATGCTCGCTCTTCAGAGAACATAAAGACGTAAAAGAAATCTCGAAAAAAATTTGAAAAAAATTGAATAAATTGTACAAAATATAGTCAAAAATGTGCATACGGCGCGGAGCGCCGAAAATTTCAGATTTTTGAGCCAAAAATGAGCTAAAAACGCCTAAAAAAGGCACACTTTTTACAACCTGTACCAACTTTCGAAAAAAAATCGGCAATTCTGGTGGGGGGGGGGGTCGCAGCCATCTTGCGGGGAGTCAGTTGCCATTCTGGGGGTAGGGTCAAACCCTACCCCCGAGAACGCGTCTGCCAAAGAGAGAGGGAGCGCATAATAAATTTATAAAATTGTTTCAATTTTTTAATATTAAAACATTAATTTTGTCAAAAAATATGTAATTCGCGTTAAGCGAATTTCAAATCCGGTACGTCTTTAGGAACACTAATTTTGAACATAGGGGAAGGAAGGGAGTCCTATGTTTATTGATTTTTCCCATTTTTTACATTAAAAAAGATTATTATTGTCAAAAATTACGTTAGTAGCGAATTATGAATCGGGTAAATTTTTGAAGCGTACATTTTGAAGCCGCTGTGAGGGAGGCCATCCGAAATTTACAGATTTTTCATTTTTTCACATTAAAAACAATATTTGGACAAGAAAATACTTAATTCGCTTTAAACGAATTTCAATTCCGGTAAATTGTTCAAGGCGTAAATTTTGAACCGAGGAAATTTGCCAATTTTCCCGATTTTTTAAAATTAAAAACATAAATCTTGTCAAAAATAGCATAAAACGAATCTTAAATCAGTTCATTTTTCGAAACGAAAATTACGAAAGCCGAGGAGAGGGAGGGTTTATTGAAATAATAAATTTTTTTGACTCGTTTGAATGAAAAACATAATTTTTTTAAAAAATACGTAAATCGTCTTAAACGAATTCAAAATCCGCTAGATTTTTCGATTTTTCGAAACGCGAATTTCGAACCCGGGCGTCCCTTTTTTCGAAAGCATCCTTAGGAGCATGGGTGGGCAGCACCAAAATTCTGAAGGGAAGCGCAAAATTTTTCAAAGGTCAAAAAATGGTCTCAAAAATGGTGGTATGGCGGAAAAATACCCTTTTCAACGTTTCTCATCGAGTTCTATTCGTTGGCATCACAGAAAATTGCGAGGAAAAAAGGAAAAAATTCAAAAATTGAATTCCGGGGGTATTTTGGTTTCTGGATGGGGTTGTTCGAACTACTAGGGGGTTGCATACCCCCCTCCCCCAAACCCCCCCCCTTCCTCACGCCCACGTGTGCTTAGGAGATGCCTCGTCTAATTTGGACCAAAACCGCGTATAAAATACGCCGTTTATAACCTTGACAGTGATTTTTCCGTTCTCGGGTGCGTTTAATCACATGAATAGATTCTACAAAGAACACGGACGACTCTTTGAACTGCTTGAGGAGAGGGCGAGAGTAAAATTTATTATATAATGAGCCGGTTCCTGTTACTTTTTTCTAAAAATATATCAACACGCAAGACGAACGTACATACCTACTCTCTCTCATATCATTATACGTACATTATAAAATAATAATAATAATGCGCCGTGGCCCTAAGACGCGCGCATTTTGGAGGAACGCCTATTTTTTATCAAATTTTCTTCAATAAAACGCCACCAATTCACGTCTCTCGCATTGGTGGCGGCGGTAGCGCGAATTCTTATCTTTTTAAACATTTTACATATATTCAATATCGTGTGATAGGCGTATAACTCGGTCCGTTATGCTTAGGAATATTTACGCACAAACTGGTATATAATTTGAGTCATCGTCTTTTGAGATGGTAGCGCGTATTATATTTTGGGACGGTTCATTTTGAAATTATTGAAACAATCGCTACAGTGATGATAATGTGATAGGGGACACGTTTTTTTTCGTCGTTCGAAATTAGAATTGATGCTTTTTTTGTATCACGTTGTTCGGCGTTATTTATTTTCGCATTATTTTTTAGTTTTGTTGTCTTGTTTTTCACGTTGTTCCGCCGGCGTTCGGTTGAGCTGAGGCCGAGGTGGGTTGCGATATTTCACCCATAAATCGATCAATATTGCACTCGTCCCGGCCTGAGCTAATCACCGACCGATTTTTTTTTAAAAATTTTTTTCATAGACCCGTCGTCGTCGCGTTTCGTCGCGCGTTTTTTTCACGTTGTTCGCCGCTAAATTTCGGCGTTTTACATTTCAATTTGATTTAATAATGGCTATTTGTTTTATCGCGGCCTGGATGTCTTTAATTGTGCAAAATTCTTTTCGAGATACTTCGTTTTTATATTTCTAACGTTTTCAGTCGCGAGCTGCTTTCAATTTGATTGGTTTTTTAGATTCGGAAAAACGGCGGATCTTACTATCGGTAATTATTTTTTAAAACTACATTTTAACAATATTTTTTATCATTTTGCTGCTTAGCTAGTTGAATGAAGATGGCTTTCAGTCTTTTAAATAAAATTCTAACAATACCTTTCTTGCTTGTCGAGCTAAAGATGGATATGATTGTCTCTAGAATGTCATAAAGTCTTCTTTAAATAGCGATTTGCAATTAATTTTGGGCTGCCCCTGCGTGGAAAGGTAGGACTTTTGATTTCCGCAAAAAATATTTTGGAAAAAATAGATTTAAAAAATAGATAAATAGATTTATAAAGGCTTTCTTAGATTTTTAGCAAAATGATGATTTTTATATCTACTTCACAAAATTATATTTCTTGCTAATTTTAGCTCTGAACTTATTTCCCCCTCAAATTTCCCTTCTCCTCCTTCTGAGCTTCAGATGGTCGTTTCGGCCTCTGTCAACCAAGAGCTTCATATATTGGGATAAAATGGTCTTCAAAATGATATTAAAATTAGAGCAAATATTATCTTTATTCTCAGATGATTTCAGGTGTTTCTATAAAGTTGATCTTCATCCGTTTCAAAGCTCTTCCGGTCTTATTTTGCCGAAAAAGTTCGCAATTTTCGGTTTCGAAAGCTCAAACCCCTAAACCAGCCCGTTCACTTGAATGGCTTACCTCCCCTGCCCGCCTGGCATTCTCATCGACTGATCGATTTCCAAACGAATCCTTGTTCCCTTATTTATTTATTTGTTTTTTCGTTCCTGGTTTGTTTAATGTTTAATTAGTAATTTAATTTTATTTTGTTTTATTTCAGGATATGCCTATTAATTGTTCGCCGACCTTTGCTTCTCCTTCACAATTTAAGCTCAACAGATTCAGCTGGCGTACTTTATTTTCCTTTTATTAATGATTCGACTTCTTTTTGGTTGTCACTTTCCAACAATCAGATTCTCTTCAAGTCCTTTCTGAGAAACCTGCTTAAACAAAGTTGAGTCTATGCCCCGCATGACTGAATGGTCGAGGGTTTAGTAAGTTGAGTGAGAAAGGCTACGAATTTTAAGCTTTTATCCTTAAAGCATCGGAAAGCGTGCAAGAAATAGGTACATTCGTCTTTATTTACGCTTTATATTTATATTTATTGTTGCATTTACTTTTGTATTTATTTATTTTTATTTTTTATGTCCAATTTTTATTTATCTTTTAGCAATTTATTTAAGACCCATTTTATCCTCTTCTTACTTCGACTAAATTTCTTATAATTTTTAAGACACAAGGTGCGTATGTTTTTCTACGAGGAGTTCTAGTCAACCACGGATTATGACAGTTTTTGTGATTTGATTTTTGGAAAAACTAAAAGTCGTCTTTTTGGCCAAAATTTCAGTTTTTTTTCTACCTCGTTTACTGCCATTCCGGTCCAATTTGGCTAAAACTTCCCGAAAACTTTATTCGGATGTGCACCTGGCCCTTAAAACGAAAAGGCCTAATGAACGAAGGTTTTAAATTCGTATTTTGAGTACTCAGTTCTCAGAAGTTTGAGTTATTGCTCTCGGTCAACTTTTGGGAGTGAATAAAGCTTAATATTAAAGTACGATTATTCAATTTGAATATTTTTCATTTTATCTTTCTAATCTTGAGCTATTCAAATTTGCAAAATTCAGATATTCACGCAGATTTTTAGATCGCAAGATTTCGGCAAATCTTTCGGGCTTAAGGAGTTCCTGAATTTTTGTCGATTTTTGTCTACCATACGAGTACTATAGCTTGCCAAAGAATAGAAAGTATACAGAACTTTCGATTTTTCTTGATTAAAATGAGAAATCGATTTATGCTTTCAGCACTCCCATACAGCCCGATATATGGATGGTTACGAGAGCGGCTTTTGAGGCTCAACAATTCGTTAGACCCCCAAAAATCAGAATTTAATCAGTCAAATTTTTTGGGCCCTCTTCTGGATTTTGTCCCAACAGATCCCGCAGGATTTTGTTCTGGTCCCACATAACCTTAAGACAGAGAAAACTTGATAGAAAATATGCATTTTATGCGTTCTAACCGATTCTACCTGGAAAAAAGACTTGTTTTAATTTATTGACATTTTCTTCTTCTCTCCTTACATATTTTAACAAAATTTTAAAAATTCTTAGGCAATTGTTGCAAAGTGATGCAAGCAGAACTTCAAATGCGACGCGATGTTCACCTAGGATTCCGCAGAAGAAACTCGTTGTGACCTCATTTTTGTCCTTTGTGGAATATACTCGTACATTCTATCACTTGCTTTGCTTTCGTACAAGTTTTGATCAGTTTCTACGTACAGAACTTATGCCAATTACTTATAAAATTCTAGAAAACAGCATATTAGGTAGCTATCTGGCTGTTAAAGTGTGACATGGACAGATATCAAATTTTGGGGGTCTAGTGGGACAAAACTGCAAAAGGCGCAAAAAATTTAATTCTGGGGCCTAACGGTAATTTGCGAGGGGTGTCTTGGATTCTGGGGGGACTGAACATCTCCACGCCTACACAGACAGCAAACTTTCCAGATTTTCCAAAGAAATTAATATTCGGGAGAATTTTAATAATTGAATAATTAAATTATCTGAAACCAAATTGGAAACATTTTGAATTTTTTGATAAACATTTTTAGATTTAATATTTTATTTCCTTACAGTAACAGGCGATTTTCATAGCAGTAGTGTAAAGGTCTCAGACACCTTTCCCTCTCTTGGTAATAGAACGGTAAGGATAAATTTGAAATTGAAGCTGTCTCATCAACTCGCCTTTATTATGTGAATAAAAGAGGGAAATAATAAATTTTTTCAGGATTTTAAGATGCTTTTTTGGGGGTAGACTTCCGACGCTTGCCTTAAAAGGTAAAGGTTTATTAATTAAAAATGCTGAATTTCGGCAGCCTCGACATCTCCTTATGATAAAGTTCTAAGACTATTTCAGAATTTTTCGGCAAATATCATTGCACAGATCGTATACAGTCCGGAATATTGAGGGTAAGTACAAACAAAGTTTTGAAAGTGCCTGTTTTGAGCTCAAAACGGTGATTATACGTTAGAGGAACAAATTTCTGAAGTTTATATTTTGAAGTATTTCAAGTCTTTAGACGATAAGTATTGTGGAAACTTTGAAGAAAACGCCGACAAAATTGTGCAATAATAAAAACAAAAAATTGCTTGAAGTATTTGAGCATGAGTTTAAAAATTATGAACGACTCTGCCCCGACAGATTGCAATAATTATGTATGCATCAGATCAATGCAGAAAAACCTTTTGTCAGTTTGTCGGTAATAGTTCTAGGTTAGGCCCAAACTTGCATAAAGTAGATGGTCTAGGATCGGTAATAATTTCGTGGAAAAGTAAAAGCTTGAGGAGGGACTGAAAAATCTTCTAGGGTACTTTTTTGCGGGGGGGGGTTAAAACCACCTAACACTTCTCATAGATTACGCATGAAGCGAAGCTGAAAACGTCATTAGAAAGGTACAAAAAGACCCGATTTGAAAATCAGCTGTTCACGCCATGCATACATATATGTAGGATCTTTGTATGTACATACATCCCGGATGAGTTTTCTTTACTTGAAGTTACTACATGTGACATGACTGTTTTCGACTCAAAATACAGAGTTATTTTGTGTTACAGACCTCCCAATCAAAATGAAATTGATCAGCAGTTTTTAAGATTCTTAGAATGGGCCACTGAGGATAATTATAGCTGTAGGTGATTTCAATTTTCCAGAAATTAAATGGGATAAACGATCTTCTCTTCCTGAAAATAGTATTTCTTCACAATTTTTCGAGCTTACAAACGAAATAGGGTTACATCAGTTTACACGAGACCCTACTCTAGGTAATAATATATTGGATCTGATTTTCTGTTCATACAAATCATGCGTTTTTTACGTCAAAAACATTGAGCCTTTGTCAACTAGTGACCATGATGCCGTAACTTTCGATCTTCTTATTCCCAAAAAATTAGTAGTTGATTCTCCTGAAGAAAACTATGATTTTAGAAAGGTGATTACGTTTCTATTATACATGATCTATCACTTGTTAGCTGGCCTGATATTTTTTCAACGTGTGTCGTTGATGATTTTTATTCTGTATTTTTAGATATTTTAAATTCGACGATCAAATGCCACGTTCCTTTGAAAAAATTATTTTCGAAAAAACGCAAATTTCCGAAATACATTCTGAATTTACAAGGAAAGAAACGCAGACTTTGGCGAAAATTAAAGAAGGATACAAGTTTGTCGGATGACTATAAAACTGCTTGTCAAAATGTTGATAATGCAATTTCGGATTTTTATGCCAGTGAAGAGAATGAACTAATTAAAAAGGGTTCATCATTGAAAAAGTTTTATAATTTTGTTAACACCAGGTTAAAACTAAAACGTTCCATACCTGATCTTGAGTTCGTTGGGCAACTTATTTCTGATGAAACTGAAAAAGCCGACGTTTTTAACAATTTTTTTGGTTCTGTTTTCACTTTAGATAACAACATTCAACTACTAAATATGGAACCTGTAAAGGTAAATGATCGCCTTCCTTTGGTTAAGTTTGAGCTTAGTATTGTAGCCTCGGCTTTAAATAAGCTGAAGCCCACTCACTCAATTGGTCCCGATGGGCTCTCAGCTTACTTTTTAAAACAGATTAAAATTGTCTTAATTGAACCACTTTCAAGCATTTTCGAAGTTTCATATCGGACTGGCAGGTTCCCACGTTTATGGTTAGAAGCATTGGTTACACCCATTTTTAAAAAAGAGACCCTCACTCAGTCGAAAAATTATAGGCCTATATCTCTTTGTTGCGTTTTATGTAAAGTTATGGAATCAATAATTAATAATACCATCATGAACTATTTTGACAGAACTTGTCTGATAAGTCAACAACAATTTGGGTTTTAAAGAACAAGTCTTGTTCATCCCAGCTGCTAAAGTGTAAAAACAAGTGGACTAAAACTTTAGACAATCACGTTCCGATGGACATTATTTATATTGATTTCCGTAAAGCCTTTGATTCTGTTGTTCATTCGAAACTTTTGTTTGGGAGTTTCGGGTACACTGTTAAGCTGGATTACATCATTCTTAGCGGGAATGTCACAAAGGTGAAGATGAATAGTTGTTTCTCAAACCCACAACCGGTAATTAGCGGTGTCCCTCAAGGCAGTGTGTTAGGGCCTACATTGTTTTTAGTGTTTATAAATGATTTAGTTGATTGTATTAAACATAGTGATTTTATGTTGTTTGCTGATGATGCAAAACTTTTTAATGTTGCATGTAATGCTGATCTCTTATAATCGGATCTGAATTCATTACACACATGGACCAAAACATGGCAGTTGCAAATCAGTTATGGTGAATGTGCAACGTTGTATTTGGGGAATGGGAATCCTAAGAACAACTACAAACTGGGTTTTCAAGATTTAATTGTTTCTGAAGGATCTATTAAGGATTTGGGAGTGTATATTAGTGATAGTGATAAAGGGGTGGGCGCAAGCCCTTCACGCAGGCTAAGAAGCCCATTGTGTACCCCATGGAAACTTATGAGAGCTAGTCGCACAAACGTTTTGAGGCTTTAATAAACCCCAAAAATTGAGCAACAGGCTCCTGCAAAACGGCCGAGGGTTCAATATGTGGAGCATGGAAGAACCTAGCTCTCAATATATCAAACCCAGGGCAGTGACAAAGGAAGTGGATAGAATCCTCTTCTGTGAGCAGACATTTTGCGCATTTGGGGTTGTCTGAAACCCCAATAGTACATGGTGTCTGTTGAGGGGACAGTGTCCAGTTAAGAGACCAGTTACTGTCTTAAGCAGCTTACGATCTAAGCTGATCAAGGAGCTGGCTATTTTCTTGCATGGCTTATCCATAAAGGATCTGGCCTGACGGCAAGTCTTTTGCTCACTCCAATATTGAACATGTTGTTCCCTGACCCAGCTGTTGATGTCAGCCTTAGCAACAGCTCTGGAGACAGCAACTACCGGTTCTGGGCCAATATGTTTACGTGCTGATCCCATTTTTGCAGCATGGTCCGCAAATTTATTGCCCTCAATGCCGCAGTGACCTGGGACCCATAATAATTTGACATTGTTATCCTGCGAGAGTTCTTGCAAAGCAAGAACACACTCGAGAACTAACTTTGAAGACACTTTCGGAGATAGAAGTGACTTCAGAGCAGATTGACTGTCAGAGCAAATGAAGATGTTCTCATTTCTGAGGGCCATCAATTCTCTGCTACGGCAGCATTGTAAAATAGCGAGTATTTCTTCCTGAAAGACAGTACACATACTGCCAAGGTAAAATACCGCATCTGTTTTAACTTCTGGAAATAGATGCCCGCGCCTGAGGTATTCACAAAGCGTGATCCATCAGTGTAGCAGACAATTCCAGGAGGCGAGAGAATATTCACTCTAGATTTTTCCCAGTCATCCCTAGTGGGAAACTGAATGGTATAAAGTCTACCAAAAATAAATTTTGGTACAATAAAGTCACTTGGCATTTTGAGTACTGGCCTATTGGCCTTAGCCCAAACAGCATTGTGACCTACAACCTTGCCTTTTGCATTCCAACTGCCAGCTATCTTTAGTCGATATGCAGCTGCCCTTGCACAACCCTCCACAAAGAAATGCAGGGGAGGCAGGTCCAGCAAGACTTCCATGGCTGCAGTCGGTGTGGTGCACATGGCACTACAAATGCTGAGGCAAGCCATTCTATATAAATGACTAAGCTGACATTTCACAGTAGACAAGTGTGCACGAGACCACCAGATTAGTGAAGCATAGGTGATCATGGGTCTAATCACAGACACGAAAAGCCATCACATGACCTGTGGTGATAGACCCCAGGATTTTCCTACAGCTCTACGACATTTTCAGAATGCATTAACAGCCTTCTGACATTTGACCTCTACATGATTGCGCCAGTTTAATTTTTGGTCCAAAATAAGTCCCAAAAATTTGACCTGGTTTACACGTTGTAGTGGCAACCCATCAAGTTTCCGTTTATGAGTGAATAGCACCATTTCGGTTTTCTGTGGGTTCACAGATAGACCATTATAGTGACAACACTGTTCCACCTTGGCTAAACCATTTTCCATAAGTGAGGAAATGGTGTCAAGGAACCTTCCAGTAACGAGGATTGCCAAATCATCAGCATATCCTTGACTGTAGAGGCCAGACTTTTGCAAATTCTGCAAAAGTTCGTCCACCACAAGGCACCACAGCAAAGGAGATAGTACACCTCCTTGTGGACAGCCTTCTGTGGTAGTAAAGATCATGCTGTCTCCACAAGAGTCAGTCATGATATAGCGAAATCTTAGCATAGCATCAATCCATTTAACAATGGTCTGATGTACGCCATGATTGGATGCTGCTTTGCAGATAGCATTGAAGGTTGTATTGTCAAATGCCCCTTCAATGTCCAGAAAAACGCCCAGTGTGATTGTTTGTTGTCTAATGCCCGTTCTATCCTAGAAACTAGTTCATGAAGGGCCGTATCAACAGACTTTCCACACTGATACGCATGTTGTGTAACATGTAAAGGATGTTCCAGCAAGGGATCATCTCTTATAAAGCGATCGATTAATCTTTCCATACACTTCAGTAAGAAGGAGGAAAGACTAATTGGTCTAAAGGATTTCGCCAGGTCATAGGAACTACGCCCTGGCTTAGGAATAAAGATGACCTTTACTTGTCGCCAGGCTATTGGAACATAGCCAAGTGCTAGAGCATCTTCGATAAATATTCACTAGGGGTCTCACCAGCATGTCCAGTCTTTCCTGCAAAAGAGCTGGAAAAATGCCATCAACCCCTGGAGTCTTGTAGGGTTCGAAAGACTTTACAGCCCAGCGAACTTTATCAGGTGTTATCACCCTGCAGGCCAGAACTTGGTCTCCAAAGCCAGAAAAACTGGTTGGGCCCAATGTGTCCGGATTTGCCTCATTTCCAATTGCAAAGCTACCAGGAAAATGAGTGTCAAGAAGGTGAAGCAGGGTTTCCCTTCGGTTGAGTGTATATTGACCCGAAGGTAGTTTTAATGAGCCAACTTCACCTACTTGTGGTTTACATAAATGCGGCGAAGCCTAGCAGCATCCGACATTTTATCAATGTTGGAGCAGTAGTCCTGCCAGCACAAAAGCTTTCTAGTGCGTATAAGGTGCTTATACTCCTGTCGAACCTTGCGATAATCAGCCCAATTGGAAACTGATTGAGATAATTTCGCTCGATTCCAAGCTCTTCTCTTTTTCTTACGGAGGTCTTGGAGCTCCCTATTCCACCAGGGAATAGGTTTGCTCTTTTCCCTCTGTAAACTGCAGGAGTTCTCATAAGAGGATGTAAGAGCTTGCTGTACAAAGTCAACAGCACCCTCTATGTCCTCTTTTGTTGAGCAACTAGGAGCCCAAGAACCCAAGCGACTACCAGGGTGCTGCTTAAAAAGAGCCCAATTAGTGGACCTTGGATTCCTGTACAACCTAGAAGAAAAGGAATAAGCATGTAAAGAGAAGCGTATCTGTCTGTGGTCAGATAGAGACTCCTCTTGTGAGACATGCCAATTTCTTATATCATTAGCGAGGTCGAGAGAACATAAGGTTAGATCAATAACCTCCTGTCTCTTTGCCACAACAAATGTAGGTTCACTACCCCTATTTAATAAAATTGAATTGGTAGAGGCTAAATATTCAGCAAGTGCAGTCCCACGTTTATTGGTATCGCTGCTGCCCCACAAGGTGTGGTGAGCATTGGCGTCACACCCAATAATTAGTGGTATCTGCTTTTTACTGCAGTAGTCAACCAGAAGAGAAAAAGCTCTACCTGGAGGTAAATGAGGAGAGTCAAAAGGCAGGTATGCTGATGTAACAATAATGTTACGCCAGTGCCCTGCACTTTTATAACTTAACTCAACAGACACCATGTCACGGTTGCTAAATTGTTGGAGGAGCACTGGGTTAAGTTTCCATGAGGCAAGCACACAAGCCCTTGGTCCTTGTACCGCAGTCCCTACTAACACAGTATATAATTTATATAATTACTGCCACCTGGTTCCCTATGGCAACTGAGGAGCCACAAGTAGCTCGACCACCAGTGATGCCCTGTGACAATACACCACTAGTTGGGCTGGAAGTAGCATGACCGCCAGCATTGCCTTGCAACGACACAGTGCTGGCTGGGTCTCCGGAGATTTTAGAACCCTCGTCTGCCGGATACTGAGGGCCGGTCTCTGATAACTCCATGGTCATAGGACGGTGAGTTGGTTCATGGCTGACAAACTCAGCAAGTTGACAGTTAGGGTCCCAGCAGGGCCCCTAGTGATCCCTTAATGGGCTCACCCTGCCAACTTCTAATGGCCACCAACCGCCAGACATGCCCAGCAGCCACTCAAGCCCTGGGAGCAGCTCTTGGTCTGGCCCCTCCAGTTAGCTTCATTGGGGCACGCAAACCCCTCCACTGTGTTACAGTGGCTGCTCATCGGAGGGGAGTGTATATTAGTGATGACCTATCTTCTAGCATTCATTGTGTAAACACTGCGTCTAAAGCTTCTCAAGTTGCATCACTGATCCAGAAAAGCTTTGTCTCAGAAAATATTGAATTAATGGTAAAAGCTTTTAAAGTCTATGTAAGACCCATTTTGGAGTATAACTCGGTGGTTTGGAACCCTTATTTAATTAAAGATATTAACTGTATTGAAAAAGTTCAGCGTAAATTTACAAAAAGAATACTATGGCGACAAGGTGACTTGTCTTACAATGAGCGGTCGGGTTTGTTAAATCTTGAGAGACTCGAAACTCGGCGTATTCATTTTGATCTCACTTTTGCTTTCATAATAATCAAGAGACAGTTACTTTCCTTTGAAGACTTTTTCGAATTCGCACCCGAAAGGGGTACCAGATCGGTAAGTGATATAAAGCTTTATATCCACAAATTGGACTGTAGGAAAAACGACTTTGCAAACAGGACGGCTAGAATCTGGAATACTCCAACCCATAGTATTGTTGATTGTAAACCTTTTAAACGGTTTAAGGGTTTGATTTCTAAACTTTGTTTAGATGAGTTTCTAAAGGGACGTACGTGAGCGCGATCCGCCTATACGTCTCAGCCATTACTATGCTATGCTAATAAACGTTCTTTCGTTCCTCCGACATCTTTTATTATATCCTTTTTCATGTAATTTCTATTGCATTTTCTACGGCAGTAATTGCTAATAAAATATTATTATTATTATTATTATTATTATTATTTATATTATTATTATTATTATTATTATTATTATTATTATTATGTAAGTAGGACGTATTATTTACGATTTTGACACTTTTTTACTGGCTGGCAATTTTTATACGATAACCCTTCTTGTCATTATCGGTATTGTTCCGGATTAAAGCACTAGCATCTTTTCTTTAAAATTCGGGTTCCATAAGCTCGTTGAGAAAGATCCAAAATCGTATTTTTGTCTCGTTATTTTGACATTTGAAAATATTTGAAACCACTCACCTTTCCGGAATTGAAGGCGCTATTCTTATGCCCTCGCTTTACATACAACCGCATATGGGCGTGGGGCGGGAAAGGGGAGGGGGTAAGAGCCCGATCGGTACAATATGCCCCCAAACTTGAATTTTTGGCATGTTTTTTTCTAGGATTTTTGCCACTTTTACATCACTGAGACCATCAGAATTCGGTCGCTGCCCATGCACGTACAGCCCTTCCGCAGGTCTATGCGGCAACCACAACATGGACTCTGAGAATTTTTTGAGAAAAATGCCATCCCACATCGGCATAAAATCAACTAGGAAAAGAACGGCAAGAAGTTCTGAGAGCTTACGAATTTATTCGAACTCGTTGACCTTTTTTTAGCTTTTTGGCAGAGCGTAGAAGATTCTGATTCGAAATATTAAAACTTAAATCCTTTTTTGATGCGTGTATTCCGCCTGCAGCACGTCCATTGTTTAATAATAATTGAACGAGCTCTCTATATTGCGCGAGCAGCGCGGCGATGCCGCGTTATGCAAATTTCTCGCGTGAAAAACAAATGCGCAGGTGCTGTTCGACGAATAGTGTGCGACTTTTTCGGGCTTTTATTCGACGCGCGTCGTAGCCGCAGGGAAAGTTTAGCAGAGCTCCGAATTTTTTTATAGCAAAGTTACTTTTTACTATTCATTGATCTATAAATTAGGTAATGCATTGCGACCGAATCTTGTATTATCAAGTCATTTTTTGGCTAATTAATCGAAGCGGGGGAAGGTCGGTCGCATTTTCATCGACTTGCGCCGAAAATTTGGCGACGCTTTGCCCGACGAGGTGCATAATCATCGACGGCGAATCGGACTTGGATTGTTCCAAAACCGATTTGCACGCGTTGATACACGAACTGAGAATGGCCCACCTGCCCATCAAATCGCTCGAGATACACGGCAACGCCGAATTGGAGAAAGTGCCCGGCAAATTATTCGACACGCTAATCATTAGGCGCTTGGATTTGTCTTGGAACGGCATCACAGATGTAAGCGAATATGGGCTAAATCTAAATTTTGTCCGGACCCGGGTCAAGGATTTTTTAAGGGCTACTAAGGATCAAAAAATGATTGTGTCCCGATTCTCCGACCGACTAAGAATGACAAGAGCGCTATAAAATTCTGCAGCGTTTTTCAATTGGAACAAAAGTGTAACGATCAATGAAGTAATAAAAACGCATTATCCTCTCACGAATCACAATATCCTTTATCATTGAACATAGAGTTTTATACAATTGGTAGGAGAATCGGGACAATCGGAGAATCGGGATGGTCGGAGAATCGGGACGGTCGGATAAATGGGAATTCTTCGTATTTAAAAATAGTGTTTTATACATACAATCGGTCGGAGAATCAGGACAGTCGGAGAATCAGGACGGTCGGAGAAAGGAGAAATGGGGGAAACGAATATGGAATGCCAAAATTTTTTGACAAAATGGTAGAACATGATAAATTGAAGCGCGGAAAAAAATTTGGTGTAAATCTGAGCCATACTTGCAAAATTGCAGGCAACTCTCTATGTGAGTGTTGGGTGGGACGATTAAACGGCTCGATCCAAGGACTTACACATTTGTTAGAAATAAATAATATGGGCTGAAATTACGGAAGGAAGCATAGCAATGAAGGAGGAGAAAGAAAAAAGGGGCGAAAAGCTGTTTGAAATTTTAAAAAAATTAAAAAAATTTTCATATTTTTTTGCATGTTTCTTTCGGTTTTACTTGAAAAGATATACAAAAATCTAAGTTTTTACTTCTATTATACTTAGGCTTAGGCTTAGTATATCTAAAAAGGTGTTTTAAGCTGCTTAGGTCGAGGTCGTTCCCGCTCAGGTCGATGTATAGATGCTTAAGTCGATGTATAGATGCTTAGGTCGATGTATAGATGCTTAGGTCGACGTAAATTAGGTATCTGCATGTGATTCTGCATTCAGCTGTTTGAATCTTCAAATACTTAAGTCGAGAAGATGCTTGCTTAGGTCGAGAAGAGGCTAATTAACGAAACCCATAGCTTATGTAATATTCATCATAGACGGATGAATTTTTTCCGCGCTTCCTTTCAACATGTTCTAAGTACTGAGCGAAAAAATTCGCTTTTCTGACGTTTATTTCTTAGTATTCTGAAAGTACCATATTCTTAAATTACTCCTAAATGGGATAGAACTAAAAAGATTGAGGATGGCTAGCGAAAAATAGCAATTTTTGGCGTTTTTCTGACGCTTTGCTATGGACCATGTGGGGAGGCCCGGTTTTTTCGGTCTTAGGTACGTAGGATAGCTACAGAGAATGTTCGAACTAAAACTCCCAAAAATCCCCGAAATCTAGATAAAAAATGAATTTTTTCGATTGTCAGCATTAGAACAGAGTGCGTAAAAAGATTTTGATTGAAAATCGTCCGGTATTCTCTAGAATATTTTAAATTTGGTTAAAATTTCCCTGATTTTTCGGCGCTCTTACAGTATCAGGCGAGAAGGAAATAGGGGAAAGTTGTCCCACTTCAAAACAATTTATTTTGTACAATAGATCTGCTGAGCACGAATACGAAGACAATTCTTCGAAAAATGTTTCTGTTAAAAGCATTCGCACTAATTTATGCTAACTTTATAAATTACATGTAACTTGACCTAAGTAGCTATATATCGTGTTAGGTATCATGAAATCTTCCAGCATCTGAACTAAGCTAATAAAGCAGGATGAGGTAAAGATTCAGATTTAAGTGATGATTTAAAATTGTCTTTGCATCGTGCGATTCGTAGTTTGAGCTCAAATCCATAAATAATGAATCGGTTCCTTTCAAACATAACATCCTAAAGCAGTGGCAGATCTTAGATTTCCGTGATGGGGCAGCACCCCAAATTTTCCTAAGACATTCAAAAATAGGTCCGAAAATTTGTCCTTTCCACGCGAAATAGCGTTTTTTCTCGATGATTTACGTTGTCTACTTTTATTCAAAATCATTTCTGGCTTCTGAAATTTTTGCTACTCTTGAGTAAAAAAATTGTTGAAAATTTGAGAAATTTAGACGGGTGGGCGTTTAGAAGCTAGATTTACTCCTTGATTTGCTGTATTTGCAGCATTCGACTCGAAACGTCGAGAATCTTAAAAAGCTATATTTAAAAATAGAATAAATCTATGCTGAATTAGCTGTTTCTGCATTTGAAATTGTTTTAAATCCTAGTCCATGAGCGAAAAATGGATTCTAGGTCGCCAAGAAAGTAAATAAACGTCATTAATAGGTATTATCCGGCGCGAAGCGCCGAAAAATTTGAGAAATTATGATCACCGACTGCCAAGATTCATTGCAAATTACATATCCATTCTTCATCTCGTCAACTATTTTTGGCTAACGGGGGGGGGGGGGCGGCCAGCCCGTCACCCCCTTAAATCCACCTCTGCCTAAAAGTTATATTATAAGGTCAATTCTTACTGAAACGGGAGTTTTCCTTTTGGACAATATTCCAAAGTTAGCCGGACGCTGAGCTGACGCCGAAAAATCTGCTGGCTGCAGATATTTTCAATTTTCCAAAAATCTTTGTTAAAGACCTTAAATTTTTATTTACGACCCATATTTTGTTGGAATTGACTGAATTTTTACGAAATTTTTCACGATCTTACTTTAAGAGAAAGGAGGAAGTATCGCTAGAAAATTCGAAAGTGGCGTTTGTGGCGATTGCGTCGTTTCTGAACCCCCAGAAAAAAGCGTTTGAGGAAAAATAGTCAAGGGCGGACCATACAGGGTATTAAACAATTTTCGGGGGTCTGATGGAGCAATATGGCACGAAAAAGTATTGTAAGTTGAATTCTGGTGTCTGGGAAGTATTTAGGATTCCTAGGTGTCCAGACCTCGACGTTCATGTGTGTAATGAACGGCATTCTAGGTTGTAGCCGTCTACCCCTAAAATTGTAGTGTGCTGGATCCTTAATAAAAATTATCGTTTCTCAAAAAAATTTGTTTCTCTTCTCAAAATTATCTAAAAAATTTTTTCTTCTATTCTCTAAATTATTTCCAAATTCGCAGCTTTATTTTTAATTTGAACTTCTGTTGCACGCAGATCAGCCCACGAGCATTCTGGGGCCTCGAGGATTCGCTAGAAAGCCTAAATTTGGCCAATAACAAGCTAACGGTTATTCCGAGTGGTTTATCGGTGCTGCAAGCCTTGGAAAATTTAGATATCAGCGGAAATCAATTGACGATCGAGATTAAGAAAGAAGATTTTGCGCAAAATCGCAAGTTGAAATACGTCAAAACGGACTTCGACGAAGTTCTGCTAATACCGTCGTACGTCGACTTTCTTTTTTGACCATTGTTCTCGACCTTTAGGTCAAGGGTCAATTAGGGACCAAATGAAGCGGAGTCGAAGAATTAATAATTATTTATGAACACAATACCTGTACTCACTACCATAGATGCACAACATGGCCGATCTGGGGGGATGTCAAGAATTGAGCTTTTTTGGGTAAAAATGACATTTTGGTATAAGCGCTAAAGTACCGTTTAAATTATGTGGTCAATTAAAAGCTTTTTTAGAGCAAATCCTCAATTTCCATCAGTTTTCTGTCTTCATTTTGCCTTATTTTCCAGAAATTTTCCTTTTTTTCCATTTTAGGGGGTCTAGAGACTCTCCGAACTCCCTTTACGTGCATGTATGCCCAACGACGATGGTATTAAATTATTCATATTTTACGAGGTTTCCAAATGGTGATACTGTCGGCCTCGTGTATCCATAGTAAAGTTTGCACAGATTCAAGCGAGGTCTAGAGGTTCAACTAATTCTCAAATGCCAAAAAGTTTGTTAGGGGCAACAATGCCGTTTTCCGACGTTCTTCACCGAGTGCTACCTGTGGGGGGTCCCAGGTCACTGCAGCATTGAGGGCAATGAATTTGCGGATCATGCTGCAAAAATGGGATCAGCACGTAGACACGTTGGCCCAGAACCGGTAGTTGCTGTCTCCAGAGCTGTTGCTAAGGCTGACATCAACAGCTGGGTCAGGGAGCAACATGTTCAATATTGGAGTGAGCAAAAGACTTGCCGTCAGGCCAGATCCATTATGGAGAGGCCATGCAAGAAAATAGCCAGCTCCTTGATCAGCTTAGATCGTAAGCTGCTTAAGACAGTAACTGGTCTCTTGACTGGACACTGTCCCCTCAACAGACACCTATGTACTATTGGGGTCTCTGACAACCCCAAATGTGCAAAATGTCTGCTCACAGAAGAGGATTCTATCCACTTCCTTTGTCACTGCCCTGGGTTTGATAAGTTGAGAGCTAGGTTCTTCCATGCTCCACATATTGAACCCTCAGCCGTTTTACAGGAGCCTGTTGCTCAACTTTTGGGGTTTATTAAAGCCTCAAAACGTTTGTGCGACTAGCTCTCAAAGTTTCTGTGGGGTACACAATGGGCTTCTTAGCCTGCGTGAAGGGCTTGCGCCCACCCCTTTATCACTATCACTAGCTACCTATGGGCATAAGAAACTGCAAAAAAATTTTATCCCGGGGGTCTGTGGAAGTCTTTTGGACAATGAAATGGGAGCCATACCTTAAAGCCCTCATATAGCCTATTAGACCCGAAAGCTCGAAATTAATATTTTCGTTTATGCGTACGTTAGACGTTAACGTGTACTATTTTGATATTTTGATATTTTATTAGTGTTCTAATGCTTTTGTATTTAATAATTAATGATTAATAATTAGCATTTAGTATTTATTTAAATATTTTATAATTTATTTTTTCAAATCGTTCGGTCGAACGACGACCGTAGAAAATATATAAGGAGCATTATTCTCAATTCATAAGTATCGGAGCAATAAAGTAAGGAAAACTGTTTTAAAAAACTCGTGTTATGTTTTTTCACGTTTCAGGGCTTTTCCTTCTTAATTATTAATGCTATAATTAATATTTATTATTTAATAATTAATAATTAGTAATCAATATTTTCAGATTGTTCGGTCAAACGACGACCGAAACGATGGCGCACGCGTCGCCGTCCGCCGCGGTCGACGCCCATGCGGCGCCGACGTTCCCGTCGTACGACGACGTCGCCAATCGGGCGCGGCAGGATCCGCTAAGCGCGCTGATGGGCGCCGCCTTGCTGTCCGGTATGGTCCGCAATTTGCCCGTCATTATGAGTTCGGCAGGCCAACAGGTTACGATCGGAAATGCGCAGCAGGTCTGGGGTCCAGAACCCCACTGAACGGAAAACTTAGAAATTTTCTGGAGAAAATGAGGCAGAACATAGAACGGAAATGGATTAAAATTGAAAATGTTCTACAAAAATAATTTAAATTGACTGGAAACCGTCTAATAACATAGTTTTATCGTCATTTTAACCCTTGAATATCGAAAAACATCCGGGACTCGAACCCGGGCGTCCTGGTTACCGGCCAAGCGTAATACCAACTACACTATCCAGGTCCGTAGCCAGGGAGGGGGTGCGGGTGGTGCGGCCGCACCCCACCCGGTGCGGCAAGCTAAAGATGCAAAATAGTGCCAAAAAACGAAGGGGACTTCAAGAGGTGCGGAAAAACGCTGGAAATCATGTTCAGATCATGTTCTCTCTTGTGCAAGTTTGATCTCTGTAATCCATTCTTGATTAATTGCTGAAGCTGAAAACGAATTTAAGCAAATCCTGCTTGATTGACCATCCTTTAAACTGTGCTCGCACCACCGGTCAATAAATCCTGGCTACGGGCCTGGCATCTAGCCGTAATTCTAGAAACAATCTTTACGCCTGTGATACAAGGCAGTCGGGTTGAAAGCTCCACCAGCACTAGCCTCAAGACAGTGTGCCGTATAGAGTCGAACCCAGGCTTTCCAATGTCATTTTGGCCTGAACAGCTCCGATTTCGGACCCCCCTCCCCGATCGGCTGACCCCGCCCCTCAGATCAACCGTGTCCGACCATACATGTACAACACGGAAATTTGCGGGAGCAGGGGGTTAGCGGCCCCAAAAAAAGTTTTATAAATGGCCTTTTTTCGGCCTAGCAACGATGGGTACGCGTGAAAAGCGCAGTTCTTAATGCTTTGGTCGACACCATAGTTGGGCGGCACCAAAGTTCTGGGTAGTGGGGGTGCAAGATTTTTTCAAAGGTCAAAAAATAGCCTTAAAAGTGGTGGAATGGCGAAAAAACACCATTTTTCAACGTTTCTCATCGAGCACTATCCATTGGCATCAAAAAATTGCGGTAAAAACGAAAAAAATTTTCAAAAATTGAAATCTGGGGGGGGGGGGTTTTGATTTCTGGGGAGGGGTATTTTGGTTTCTCCGGGGGGGTGCATACCCCCAAACCCCCCACGCCCAGGTATGGTCGACACTCGTTTTTTCAAATAGAAACATAAACAAATTCGAAGAAATTTAAAAAATCCAGTAAATTAAAGAAATGAAATGCATATGGTCGAAAAACTGGTATTTTGACACTTTTAAAACAAATTACCGAAATCCTTTGGTTTTGACCAGAAATCTAGGAGGCTTTGATGGTCAGAGAGCGAAAATCTGTTGCAAAGCACCGGAAAATTTGTTAAATTTAGGCGGAAAGACATTTAAAAGCTTGATTTACTGCTTGATTTCATGTATTTGTAGCATTTGATGCAAAAGGTCGAAAATTCATGATTGCAAATAGAAGAAAACTATGCTGGAATAGCTGTTTCTGCTGTTGAAATTGTTTTGAAACCTATTTCATGAATAAAAATGACTGATCTCCAAGGAAGTAAATAAATGTCATTAATAGGTATTATCCGGCACGAAGCGCCGGAAAAAGTTGTGAAATTATTGTCGCTGACGGCCAAAAATCATTGCAAATTATAGATTCATTCTTTATCTCGCTCGCCAAATATTTTTGGCTAATAGCGCTGAACTCATTGATCTCTCTGCCCTGTTGCAGTCAGTTTCGACGTTTTCTCACTCGCAATCGAAATAAATGATCGACAAATTTGAAATTATTGTATTCCTAAATTTATTTCGTTGTTAGCATACTTGAGCGGCACCTTATTTCAATAAGGGCCTCGGGGAATCCGGGAGTCCAACGAATTCCGAGAATAAAAATAAGTGCCATAAAAATTGATGCTATAGTGGCAAAATACACCCAGGCACGTATCTCTGGGGGAATGGGGGTGTTCAGACCAACCCGAAATTAAGAAAAATCGGAAAAATATTACCTTTTGAACGTTATTTTGTGCTATTTTTGGCTTTTTTGGCCTTAGTCCCCCCAAAAATTAATGTTGGTCCCCCAAAATAGGACGGCCAGCTACGTGCCTGAATACACCACTCTCCGACATTTCTCATCGACCCTACTTATTGACATTTGAATTTAAAAAAACGAAACCGAAAATTCTGGGGTCTGAGGATCCTCTGGATTCCATGGCGTCCAATCAGATTTTGCCCATATGTGATTGAAATGCTATGGAGGCTTTTTGTTAAGCTTTCAGAGTTTTGAGCTTTTTTAAAAAACTTATAACAGTGAATCAGCTAAGGGTCCTGTCAATACACGGGCAGCAACCAAATTCTGGATAGTCTGATGAGGCCTGACTGCCAAAATAGCATCAAAAATTCGATTTTGGGGTCTACCGATTTGGGATCCGCCCGATTCAGGGGGTCGAGACCCCCCACCCCGAGACCCCCACGCCCTTGTGAGGTCGTGTCTACAAAAAAGTGAGGCATATAAGGGCCTGAAAACTTTTCAAGACCGCAGATATTGATTCAAAACATTTGCCACCCGAACTCGTTCAACAAGCCGCGGCTGTCGAAAAAATTTTGTCCAAAGTACCGCCCGAATCGAGGCCGAAAATGCTACGCTTGATGGTGTTTCACCTGAAGAGAAATTTATCAACCACTGCATCATCCAGCAAGCTTAACGCAACTCTAGGTGATATTAAAAATAAAAAACTAAAATTCGTTAAGTTTCGGCAAAAGTGATCACATGCGAACGTGCATTGATTGGATTTATTTTATGTGTTTGAGATTAAACTGTCAGAAAATGATCGCAAATTGGATTTTTAGCCATTCTTTTAACTTAGTCGTTTTAGTGAATGAATCATGTGCTTGAGATTTAAAATTGAGAACAATTTTTTCAAAAATTGAATTTCGAATAATAATAAAAATAATAATAATTTTTTATGAAGAGGGGCAAATGACCTCCAATTTTCGACCAAAAATAGTAAAAAAACACCTAAAAATGGAGAAAACAAAATTTTTCGCCAAAAATCGAAGCGATCAAAATTTTTTGATTTCAAAGCGATTTGGGTACGACCGACTTTGGTAAGAGAACCCCTTGTTACATGCGGTCTGAAAACGTGGGCACGATTTTGTGGAAAAAAACCTTTTTTGTTTTTTAAATAATAATAATATAGTAATATAATAATAATAACAATAATAATAATAATAATAATAATAATAATAATAATAATAATAATAATAATAATAATAATAATAATAATAATAATAATAATAATAATAATAATAATAATAATAAGATAATAATAATAATAGTATTGAAAATAATAATAATAATAATAATAATAATAATAATAATAATAATAATAATAATAATAATAATAATATTAATAATAATAATAATAATAATAATAATAATAATAATAATAATAATAATAATAATAATAATAATAATAATAATAATTTTTTCTTTTTTTCTGAAACAAACGTTTTTTTAGTTTTTTTAATTTTTTGAATTTATTTTTTCCGGTTTTCAAGATTCTTTCTTTTTTGCAATTTTTTCGTTTTGTTCTAAAAGTTTTCTTTTCTCATCTGTATGTTTTTCTTTTAAAAACAACGAATTTCTACTTCTTTTTTCTAATTTCTATTTATTTCTTTTTTCAAAAATTTCTAAAAAAATTTTTCTACAAATTTTTTTCTAGCTGTTAACTTACTCGCAAACTTGAATGTTAAATTTGTTGTTTTCCAAATCTTCAGCGCCTTCAACAATGAAAGTCACGCTGGCTACTCAACTCACCGACTTAGCCACCCCAGGGCCTTCACCGGCTCCCACTTCCTCATTACTGAATGAACCAGTGAATAGCATCCTCGCTGGAGGAGACGCAATATCGGGTGAATCAATTGTTACAATTTTAAATTAAAATTAATTAATCAATGATTCACTGGTTGCAATTTTTGATTAAGAGAACATTTTGCTTCCGTCCCCCTCCCTTTTTTATGTGTATGAATAAAAACGATCAAGCAAATCTAGCTCAGCAGAATCTTGCTTGAAAAAATGCGTATTCATCGGTTAAAAATTCTAAGTTTGTCGAATTTTTATTTCTGAAAAAATAGTAAAAAAGGGAATATTGAGGTAAAGGTGAAAAATAATCTTAGTCCCGCCAGGAAAATTAGACTTGAATAAGCAGGTCCGACCAAACTTTAGTTTAGAGTTTAGAATTTGGTTTTTTTAAATTCAGTTTAGACTAAAATTTAGTTTGGATTTTTAGTTAAGGCCCCCAGAATGGAAAAATGGAAAATTTTGTTGGGAAAATGAGGCAAAAGGAAGGCGAAAGACGGATGAAAATTGAAGGCAAAAAACGGATGAAAATTGCAAATTTTACCAAAAGTGCTTTAAATTG
Organism: Mermis nigrescens; assembly: GCA_036768485.1. NCBI lineage: Eukaryota > Metazoa > Nematoda > Enoplea > Mermithida > Mermithidae > Mermis > Mermis nigrescens. The sequence goes on from JAVLUZ010000341.1 coordinate 1,733,877, forward strand.
ATTAGAAACTGTGTAATAACGCAGTTTAAACGCTACAGCGCTTACACCCATTTTTGAAGTTATTTTGGCCCAAAAAAGCGCTATTCTTGACCCCAGACCGGCTGACTCCCCCAGATCGGTCATGCTGTGCACCTGTGAGCCCGACCCGTGCTCTAGCGAGGTATGGGCGGAAATTTAGTACGAACGGTCTTTTATAGCAAGATTTTCAATATGCTAATTATGAAGGCTGTTCTGGGTGTGGGGAAGGGAGGTGAGTTAGGCATCATCCTACCTCCCGTGAATTCGCTTGACCCCATCCAGATAATCAATAGACCCCAAGAATTTATTTTTGGCAAATCTTGGAATTTTTGTCAGTTTAACATCACCCAGACCCCCGGGATCGGGTCGCTGCTCATGTGTGTTCTTCACTTAAGGGCAGCGATTTCTGAAAGTCTCTGTATACAATAATGATTGAATTTGCGAGTATTTTTGCGCCTGTTTGCATAGATATGTTGTTTGTTTGACTGCATTTTTCGATATTGAGTGCAATTCAATCAATCCTTGTGTTTTTTCGTTGCGGAAACCATTACACTAGTAGCCTAATTGTCTTCTGTCTTCTAATTATATGTTTTCTGTAATTTGAAGCATTGAATAGTCAATCACACACATGCACGGGGGCTTGTACCCTCCAGAAGTTAAAACCCTCCTCCAGATTACTGTAGACCCTCAGAATTCTATTTTTAGTAACGTTTTTAGCAATTTCACCCATCCTGACCTCCCCTCCCCATCAGAATTTTCTCGCTGCCCACGTATAGTCAATCATATACTCATAGAAATTTAGGACAGCGTAAAAAAATTTACCATCGTCAGTCTCAGCTTACTACAGGAATATTGAATTTTAAAACCGAACGATTTTTAACGTTTTTTGCTTTTATTTACCATTACTTGTGTTCTAAAGAATAAAGAATCACTTCAATCCTTATTATCAAAACTTGTATAATAATTTTTTAGAAAAAGAAAGAAAATTTTGTTCAATATCTATTATCACAACAAGACGATCAACGCCATAGGTACACAGCATAGCCGATCTAGGAGGGGGTTCAGCCGGTCTGAGGGGTCAAAAATTGAGCTTTTTTGGGCCAAAATAGCCTCAAAAACTAGCATAAGCGCTGAAATAGCATTAAAAGTACGTTATTAAACAGTTTCCGGTTAATTTGAAGCACTTTAAAAGGAAATTTTTAACTTTCATACGTTTTTGGCCTTTATTTTGCCTTATTTTCCTTACAAAATTTTCCACTTTTCCATTCTGAAGGTCAGGAGTTCCCTAATCCCCCCAAGTGCATGTCTGATCACCACCGTATTTGTTAAGAACGACCGACCCCTCTAGGGGCAACCAGCTGTAATGGCCTTAAATGTTTGGCATCAAAGGTTAGAATAGAGCAAAACTACAATAGTTTACGATCTTTAAGTAATTTAAAGCATTTTTTACAAGAAAATTTTGGATTTCATTGGTTCTTGGTCCTGATTCCGCCTTATTTTCCTCAAAATCTGTTTATTGCTCTTCTGAGGGTCCGGCTGAACTCACACTACTCTAATCCACTATCGTTCTTGATTAATCTGTGCATTTTATACACAAATTTTTGAAATAATTCAGCGTCCTCGGCTGACGAAGACACGTTGGCCGCTCAAGCCGCTAAATTATTCGCCCCAGGGGCTCCTTTGCCGCCTCTTTCCTCGTTACCGGCCGAATTAGTTCAGAAAGTGATGGCTGGTGGAACAATACCAGGTAAATGTGGCTAAATTCGCTAATTGGTTTTATTTTCTAGTTTTACCGTCCGTTGCGCTTCGATTTATGGAAATGTTCTGCAGATGCAAGAAACAAAAATCGGAAAAAAACGAAAATATGTGCAAATTTTGATTTTCAATGTGTTATAGATTTTGGGGAGTCTAGAGTTCCAGGCACGCGTGGGCTTGGGGGGTTTGCACCCCATGAAGTTCAAATACCCTCCTCCCAGAAACCAAAATATCCCCCAGTATTCAATTTTTGAAAATTTTTGTTTTTTTCGCAATTTTTGATGCCAATGGATAGTACTGGATGAGAAAAATTGAAAATTGGTGTTTTTTCGCCATACCACCATTTTTAAAACCATTTTTTGACCTTTAAAAATCTTGCACCTCCCCCCAACAATTTTGGTGCTGCCCACATATAGTTCCAGGGCCCCGCTCATGTTTAGTGCCGCCACAGGCATACTCGTGCATAGACAGCGACCGAGTTCTGGGGGACTGGGTGGCGTAAAACTGACAAAAATCTTACCAAAAATTGGTTTCAATCGCATCATCCACGCATTACAAAATCCGTCGACACAATGCATTACCAGTAAAACGACGAAATTTTCAATTCTGTAAAAAACTGCATCAACTATGGCGTTTTCATTATTTGTATTTACTTCCATTAGCATTTACTTTTTAAATTGATGCTTTACGTGAATACAGATCAGATATAAAGAAATAAAAAAGCGAATGGATAAAAAATGAATAAGTGAATAAACAAATATAAAACAATAGCTGTCTTTTCAGTTTGAACGGCTCCTTGACATTTTGAATCTATGGGGTTCAAACCCAACCCCCCCACGTTCTTGTGTGGTGAGAATACGAATCGTGTGGGACAAATTGTGGAAGTTAGCAGGACTATTTTGGAATACAGTTTTTCATATTCGAGCAAACATATTACAATCATACATGGGCAACGACTGAATTTGGGGGGTCTGGATCATACCTGGGCGTGGGGCGTTCGGGGGGGGGGGGTATTCATCCCCCGAAAAACCAAAATACCCCCCAGAAATCAAAATACCCCCAGATTTCAATTTTTGAAAATTTTTTTCGTTTTTTTCCGCAATACTACTTTTAAGGCAATTTTTTGACCTTTGAAAGAATCTTGCACCCCCTCCCAGAACTTTGGTGCCGCCCACCTATGGTCTGGATGGGACAAAAGATGCCAAAAATTTTATAATGCGGTCAATCGAATTTCGAAGGTTTGCTGAATTCTCCGGGGAAGTCGTCTTAAACCCCACCCCGATTCTCCCCCCGCACGCGTCATTACAATACCTTTTAGCTTAAGTCACATCAAAAACGCTATTGATTTTTTTGATGAAAATGAATAGAATTTCTCAAAATTAAGTCCGCAGGACTTTGGTCTCTTGCTGATTAAGGAAGGGTTGCTAATCATAGGTGGGCAGCACCGAAATTCTGGGGGTGAAAAAATTTTCAAAAGTCAAAAAATGGTCTTAAAAGTGGTCGTATGACGAAAAAATACCATTTTTCGACGTTTCTCATCGAGCACTATCCAATGGCATCAAAAAATCGCTAAAAAGCAAAAAAATTTTCAAAATTTGAATTCTAGGGGGGTATTTCAACTTCTGGGGGTTGCATACCCCCCAAACCCTTCCACGCCCATGTGTGGTTGTAATCAATCATAATGTGACTAAGTTTCCCAATGTCAGTCAACTTTGAAAACTTCGTTCTGTTCCGTTTTAGAATATTTTCCAATTTATTCCTTGATTTTAATTTACTTTTTCTTATTTTGAAAAGCTTCTTAATAAAGTATTTGCACTTATTACTCTTTTGTATAGTGATAAAGGCTTTGATAAAATGAAACTGCTCAAACATATGTTCTTTGATATTTTTTTCAACAACTACACAATTTCTAGTACTTTTTCTTATCTTTTTCGTGAAAATATTTCATTTTTCTTTAAAGGTAATTTCATTTAGCCGTACTAGCTAAATTTTTTGTCTTGTTTATTCTTTTAAATATAATTACTTTCTGCAATAATTATTTTACAAAAAAATCAATTTTTGCATTTTTAGGGCTGTTTTTGTTCATATTAAATCTTATTAGCATCTACTTTATGACGAAATATTGAATTTCTCTTGAGGAGTTTATTATTTTGATTTTATCTATTAATTTTTCTTCATTATACAATTTTTCTCTGAACGCATATTTAGCACGCTCTTTTAATTTAAGGCATGAACGCTAGCGAAACCGAAAAAATTAAGCAACGTTATATGAACTCAATGCTGAACGGCGCCAAGATGCCCCTCTTTCCGGCGCCAATCCCAGCGGTCGCGCTCCCACCGGCTCCTGACGGCGTTTTGCCCAATCTAGGGTTAAATCTGGAGTTCATTCCGTCGAAATTCTTGGCCAATCTTACGGATATTTGGAACAAGTAAGAGAAACAAAAATATGATAAAAAATACAACAAAACTAAGTAAATTTAGTATCCTTCTTAATGAAAAGATGAGCAAAAAAATTGATGAGTTGAGCCGGGAATTTTTTCGGCCAATATTCCGGGTAATAAGAGCAACGAGTAGGTGAAGCTAAAATATGATTAAAAATACAGCATAACTGAAATTGAGGTTCTTTAAATCATAAAAATGCGCCTAAAAATCGGAGAATTGAGCCTGGAAAATTTTTGGCTGATATTTCGGATATTTATAGCAAGTATGAGATACTGAAATATGATAAAAAATATAACAAATCTAATTAAATCAATATTCTTTTGAGTGACAAAATGGGCAAAGCAATTGATGAATAGCCAGAAAAGTTTAGGCTAATATACCGGGAATTAGGAGCAAATAAGAGAAACTAAAATATGATAAAAAATACTGCAGAATGAAATGATAAAAATGAGCCAAAAATCAAAAAATTTAGCCATTAAATTTTTGACCAATATTTCGGATATTGGATGCACTAGCAACAGAAACAAACATGTGATAACCAATAAAGCAGAACTGAATTAATTTATATCCTTTTAAATGACAAAAATGAGCAAAAAAATCGATGAATTGAGCCAGGGAATTTAGACCAATATTACCCATGTTTGAGCAAGTGTAGAAACTAAAATACGATTATATTATACAGCATAAAACTAAATTAAATTAATATTATTTTAAATGGCCAAAGTTAGCAATAAGATCGACGACTTAAATCAGTATACTCGTACATGAAGGTACAAAAGTATTTTTCGATACAAAAGTTATGGATTTTTGAAATAAAAATCATAAGTTATAATTTATTTATTACTTAGCAATTTAGTGCATTAAATTGAATAATATTCAAAAATGAGCGAATAAACTGACGAATTTAGCCAGGAGACTTTTGGCTAATATTTCGGTTATTTAGAGCAAAACACGAGGAACTAAAATATGACAAAATATACAGCAAAACTAGATTAAATTAATTATATCTCAAATGACAAAAGTTAGCAATAAGATCGACGATTTTGAGTCAGTATACTCGTACATAAAGTTACAAAAATATTTTTTGATAAAAAATTCTGGATTTAAAATATAAAAACTCATCAGTTATAATTTATTTATTAATATAGCAATTTAGTGTAGCAATAACATTATGTAATACACTTTCTCGAAAGTTTGCTTAAAACATTGTTTCACCAAACAAAAGTAAGAGCACTATTGATAAGAATTAAGATGGAGAGATATTCCGAGATGGAGCTATTTTTGATAAATAATTTAGAAACATAAACGAAGACCGGGTGGAGAAACTTGCGGCCGATTTGGCCGCTGGCAACATGCCAATCTTAAACCAAGTGCCGCCCGAGCTAGCCGCTGTTTGGGCCAAGCAAAATCCGGCACTTTCCGGCCAAAAACCCGACGCAGATAAGTACGTTCTATTTTATTTAATAACTTATCCAGCTATCATTATCATACAATCAAACTTTTCTGAAGTTTAAACTTCTTATTTTCTCTAAAAAATATTAAAATTATTAAAATAATGAAATAGAATAAAAAAGACAGAAAGCCAAGATTATTGGAAAAATTGAAATATTTAGAATTTTCTCCAAGTCTCATCCTGTTCTACAAAATTAGCGAAGGATGTGAATTACGTGACTTGACTAATGCACCGTGAGCATCACAGTATCAACGCTGGTAAGGTATTGAGCAGTGCGCTGTGGAGGCCAGAGGCAGGGCGTCATGAATTGTTCCGCGCCATAGATCTCGATTTAGGGCGGCTTTTTGAGCTTTAACAATAGAGAAGTGGAGTGGTTGGAGATCCTGCGCCACCTGGTACAACCATGTTTTCTTTGTGGCATTCCGGGCCGTGTTCCAACCTGTGAGCCGTATGGTGATAAGGCACTGATAAGGTAGTCTGGAAATGTCAAAACTGCATACGTGGCCAAACCATCTAAGTCTTTGCCCTTTGCCGCTTAACGTATGATTCGATTGTGCTCTGGGTGCGGCATGCTTGCCTTACGTCCTCATTTTTCCATTGGTCAGCAGCAAACAATAAATTTAGCGCCAAGCGCCGAAAATTTTGGGCCTATTAGTTCAAAAGTATACTAAAATCTATTCTGGCCTCTTTCAAATACATAGGTACGCTTCAAGAATTTACAATTTTCCTTTAAGGGACCGTTGTAAAAAATACTTGTACTTCTAACAAAATTTGGGGGGACTAGTCCCTTCCCTATCCCCCCGCAGCTGCGTGCCTGCAACCAACAGCCAAATAATTCAATATAAGGGATATCAAGCTGTCTATCCGTTGAAATCGATAAATCGCGAAAAAACGAAAAAATTTCTTATTTTCGAATCCAGTTGTGAGGGAGTGCGGTTCTTAGAATTAAAGGAATTCCATTCCAATTGAACTACAATTCATTTCAACTTGTGAAGCCCGGTAGTGGTTCCATTTCTAATTAATTACTCCGCGCGTTTTGCACATCTGTCGTGTCTATCGTTCAATAATCTTGATCCAGTCACTCGTTTTAGTCACCAGCACGGACTGATCTGCTTAGCAAAAATCATGCAGCAGTATATGTTGTCGCATGCGTTTAAATTGGCGCTGTTGGGTATCGAACCCAATTGCAAAAACGCTTACTCCTCAATTAGGGATTAAGACCTAGAGCGAAGCCCGGCTCATTTCTGAAAATAGGTCTCTTTATTACATACACGTAAGAATTATTGTAGCGTCTAAGATGCGCATCATATGTAAATGGACTACTGTTGTCAGGCCCCAATCCAGTGTTCGGCCAAGCGGGGGGGCCCAAATTAAATTGGTTAATATCTCGGAAATATCGTAGGGGTAACTCGTTAAAATCCTAATTTTCTGACGTTCCTCCACATTTTCTATCCGTCCAGCTCGTAAATTTCGAACTTTTTTGAAAACGTTTCTCGAAATAAGTCGTGAAACCTGTCATTTTTTGTTCGCGCTTGAGGCAAAACTATAGAGAATACATCACGTGTAGCGCACAGCGCCGAAACTTTGAAGAAGATGTGGCAGAGATGCAATATTCTCATCTTTCCGTGCATTATCGAACCAGCCAAAAAATTTTCGCGACCAAGGGGCGTCCCCACCCTTCTCCCTTAAATACGGTCTGCTGACTGCATCTAAGTCGTGTGTTTATCCGACAAACTTTATTCCGCCTCTACCCGCACCCGATCGTCAACGAGATACCCCTTCAGAATTTTCGTCCCGCCTATTTTTTGCGAGGACCTCCGATATCCTCCATAGATTTTATCTGATCTAAAACGCGATTAGGTCTCAAACCGCTAAACCGTCAATTTTGGATCGATTGCCCGCGCCCGACATCCGGCAGCAACAGCGCCCGCCCGGTTCGTCCTTTTCGTTGACACAATTTGGAAAAGAAGACATCATTGAGCGACATTGACTTTGCGGAGAAGGTCGACCAAAATTTGGGACTTTACACCGGCTTAGGACTGGGCATTGTCGGTCTATTGGCCGCGATTTTGGTCGCTTTCGTTTGCCGGAGGCATCGCAGGGAAAGGCGCCCTAAAGGCCGAGTAGCCGGCCGCGAAACCAACGGTAATACAACATGCGTTTAACAAAAGTATTAATCGATGAAAGTAATAAATTAACGAGTCAGCGATTAACCCGTCCTCCGTAAGATCCAAAGTTGATCGTCATACCCTGACTTTGGGTTGAAAATTTGCCATTTCAGGCCATTTTTATGTGATTTTCTCATTGTTTTTACCGCAAAAAGAAAAACCACTTCCCTTTACTCCTAAACCTTGCCGACAAACTCCATTTTGAGCCAATAGCTAGGCGTATGTAACGCATACAATAAACCAGATTCATGTATATGAAGCACTAGCTGAGCTACCCGGCGTTGCCCGGGCTGAACTTAGGCCTGATAGCTATATGGAATTGAGATGTATCTTGCATTTTTTATTTTTTAAGACTTTTGATATTTTTTGGGATATTTCTAAAAAACATTGTTGGTAAAAACCATATTTTATTTTTTGGATTTTTTCAAAAATGCTTATTTGTCAACAATTTTTCGGATCAAATGCATATTTTTGACGTTACAGAATGGTTTTGAAAATTCTTCAGCCAAAATCATATTTTTGATGTTTTGGGATGTTCTGGAAATTTTTTTTATCAAACCCATATTTTTGATGTTTTGGGATGTTTTGGAAAATGTTTTTTGAACAAAGCATATTTTGATGTTTTTAAAATTTTTCGTTTGTTGTAGCAAAGGGTGTCATACTCGTATATCGCGTGATATCTTATATCACTCATATGTTATAGCTGAGGGTATCTCCTATCTTATATCACTGCATATTATGGCTAGACAGGGTATCTTATATCACATCATTGTACCGTACAGCATTGCCCATCTTGTAACATTATGTAGGCTATATTACGTCTGATCCTATGTTATAACGCACGCAGCGGCAAAAGTACCTTAATCCGAAAATAGTGTAAACTGAATTAATTCCGATTTTCGAAATTTGGCAAAAAATCGGTACGTCCCGAAATCGGCCATGCTTAAGCACAGGGACTCCTACCGCTTCACCCCCGTACATTTTTTTGATCAAATCCATATTTTTGACGTTACAGAATGGCTTAAAAAATTCTTTAGCCAAAATCATATTTTAGCGGTTTTGGGATGTTCTGGAATTTTATTTGGTCAAACCCATATTTTTGATGTTTTGGGATGTTTTGGAAAATTTTTTTGGTCAAACACATATTTTTGATGTTTTAAAAATTTTTTGTTTGTTGTAGCAAAGGGTGTCACATATCCCGTGATATCTTATATCACTCATATGTTATAGCAGAGGGTATCTCCCATCTTATATCACTGCATGTTATGGCACAGACAGGGTATCTTATATCACATTATTGTACCGTATAGCATTGCCCATCTTGTAGCATTATGTAGGCTATATTACGTCCGATCCTATGTTATAACGCACGCAGCGGCAAAAATACGGTTACCCGAAAATAGTGTAAACTGAATTTATTCCGATTTTCGAAATTTGGCAAAAAAATCGGCCATGTCCCGAAAGCGGCCATGCTTAAGCGTTGGGACGCCTCCCGCTTCATCCCTGTACATTCTTTTGATCAAATCCATATTTTTGACATTACAATAATGGTTTTGAAAAATTCTTTACCTAAAATCATATGTTTGATGTTTTGGGATGTTCTGGAAATTTTTTCGGTCAAACCCATATTTTTGATGTTTTGGGATGTTTTGGAAAAATTTTTTGATCAAACAATATTTTTGATGTTTTAAAAATTTTTTGCTTGTTGTAGCAAAGGATGTCATATATCACGTGATATCTTATATCACTCATATGTTATAGCAGAGGATATCTCCTATCTTAGATCACTGCGTGTTATGGCACAGACAGGGTATCTTATATCACATCATTGTACCATATAGCATTGCACATCTTGTAGCATTATGTAGGCTATATTACGTTCGATCCTATGTTATAACGCATCGCAGCGGCAAAAGTACCGTAACCCGAAAATAACGTAAACTGAATTTATTCCGATTGTCGAAATTAGGGAAATAAACGACCATGTTCTGGAATCAGCCATGCTTAAGCATAGGGACGCTTTCCGCTTAATCCCTGTACAGGGTGCATGGGTGGGGTTGGTGAAATTTAAATGTCACTACCAGACCCCAGCCGGTAGGCCGAGCTCAGGCCAAACGTCAGCCCACCAAGTGTTATGGGGCTGGAGCCAACCCCGAACATACAAACATTCTTTCACAAATATATAGTAGATTATTCAGCGTATACAGGTCGGCTAACTCAAGTAATTATGACATACAATTTTATGATCTGCTGCATTAAACAGGTAGAAATGTCTTTGTTTAAACCGCATAAAACATTTTGGCAAAGAGCCAGCGGTTCGTGCGCTAGGGCGATTTGTTTACACATCTATTTGATATGTTTAAACGGGGAGTTTCTGCATTGTATCGTATTATTGAGGATTTATGAATCCTTCTTTGACAATACAGGTAGTCAAAAGGAAGATAATCAGACATTGTTTAGACCCCTAGAGTAGATACGCTCCCTACTTTATTTAAATTACGGCAAGACATCGTCAAAAAAAGAGCAAATTGATGACAGGACTAATGACACTCTCGACATTTTTAAGAATATCAGAACAGGGTGTAAACAAATTATTATGAGGCCCCAACTTTTGGCAGCTGGCCAAACTTTTTTACACAGTCTGAAAACAGTCAAGTTAAGCTATGTAATGCAGCTGGTATTAAACTTGTACCTTTATAGCCGAAGGTATGACCCGTAGCATCGAATTGTAGCTTTTTTCAGGCCACTCTATATATAGATATGGTACGAGGAATCAAGATTACAGCATGGAAATTCTGGGTCAACCCTGAAAAATTTATAAAAAGTGTCTTTTTTTGGGCTAAAAAGCGATCACATCAAAAGCACGGTTTTTCTACTTTTCTGACGCGACAATGCTTGTTGTATGAAAGACTAAAAATTTAGAAAAAATTTAAGAAATCGGGTAAATTGATTATAATATGGTTAAAAAATGAGCACAAGGCGCTAAACGCCGAAAATTAGGCACTTTTGGGTCGAAAGATCGCTAGAAACGCTCATTATAGTAGACTTTATATGATATTTTGGAAAAATCGACAATTATTGGGGTATCAGCTGTTTTGCGGGGGTCAGTAAACATTAGGTCAAACCCCAAGAACTCGATTGGGAAAATTTACCCGTGTCTTGACCGCAAACGTCCCGCATTCAAAGTTCCTTACGTATTGGCTGTGCAAATATTTGTTTAGCTGAATTTATAAGAATTTTACTTTTTGAAAAATTGTTCGTTTTCCCTTAATTTTTAATAATGCAAGATGACTAGATGAAAAGTGCCGACAAATGACGCATTCTCTTCACATCTTTGGCTCTTTCACCACTCACACTCTTTTAACCAACTTTTTAGACAAGCTACTTGGGCTTCGATAATTTCACGTTATTGCCGCATGTCACATTTTTTAAAAAGAAGATGACATATTATTTATTTATTCATTTTTTATTTATTATTTATGTTTTAGATTCGTTTGTTGAGGTTTTTGTACGTTTTATTTTATTTGTGCAGAAACGCTCGACGATGGCGCGGCATGCCCGGAGCATCCACCGATGAGTCCCAAAAAAACGCGAATGCCACGCCGTAGTATGTCAGATTTAAACAATAGAGTCGCCGTAGTGTCTTTTTGCGAATCGCCGTTTATTCCGGTTGAAGGATTCAGGCAACATCGAAAAATTTGCTGTCAAACGTTGCCCGAAGCTATCGACCAGTATGGTTTATGCTCTAAATGTTCGCAATGAATAATTTTGCGCATCTTTTCACATTTATATATAAATTCTATAATGTCAAAAAAGTCAAATATGTGAACGAATGAACTCATCTGACTGACTGGCACAATCTTGCTTGGCCTTCAGTGACGGATCTAAGATTTTTTGACAGGGAGCGGAACTCCAAATTTTCTAAATAGCGTCGAAAATTGTTTGAAAAATCCGTCCAATATGCTTGAAGTAACGTTTTTGCCGTCTTTCGATGGACAGAATCATTTGTGATCCGAAAAGAGTAAAAAATTTCGAAAGTTTTCCACAAAAACTGCACAAAATTAGTGCAGAAACGACACACAGCGCCTAAAAACACTCGAGAAATCATTGTAAGGACTAAAAATCATTTTTTGTGCGTAAAGTACTCTTCCGGCGTTCAAATACAATTTTAAGAGTGCCAAGAAAGTCCGTAAATGTCATCGATGAGTGAGTACTAGCGAAGCGCCGAAAAATTAGGAAAGACTATGCTAAAAGTGGTTGAAATCGTCCAAAAATTTACATTGTTCTCTATTGCGCCCAAAGATTTTTTGACGACAGGTGGGCGACCGCCCCCTTTCCCCCTATCCCTGTTAATCCGGGCCTGTTGATCTTGCGAAACAATTTCATTATTCGAATCGGGTAACAAATTTTTAAATGGATAGGTAAATAAAATCTCAGGAGGAAACAAAACGACTGCTATGGTCCGTTTCACACAATTTTGGGCATAAGTTTTAAAAATCATATCCGACAAAAAAGCTGACATGTTGCGATCATAGCATTGATACGATATATATTTATCGTAATCCGCCGGCTTACTGTCGACAAAAAATTCTTAAAATTTATGCCCAAACTTATGTGAAACAGACTACAGTCATACGTGGGCCCAGCCTTAATCGTGGGAGTCAGGGGTCCGTTACATTTCAAAAGCTTAGAAAAGCACTGAAAAATGCTTGGCAGGCGGGAAAAAACACCATCTATTTACGTTCCTCATCGAGCTTAACCGTGAAAACTCACGAAAAAGGGAAACAAAGAGACATTTTAATTCGGTACGCGAAAACTCGCGGATTTTGAGGTCTGACTAGCTTATCCCCATTCCCTGTGCCCATCATATGGTTATAAACCTTTTCCTAGTCTTCGCGCAAAACATTTTGGGCAACAAGTTTTAGACGCCGACATGAAAAGTTGTATACTTAAAACTTTTACTTTACATAAAATGTTGAAGTTCTGTGGGCAGTGTAAGGTAGTGTAAACTTCCTAGAACATGGTGAAACTTGACAGATACGCTCCAAATTATCCTATTTAGTATTGCAAATGTTTCCTAAATGTGTAGTATTCCGTAGATCCAGGATATGAACTTGGGAAACTGGTCAATTCTGCGGTTACTCTGCGCGGGCGATACATTATGGAACCCGACTTCTTAGTCCATACTATCTAGAAACGTGTGCTATAAATGTGTAAGGAACAACTCTAGCATTGCATAATGTGCTAACTAGTTTGAACAATTTCGTGTAACTTTTTTGGACAGAATTTTGTAATTTATCGCACGCGCGCGCGGAGTGACCGCAGGATTGTCCATTTTCAAAAGTTCATATTTTGGACCACCTACGAAATACTACACATTTAGAAAACATTATGCAATACTAGATAAAAGCATTCGAAACATATTGTCAAGTTTCAGCATGTTTGAAGAACTTTACACTACTTTACATCACCCATTTTTCGAAGAACTTTATACTAGTTTACATCGCTCACGAAAGCGTTCTTCATCGTGCTATGCATGTGTACTAAAAATTTTAAGTGCTTCACTTTTTATGGCGGCTGTACATAAGTAGGTAGCTAAAATCTTCAGAGGAAACGAAACGATTGCCAGTGTGAGTGCGAATACGGATGATTTCAATTCAGAAAAACCGAGCGTCAAAACGGCGAATCGGTCATGAGCCGGACGTTTCCCGTTGGACGTTAGTGCTACAATCTGAAGATTTGTACTTCACACTTTACAATGATTTTTGATTCGCGTCGTAATTAACAGGTTACGCGCGCGATTCTTGGACTTATAGTCTGTTATATACAACTGCGGTCATAAATTTTTACAACTATCTATGTCAATAAGCTGACAGATTGCTATTATAGCATTGGTACATAATTATCGTGACCCTCGGCCTACTGTTGATGAAAATTATTAGAATTTACGCACGAAGTTTTATGGGAAACAGACTATAACGTCTCTCATATTGTATTGAGAGAGAGATGGATTGCGTCTGAGTATGCGAAATCTTTTTGATTCGAATATAAAATACTGTTTAAATCATTTCATCGCTTAAACTATTTTCTGTTGGATCTGTAAACAGTTTACATAATTTAAATCGATACAACCTGTACATGGGCAACAAAGAAATTCTGGGGGTCCGATGATAGGGCCAAATAGCCAAAAAATAGCGGCTAAAATTCAATTCTGGGTAGTATCCATCGATTGTGATTATTTCTAATAAGCGACTTGTGTGTGTATGAAGCCCGCTCTATTTTATACGACGCATGTCTTTCCGTCTGTGTTGATTTTTTTACGGCGTTAATATTGGTTTTACCGTTGTGTTATGACTTTCATTCATCCGTTTGTAATAAATCAGTCGTTGTGCATGAAACATTCTGAAATCGAGGTCATCAGATTACATAGTAAACTCAGATGACCATTCACGGACTTGATGGGCTTAGAAGCCAGAATCCGAAATTACCCTCGCCTATAGTCTGTTCCATTTCATTGAACCCTTTTTCCCCAACTTTCAAATTCGAATTGGAATACGCTTATTACTGTAACTCATCCGATTCCGCCTACGGATTCGCTTTTCGTCTAGGTCGGCTGCACTATTCTGTTCGCTCGATTCGAGATAATGGCTGATCATCGAGCTGATCTGCGTCCCATCCTGCCCTTACTAAAACCCTATCAGCAAATTTAAGAAAAAGGATTGCGAGATACCGCATTCTGGTCGGCTACCAGGCACAGATAGTCTAAATTACGGGGGAGGGTGATGGGAAAAAATCGCCAAAAATAGCACCATTAATTCGATTCTGGTGGTCTGTTGATTTCGGGAGGGGTCATCCTCATTCGGGGGGAGTAGGTAATCCGCCGGAATCTGGGTGTCCAGACTTTCGCGCCCATCTGTGCTGCCAGGACGATGGTGAAAATTTGCCGAATTTCATGGAGTCTTAATTCTGGCAAACGTAGTTCTGCTCCAGGCTGATGATCGAATTTTCAAAAAGTAAGACGTCCAAAACATGCAGAAAAATCAGGCTAACTTATGTAGCAGTTAAGTAGAAATGCTGGACGGTCAAATTTCTTATGTTCTTCGACAAAATTAGGTTTTCTCCTACGGAGTGTGTTGCTTTGGACAGGATGTTGGTTAATCGCTGTTTTCTGGGTCTTTTGACACCTAAACTTTTTATCCTACGTATACCAGCATGCCCGTATCCACGATTTCGCTTCGAGGAAGGACAGAACAGGTCTTTTGAAAGCATAAAGGGGACCAAAGAGTGAATGAAAAAAGATGTTTTAAGACCACGAGGGCTGCACACTTTATAAATTTTGCTATCCAGATTCCTTAAATATGGCTAGAATTCAAGGGATCGACACTCTTCGAGGTTTGGGGTGAGCCCCTGGAAAATTCGGTGTAAAAAGCACCTTAAAGTTGAATCGTAAAAATTTTCAAAAAATCAGCCCAATTTAGGTTCTGATATCAGTCTAGAAATAGTCAAACTTCATCACTAAAATTTTTTATCATTCACAAAAATGTCTAACATTCTCGCTTCTTGCGTGGATCTCATTCTCTGCGTAAAACCTGCGAGAAGCAGAAGACATAGATGTGCTTTAGATTGTATAAAGATTAAATATTAAGTATTTTCACCTCGCGTTTGGGATTGAGTATACAATACTTAATTGTGAGATTTGGCGCGAAGTGTCAAAAATGTCGTGATCTCTTGCTAAGAAAAGCAAGGGTGAAAGGAAAAAATCATCCTCAAAATTTCATCTGTGGGGGGGCATGGCCCCCTAATTTTCTGGATACGGGCCTGTAGGTATATGTACATACGTAGGTACCTTGTTTAGAATGATTTTAAATTATGAATATTTACAACTCGTTTTGTATTATTCATCTGCTTTTTAAAAGTATATGTAAGGAAAATTTTCCTTCAAAGCCTGCATTTAAACTTCAGATGAAATATTTCTATCGTAATCTATTTTATTCAGATTTTAACAACTTTGAAATTTGCTATTTCATTCCTCTTTCATATTTTCTCGTTATACCATCATTACTCGGCTTATTTACTATTCTTTACTTTATAGATCCCTTTAGCGCCCTGCATTATCGTCAGTAATTTGGATTCATCCGCCAGACAGTGGCTCCTGCTTAGAAGATTTGATAGAAGCAGCACTTTGTACTCTCTAAATGTAACTAATTTTACTTGGTAAGTCAATTCGCATGAATTCTCCCTAACAATTTTTTCGAGGGGTTGAAAGGGGGAGATAATTTGAAAATGTTGCACTTTTCACTACATTACTTATACGTTTTTCTCAATTTATTATTATCATTCAAAAATGTGGAACTTGGTTTATTTAAATTTTTGAATATATTTATCATATTATAATTGAATCTGTGTTAAAATTAGGCGACCCTGGTCCTGTGTATAATAGAAAGCCATAGTAAAGCACCTGTGTGTTGTATATGTCAATGACTATTCCAATGTAGAAAAAGTTTTCCGACCATCTGTAAACATATTCAAACGTTATGTGCTCACTTACATTATTACATGCTTACCCCCTAGCCCCTCCCGCTCATCCTCCTATGTGCATATACATATATATATTCAGGCCTGTATCCAGGGGGCCTGCCCCTCCAAAATGGGAAAAAATTTTTGTTTTTCCTAAGGGTCCCCCAAAGGGAAAAATTAAAAATTGGCGAAATGCGTCTAAAACACCGCCAAAACAGGTTTTTAGCGTACTTTTGAGTAAGTAAACTCAAAATTTTCCGGCGCTTCGCGCCGGATTTCTTGTTTATGTATAGTTTTGTCTTCTAAACCGCTAAAAATCGTTCAAATTTGAGTTAGACATAACGAGCATGTCAACTTTTTTCCAGCGCTTTGCGCCGGATTCATTGTTTAGCTATAGTTTTGCCTTCTAGCTCACTCAAAACAGCTCAAATTTGAGGTTTGACATGGGAAACATGAAATTTTTCCGGCGCTTCGCGCCGTATTTATTGTTTATATATGTTTTTTGTCTTCTAGCCCGCTCAAAACCGCTCAAATTTGAACTTGATATGCAGACTATGTCAATTTTTTCGGCCCTTGGCGCCGAATTATTCATTATCTGCATTGTTTTTCTCTGTAAAGCACAATGATTAAGTGCAAAGGCGAGAGATAAGAGATAATTCGTCGATTAAGTGATGAGAAATCAGCTTAAATGATAAATTTGCTGTATATCAATATGAAATAGAGTAGAAAATTTTTGAATTTTTTTAAAATTTTTCTTCACCATCGTATAGAGCTCACCGAGATACGCTCAAAACTGCCTTTATTTTCTCCTATCTCTTAATGGTTTTCGAGATACTGGCCTCAAAAATTTTCGCCCCTCCCTCCCGAAATAAAATCCTGGATACGGGCCTGGTGCTGCCCATCTATGATGGCAATTATGGCGTATAGGTATTGCACAGGCCCTGGCGAAATAGGCGGCCCAGAACACCTCTATTTCATATAGTGAGGCACACATGGGCATGGTGGTGAGGGGGGTGGGTATTATACGTGTAATGGCTCAAAATTTGGATACGGGTCTCCGGCATACAAGAGCATAAGGGGGTATTACCCCCTTTCCCCCGAGCTTTGAAAAACTGATAGCTATACAGCGATTTCGGCCGGAAAATCATTGCTGTATAGCCTTATTTGCGCTCAGAAATGATGGATTAATAGCTATTTTAGTTAAAAAGGCTATATAGCTATGTTTGTGAATCCAAAAAGGCTATGTAGCTAGTTTTTTGAGACCTGAAAAGCTGAAAAGCTATACAGCTAATCTTCTGACCCCAAAAGGACTATTGAGTAGACGTGTTCTTGGGGGGGGGGTTTGAACCCTCAGAATGGCAGCTGACCCCCCATCAGAATGGTCGCAAGCACACCTGGGCGTGGGGGGGTTTGGGGGGTATGCACCCCGCCCCCGAGAAACCAAAATACCCCCCACAGAAATCAAAATACCCCCCCAGAATTCAATTTTTTTAATTTTTTTGTTTTTTTTTGCAATTTTTAGATGCCAATAGATAGTGCTCGATGAGAAACGTCGAAAAATGGTGTTTTCCTCGCCATACCACCATTCTTAAGGCCATTTTTTGACCTTTGAAACATCTTGCACCCCCCAGAATTTTCTTGCTGCCCACGTATGGTCGCAACCACACGTTGGCGTGGGTTTAGGGGTATGCACCACACCTGGGCGTGGGGGGGGGTTTGGGAGGTATGCAACCCCCCAGAAACCAAAATACCCCCCCAGAAATCAAAATACCCCCCAGAATTCAATTTTTGAAAATTTTTTGTCGTTTTTTTCGCAATTTTTTGATGCCATGGATAGTGCTTGATGAGAAACGTCGAAAAATGGTGTTTTTATCGCCATACCACCATTTTTAAGGCCATTTTTCGACCTTCGAAAAATCTTGCACCCCCCCCCCAGAATTTTCTTGCTGCCCACGTATGGTATGCACATGCACCCCCTAGAAGTTGGAATATCCCCTAGAATTCAACTTTTTTAAATTTTTTTGCTTTTTCAGCGATTTTTTGATGCCATTGGATAATGCTCGATGAGAAACTTTGAAAAATGGTGTTTTTTCGCCATACGACCACTTTTAAGACCATTTTTTGACCTTTGAAAATTTTTCACCCCTCCCCTCCCAGAATTTCGGTGCTGCCCACCTATGGTCGCAACGCAACCCCTCAAGAATTGTTGATTTTTCGTAAGAGTTGCAAAAAGTGTGCCTTTTTAAGCGTTTTTAGCTCATTTTTGACCAAAAAATCTCAAATTTTCGGCGCTTCGCGCCATATACGCATTTTTGACCTATATTTTGCTCAATTTACTCAATTTTTTTCAAATTTTTCCTAAAATTTTTTTTATGTTCTGGAAAGAACGAACATTGTCTGAAACGTCAAAAAACAGTGTTTTTGACGTGCTCCCTTCATTTTAAGCCCAGAAAATACTTTACAAATTGTTTGGGTCTGAACTCCAGAATTCCAATGCTGTACATGCATGCTATATAGCCGTTTTTACGAAGCACATAGCTATCTAGCAATTTTTGGTTTTCACCTTCATCCTGAAAGTTTGACCTTGCGCACCTATGTATGGTCTCCAGCCATTTTTAGGGGGGTGGGGTAAATGACCTCTAATTTTTTGCTAAAAGCGGCCAAAAAGTATCTAGAAACAGACAAAAAATTCAATTTTTGTCTAAAAATCGAGGGAAGAGGGCCGAAAATTTTCGGGTTTGTGGGGCGACCAACTTTGGGTTATATATCTATATACTATATAATAGTTTTTTGGACATAGAAAAATAGTTATTTAGGTTTTCTAAATTCAGAAAAATTGCTATATATAATCCTTTTGGACTCAGGGGGAAGCTGCTATGCAATACAGCCTTTCTAAATTCATCAAAATAGCGATATAGTCTTTTTGGACTCGAGGAAATAATTTTTTAAATTTTTCTTGTTCTAGACTATGCAGCTTTCTCAGAAATGTTCAGAAATATTGATTTTTGAAGTAGTGATCGACCGGGGCGACTTTTTTGGCCGGGGCCGGGGCGGTACCGGGGCTGAAAAAAAATCCGGGGCCGGGGCTGGCCGGGGTCAGACAAGGAAAATATTATTGCATGACACATACTTGGGGTGGGCATAGGAGAAGAAATAATGAGCGACTGCTCCATTCAGTAGTAAATGGCAAGCACAAAGTTAGGTGCGCCTTTTCATATCAAGTTTTATTACTATTTATGTCACAAGAAACAAATTTACTTCAGTGTTTCATTGTCTGAATCATCAATAAAGTCTATGTCGCTACTATTAGCACACTCTATATCATTTGAATCTTCGCTACTGCTACTGCTGCTGCAGCAATTGGATGCAATAGTTATTGGATGTAATGAATGAGACATCACACATTCCCATAAGGGAGGGGTATAACCCCCTCAGGGTCCAAGACACAAGTCACCGTCGGACGATTTTTGGTGAAAACCCTTTGAATTTTTTGGACTTAATTTTTTAGTATGGCAAAAGTGTACCTATCTATTAGAATTTCACGAAGTGATACATTATTTTAGAAGTGTGAGCTAGAGTAAATAGAGAAACTATCACAATAAAACATGCATGTAATCGCTTAAAATTTTATGAGGGTCCCTCAGTATACATGTAACGGCTGGAAATCTAGGATAGGGGTCCTTGCCATTTTAGAAGGAGGGGTTAGTGACTAAATCAAAAATGGTAAAAACACAAAAAAATAGCCAAAAAGCGCAGCTTTTCGCAAAAAATGGGGGAGGCTGATCAAATATTTCTGACTTTCAAGGAAGTTTGGGGCTTCGGAGCCTGGATGGGGATGGCCCAAACCCCTGTCACTTGTATATTTCTCGGCTATTTCAGGGAAGGGGGTACGCGGCTCCATTTTTGCATCCGCTTACCCCCCCCTGAAAATCTTTAAAATGGTAGAATTTGCAATAAGGAATTCTACACCTTTTTTTACAGTTTTTTCTCAAAAATCTTTGTTTGTGTACAAAGATTGTTCTGAAACGTCTTTGTACATCAGCAAAAATCTTCGCCAAATACAAAAAATTGTGGTTCTAAATGTGATAATTCGGCCTGAATTTAGTTGATAATATTAGTTTGGCGCGAAGTGCCGAAATTTTTATGAGCTTTTGATGGAATTCACACATAAAACTCGACTGAGAAAACTAAAACAACTTGTACTACAAAATCAGAAATATTACAAAAATTGTAATATGCGAATTAAATCTTGTAATAAGCAACACTGCGCTTAGAATGGGAAAATAGATAAATGTCAAATATTCAGAAACCCAAAATTAGCCACATACACTACCAAAGGTTGAAAAACTATGTTATACCACACTGAAATCGTTACTGTACCATATTAAAGTATACACAAATTTGCATGTACAAAACAGTGTTTTTTTTGTATTCGCCAAAGATTTTTCCCGATGTGTATACAATGATTTTCCAGGACAATCTTTGTACATGTACAAAGATTTTTGGTAAGATAAAAGTGTAAAAAGGTGGTAAATTCGAAAAAATTTTTCGGCGCTTCGCTCCGATATGAAAACTTGTCTGTCCTATATATCTTTAAAAGAGCAAAATTTGTATTTAGAATGGAAAAATGTCAAATTTTTAGGCGCTTTGCGCCGTTTTGAGACAATTTTAGTAATTTTTGGCGTTAGAAACCCAGAAATTAGCTAAAATATACAATCAAAAGTCAAAAGACCCTGTTTTACCTCACTAAAATCGCTACTGTAGTATATTATAGTAACCAAAAATGTTTAAAAATATATTTATATAATATAGCTACAAAAATTTGTTAGCTCATACAAAGACCTTTTCGGAGATCTTTGTACAAGCACAAGAAGCTCGTACAAAAAAAAAGCTTGTACAACAAAACCTTTTTCCAAATGTTTCTCACCGAGCACTATCCATTGGCATCAAAAAATCGCGAGAAAAAACAAAAAATCTTCAAAAAATTGAATTCTGGGGATATTCTGTTTCGGGGGGTGCTGCATACGCCCTCCCCAACGCCCCGCCCACGTGTGGTTTAGTCTAGACCCGAAAAATGGGAAAAATTCCGGGGAAATGGAACGAAAGGGTTCTAGAATATGAGTGCGTATGGTATAAAAATAGAAATCACCTTTGCGAACTAGTGATTTTTTAAATTAAAAATCGGGAAAATCGACAATGTCGCATCGCAATCTGAGATCATAAACCCGCTTTAGGCATGTACCTACGCATTAGATCCCAAATGCGTTTGCATCATGATCAAAGTTTTCAAATTTTTGGCTCATGTAAATTTTTTAAACACGTTTGAAAAATTTTAAATTGTCATGCTTCATTAGATTTTCATTTATTTCATCAGCGCGATTACAAGTTCATTATTCATTATCTCCGCTAATATGAGTGTTCGCTGATTTATCCAACCTTTTTATCGAAAATGGAGCAAGACACCTCATGATCACACATGGGCGTGGGGGAGGGGCTGGGGTTTGTACCCTCAGAAGTTGAAACCCCCAGATTACTGTAGAGCCCCAGAATTCTATTTTCAGTAACATTTTTTTGGCAATTTTACCCATCTGACCTCCAGAATTTTCTTGTTGCCCACGTTGGCTCATGATTCGCAATCTATAAGAACGCATTACGCGTTTGTACATACATACATGTCTTGTAAATGTAGAAATAAATTAAATATTAGCTAATTAAAATTCATGACAGTACACATGGAAAGTCTTTCTGCAAAAGCGCCGCTAAAAAAACTATTGTCTGTTTCATTTATTCGAAAGCTTTTTCAATAAATTTTTTTGAAGGCTACAGTATGCCTAACTAGGTGATTTACTGTACCGCGACAGAAACTTTGAGTGGGGGCAAGCGACCGCCATTCTTTCATTTTTAATGCACTAAACTGTCCATATAGACTTAATTCAAATATCTAAACAGTGCTGTGACGCTTAATAAAAATCTTGCAGCAGGAATCGAATCCGTGTTGCTTCGGCGACAATCGGACTTTCTACCACTACGCTAAGCGTAAGTTTTCGGCGATGTTTAAAGTATGCTATGTAGTCTATTGTGTTTAACGGTCGATTTTTGACCAGCTGAATGCACGAATTACATCCACATGTTGTTTGATCTGCTGGTAGACGAGGGTAAATTATGTCGTAAGAAATTTTATTGAACAACACGTCCTCCTTATGCAGCTACAGTGATCTCTACATGACCTACAGTAAGTAGGGAAGATAGTTACTATAGCCTCGGAGAAGATTCGCTGAAAAAGCTCTCGGATAAATGAAACATGCACCTTTGTTTATCACAATGCCTGTTACATAGTATCAACACGCATACGTACTTCAATGCACAATAATTGGCGAAATTATAAGAAAATAGGATGGGTTCCTATTCCTGCGATTTCAGTCGACGATACCACGACAAGAAGCTGGACAATCGGGGCACTTGTGAACCGGGAGTGAATCGGCGATCTTTACTTCTGAATCGGGCTTATAAGTGATGGGCTACTAGTTAGGACAAGACATGCACATGGGGAGGGGTGGGTGGTTTGGGGTCTAGAGACAACCATAATGGAAAAATGGAAAATTTTCTGGAGAAAAATGAAGCGAAATAAAGGCTAGGAAAGAATGGCTTGTGCGTAAAGCGCGTAAACTATAACAAATTTGTGCTTATTAGACTCAGCATTCTACGAGCTTTCATATGATATCTTATTTGTTATATTGAAATAGAAAACAACTCAATTTGCAAGCAGAAAACTGAGAGAAATTTGCAATAAGTCAAGAACCATTGAAGATTTCCACCTCAAGTTCGGAGTTTTGGGATTGCAGAAAAAGCCACATACATACTTGCTTTTTAAAACGCAACTATTTTGCTAAGTTCCACGCTTATATCTTGAAAAGTCATGGAGTTATTGACGTTTGAAGGCCCAAATTTGCACGTTATTAAGGGTTTACTGTAGAAATCTGGTTTTTAAACATTACTTTTGATTGCGTCGACTAAATTAGGTGGTTGATAGAAAGACATTTAGATATATTTAAACCCTTTCATTTGAGCTATCGCTCAGCTTCCAATTTTCTCTTGGTTCAGGCTGCAATCTCATTACCTAATTCAGGGAATTTTTAACTTGCGAATCAGAAATCAATCTTCATTGTTCACACGGTGAAAACGATGTGCTGAATGCCTGGAGCAGAAACTGTGTAACCCTATTTCAGAGCTTATGCCTACTTTTGAGGTCACGTTGGCCCGAAAAGCCCAATTTTCGAACCACCAGGGCCCGGTTGCTCGACTCGACCATTAACTAATGTTTACCTTAACGTTAATGGTCACCTTAACTACAACCATTAATTAATGGTCGCGTTAAGTCCGATTTCTACCTTAACTCTCCTGTTACCAAGGGGTCATGCACCCTTGTCTTACCAAGGTCTAGATCGAAAATCTAGTCATTGGGGAGATAACAAAAATGAATAAAATACATATTTCTGGTATCCAAGAGCATGAGAAATTCAAAAATATTATTAAGTTTGCACAAAACTGAAAATCAATTGAAAAAAACGTATTTGAACATTAAAAAATGTGTAAGAAATACGATCCGCAACACGCGTAACACATGTTATAAAATCATGAAATCAAGCTTTTCTAATAAAATATAGATCAATACGTTTTCTTTTGCTCAATTAAACATGTGTTGCCGTAAAAAAAGTGGGTACTGAGAAGCTTGCCACATAAGAATTTATGGCCTTACAGTGAATTGCAAAAAAACAGGCAACTAGATCACGGATCTAGAGCTCGGTAAAAGTAGGGTTAACGAAACCATTAAAAAAATCGGGTTGCTCGACTCCACCATTAAGCTCGACTTTAAGGGAAGTCTAATGGTCGATTTAAATTTCGGTTGCTGGACTCCACCTTAGTGCAGCCATTAATTAAGGCTCAGTTTTTTAATGTCTACCTTAAAACCGGTTGCTCGACTGAAACCTTAACGCTTCCATTAAGCGTTTAATGGTTTCTTTAAGGTAAATTGGGTTGCTGGGCTTCACCTTAACGACTTTAATGGTTTTGTTAAGGTTCATTCTTTAAGGTAGGTCAAGAGCTACATTAACGAACTCATTGATTATTTTTCACATTGAAAAATGGCGCTTCTTCCTATCGTTCCGATTTTTACTATTATGACAAGTTCTCGCCGATTCGAAGTCAAAAGAAGTCCTTTGACTAATTTCAATGACGATGAATTTTTATGACCGATTTAGATTTAGCAAGTTATCCTTAATACTGAAGATTTCATAACAATAATATTATTTTATCCTTTTTCTAGTTGCAGGCGCTGCCTACTGACAATGCGAATTGTAGAAAAATGGCTGATACAAACCTCATCTTTACATAAATAGAAATTTTTTTAACTATTAAATTTTTCCAACTACATAATTTTATGACAATTAAAACGCGGTTCTTATAGAGACTTCATGTATGCAATTATCGTTTTCACGAGATAACTAAATGATAACATTTCACACTTAAAAAGTAAAGCTTCTTTCATTATTCTTTTATTTAATAATATGATACATGCTCGTCGATCCACGGTCAAATGAAATCCATTGGTTCATTTTAATGACAATAAATTTTAATAAAGATTTTATTCAGGTATGGGAAAAACCCAGATTTGAACATTTTGAACTTTGGGTTTTTAGGTTATTTGGTTTTTTTTGGTTTTTTGTGCTTTATTGGGGTTTTATTGGGTTTTTTAATGGAAATGACAACTAGAGCTACATAAAGTAGCTAGGAATACTCCAACAGCTGCAAGAAACGAGAAAAACAAAGAGCAACAACTCTAGGCAGCTAATATTGAAATCCAACAACAAAATCGATCGTTCACTGCGGTTGCCACATACATATATGTACATATTTATCTTCCTCTTCAATGCTCGGACATTACCAGATTTTGATCAAAAAATGCACTGGCTCTCAAAAAATATTAGGAAATAGAAAAATTGGTCGAACTCAGAAAAGTGTGGGCTATTGAGGTGGCTGAATAAAAGCGCCCTGTTTTGCAGCATGGGATGGCAATTGTGAACTAGGGGCTGAGATTTTTGAGCATGGCACTGTGTTGACCAGACTGAGGTTGGTTAGCCTTTACTAGTCAAAGGAACAGCATAAAGCAAACAAAAAGAGATTGGAAATACAATTTGAATCACCTACAGTATTTATTTCAGTCTATTTGAAAAATTGGTAACCTGTGGATAAAAACCCGAAACCCAATAATTTTTTGCACCCAAAAAACCCGCAAAAACCCAAAACCCAGCCTTGCCAACCCTGATTTTATTCGAGAACGAGTTTTTTCATTTAACTTCTTCATTTTCTTTAGCTGTTGCCGAAAATGCGCTAAAATCAAAATTGTATTTCCCTATTTTTATTTCTCTATTTTTTTAATTTCCATATCATCGCAAGCAACCAATTATGTTTTACCCAAACTAACGAGCGTTTTCCTTTATTTTCCTAATTAAGTGTATCGCTGTCACTGCAATCCATTATCAGCCGAATTCGAACCAACACCAAAAGTCAAGCATCAAAAGAGTAAAATAAAAGAAAATTCGAATTTTCAATGACTATGGTCTCAAGGTTTTATATCTATGTATTTTAACCAAGACATTTAAATTCTCATGTAATGCGTGTGAACTTAACACAACCATTAAACTTCCCTTAACGCAACCATTAAGCTTACCTTAACGCTACCATTAGATTTCCCTTGATGCAGCCATTAAAGGTTTTTGTTAATGGTTTCTTTAATGGTACCCTTAAACTTCCCTTAACAAATGCTCGACCATTAATTAATGGCCAAGTCGAGCAACCCGATTTTTACGAACCTTAACGAAACCATTAGTTAAGGTTTTACCTTAACGTTAATGGTTTCGTTAAGGGAATCTTAATGGTCGTTGGCGTTAAGGTGGAGTCGAGCAACCGGCCGATCATTAAAAATTAATTCTTAATGGTTCGCCTTTATTAAGGTGGAGTCGAGCAACCGGGCCCAGATCGGCTTTGCTGTTCATCTATGGTGAGGGTAATAAGCAGGCTGCACTAAAATTCTGGGGAAGGGTCAGGACTGGTCAATTCACCAAAGATGTTACTAAAAATAGAATTATGTGAGTCTACGGTAATCTGCGGGGGTGTTTCAACTTGGTGGGGAGAAGTACAAAGCTCCCACAACGCCACAGGAGCACAATTTTACAATGAAAACGCCAGAAAAAACGCTATTTCGCGCGTGGAGGACGAGATTTTGGACCTATGTATATTTTACTGTTTGTAAAAGTTGGGGCACCGCCCCCTAGGAAAATCCTAGGTCCGCCACTGCCTTCAGGATGAGTAATACCCCGCCTATGCGCATGTGTGCCCCAAGCCCAGAGAAAGCACGCATTTTTTCTGCCGAAAAGAGCTCTTGGGATACCTACGTGTAGGCACATCACATGATTATTTTACCTCTTACCGAGGTCTAATTTATCCATTCTGGTTCATCCACATTACTCACATCGTTTTCACTATAAACGGCAAAATGGGCATTTGACGGCCTACTATATTTGAGTTAAGTAATAATACATGATTTATGCATTTCGGAATCAGCAAACGGTATGCTCTTTTAGGTCAGATGCTACAGTAATAAGCTTACTGTAAGCCTTAAAGACAAAGTGGTTGATGATCACTCAAAAAAGTGTATCCAACCTTTTAGGTTTGAGTAAATCTCAGAAACCGCTGCTCCAATTTAGACAAAAGAAAGTTTTTAAGATCGAAAATTTTGAGGCACAACTATTTTGCCGAAAAAAATCAATTTGCTCATTACTGTAGCTTGTCACCTCAAAAAAAAGAGAAAATTGGCTCAGGCTTTCATGGTAGGTAGAAAGCTCGATAGTAGCAAAGTAGTTGCGACTTGCGTTGCGTCTTTAGATGGGCTTTCTTGTGCAATGAACGCCGTTAACCAAGATTTGTTCGTTCTTCTGGTTTTGCTCAGTACAATTTTGTGTCATGGGGACAGCCTTATTGGAAAAAATACTTTAAGCTGTAGTTGTCCATCTACTTTACATAATTCAACAATTAGGCGCATTTTGAAAAAGAGCAAAAAAAGCTTTTAAATAATTACTTGTTTGTTTGATTTCAATGAGTAGAAAAAAGTTCAATATGGCTGCCATTTTAATAACTGTGATGAAAAAAGTGCATTTTACAAATTAAGATCTATAATTTTTTCCTGCTTCAGGATAGTTGGCATTTTTTCTGTAAATAGGCAGAAAATTGGATGCTCTTTCATATGAGATATGTTTTGGAGTATGGCTTTTGATAGATTTTTTATCTTGGCATTTTAAACGGAAAAATCTTTCATATTGTACTGAAAATGACGCGTACTCCTTAATTTAGCCTTATCTTACATAATTTTACGTGATTTCTCTAACATTTTCCTACTCAAGCGAAGCTGTCAAAATTCAAAATCCTTTGAACCATTTATCACCGATGCGTTTTAATGAAGCCTAAAGTTAATTTATATGATACAAGCACAGTACAGAACTTAATAAAAATAATTTATGCGAATAATTGTAGCGTTATACACAATAAGGGCCGTATCACAGAAGCTCAGGTAAGACTTGCCTTTTGGTAAATTAGCTACCCTTAGGTAAACTCTAGGTTAGGTTAGAGATTGCCATATCACAGAAGGTTGGGTAAGGTAAAGGTAAGGTAAAGCTTTGGTAAATAAAGACAAATTTACCCAATGATCTTACCCTTGCTAAGAGCAGAGGTAAAGGTCTGTTAACATTCAATTAGTCTACGTTTTCAATGGATTTGATCGAATTTTTGGATGATGCAAGTGAAAACGAGGAAAAGTTATTCTTTCATGCACACCGGCTCATTAAACGGACTTAACCGTTTGAAATATACAATGACCGAAAATTTCATATGCTATACAGATTTAGCAAGGTCAATGCCCATCGATTAATTACTCTGATTTCACCCTGTCTGGAACAAAGAAGCACACGTCGTCTTTATCCTTTATCACTCGAAGTTCATGTAAGCATATGCACGTTACACGAAATCAAACTAGAAAAGAAGCAACATAATTTTACAATTGATAATATTGGCTGGTCGAGGCAATGTGGCCATCTGAATCACCGGAGTTCGAAAATATTGACATATGAATTTTCCCTTTTTGAACGAATGCAAATCAATTTAATTTGTATTTTACAATAATTCAGAGAATGTCAGACGCTAAACTGAACGGATTTGCAATAAAAATGATAAATTTTCTCGTCTACCTAACGTTTACCCTTAGGTACTTACCTTGCCATCACCCAACCGTCTGTGATACCAGAGCTTGGCAAACCATAGGTAACTTACCAAGGCTGGTAAACCTTAGGTAGCTACCTAGACATTACCCAACCTTTACCTTTGCCATACATTTACCTTACCCAACGTTCTGTGATTCGGCCCTAAGAAGGTAATTTCACGAACCAAATTAGATACAGTAAGACGAACCAACGAAAATGACCTGCTGATCATTTTCGTTGCGAGAACCGGTGGTTCACACAAAATCGATCACGTGACTCGATATATTATGCGTACGAATTCAGAAAAATGAAACAATAGGAAGCGAATGCTTTAAAATAAAAGAAACGCGGTAAAATTAGAGCGAAAAGGGCAAAATAGAACGAGCGATTACGGTAAATACTGTACACAAAAGATAAATGGATCTGATAATGAACGGTTAAAACTTGGTCCAGTTAAAAAGAGGAATATGGAAAATATAGGATAAGATCGAGAGAAAATTCGAATTTTAGCGGAGAGAGCGCACAAAAACCCTTTAAATCAAGTTATAGTATCTGCCATTACTTTACACTTCATCCAAACAAGGTTAATCATCCTAAATCCGTAGATTTAAGCTATTTCGGGCATAAGCTGAGCTTCTTCGTGCAAAAACGATAAACTATATTATCATACAGTTGGCCGGTTGGACGGCATACTGTAGCCGTATTATACAAGAAATTTACATCAAAGTTTGAAATATTTGTTGCAAAAAGTATACAAAATAAACAATATGGTTATTAATAAATATGACGTTGGGTAATTCAAAGCTTTACACCTCACGTTTCCTACAGACTCTACACTTCACACAAAAACCAGAAATATTAATGCAAAATTTGTAATATTTGCTACCAAAAACATGCAAAATAGACAATATGGCTATTGATAATTAAAACGTTAATTCAGCACTTTAAACCTACCGTTTCCGACAGACTTTACACTTTACACTGAATCTAAAACGTTAAGGCCCATGATGGTTATGAAGGAGCCATGCTCTATATAAAAGTATGTACGTTCTCATAAAGGATAAATAGTAAGCGTTAAAACATCAAAGCGACGGGTCGAACCAAACGACGCGTTTTTTCAATTATTTATTCGTAGATTTGATACTGGATGCCTCGGTTTCGTTTCCAGAGGAAAAAGGCCAAGCCGAAGCCGCTGACCCCGCCGATGACCATCATAAAAAAGGCCAACGCGGCCATTGAGCCGCCCGAGTAGCCCCGTTTCTGCTCGATCACGTTGACAGTCGAATTAAACGCCGAGAAATAAGGCGGTACGAAATTTAACGCATTTTTGGTCGCTCGAACCTGATTGGTCGAAAAAACAACAGCGATTAATCTGATTGATCGAAAAAATTCAGAGCGATGAATCTGATCGATCGGAAAAAAACTGGAGGGATGAGTCTGATTGGTCGAAAAAAACGACAGCGATTAATCCGACTGGTCGAAAAAAATAACACGGATAAATCTGATTGATCGGGAAAAGGAAAGGGATGAATCTGATTGGCCGAAGGAGTCAGAAATAAATCTGATTGGCCGAAAAAACAATATTCATGAATCTGATTGGTCGAGAAAACGACAGCGATTAATCTGATTGGTCGAAAAATAATTAACACCAATACATCTGATTGGTTGGAAAAAAGACAACGATGAATCTGACTGGTTGAAAAAAGACAAAAATAAATCTGATTGGTCGAAAAAACGACAGTGAAAAATCTGATTAATCAAGCGCCAGGCCGTCCAATTTCGGGGGCGGGGGACCAACACCAATTTTGGGGGGACTAAGCCCAAAAATAGCACAAAATAACGTTTAAAAAATCCAATTTTTCTGAATTGTGGGGGGGTCCGGATCATAGGTGGGCAAAACCGAAATTCTGGGGGAGGGGGTGAAAAAATTTCCAAAGGTCAAAAAAATGGTTTTAAAAGTGATCGTATGGCAAGAAAAACACCATTTTTCGACGTTTCTCGTCGAGCACTATCCAATGACATCAAAAAATCGCTAAAAAGCGAGAAAAAATTTCAAAATTTGAATTCTGGGGGGGTATTCTGATTTCTAGGGGTATTTCAACTTCTGGGGGAAGGGGTGCATACCCCCAACCCCCCACGCCCATGTGTGGTCGGACCCCCCCTCATTCCCCTAGGAGCTTAGTGCCTGGTCGAGCGAATAAGAGTAAAAAAAGAATTGGATGCGGAGCCGAGAACTATCGATTAGAATTTCGAAAAGTATATAGCGAATAAAAAAATGACAAACGAAAGTAAAACAAAGAGAAAATAATGCAAGAATGCCGGTATTATTTTTTGAAATAAAAAGTTTGTACATAAGGTGCAAAGCGCAAGATTTAAAACACACTCTCACCAAGCCATCAAAACTTCGGCGAAATTTTTTTCCGAAAATTTGTCATTTTTCCTACTTAATGTCATTTTTTAAATTGATTTTTTTCCAAAATTTATTTTCGTAAGGGGAATCGAGATAGTTAATACATATTAGATACACTATTACTTCGTATTCATAAGAATTAAATTGAAAATAAAGGCGTAGACTGCAAAGAGCGAGATATAAAATATGTATACTATATTTATTAATTATATAAATATATATAATTAATAAATTTATTAATTATGTAATTAATTTATTTATCTAATCACGTATTTATCAATTTATTTATTAGTTAATTATTATTAATTATTTAACTTGTTATTTATGATTAATTATATAATTAATTTATTTAAAAAAAATCTAAAATAAAATTTAAAAAAAATTTCTTTACAAATTTATTTGCGTAACGGGAATCGGAATAGTCAATGCAACATATTTGGCACACTATGAATTCCTACAAATAAAATTATTCAGTATTATTATAATTTATTAATTATGTAATTAATTTATATATCTAATTAAGCATTTATCAATTTATCTATTACTTAATTATTATTAATTATTTAACTTGTTATTTATGATTAATTATATAATTAAGTTATTTAAAAAAATCTAAAATAAAATTAAAAAAAATTTTACAAATTTATATGCGTAACGGGAATCGAAATAGTCAATACAACATATTTGGCACACTATGAATTCCTACAAATAAAATTATTCAGTATTATTATAATTCATTAATTATGTAATTAATTTATTTATCTAATCACGTATTTATCAATTTATTTATTAGTTAATTATTATTAATTATTTAACTTGTTATTTATGCAAACCAATTGATTACTTCAACGCCCTGAATGTCGATTTTTAAATCTCCATGCTCCAGAGACCTATTCAAAGTGTTATAAGCCTCTTCGACATCGATTTCGGGTTTAAAACGAACAGTTTCCGTTCCGTTCGCCGATACTCGATCGGCCAATTGAAAAAAGGCAAAAATATCCGTCTTGTTCACCGGCTGGAACTTGAAATAATACGAAAAAATAAAAAATACATATTATCGGATTCGTGCTAAAAACGCGATAAAAATGAAATTTTATTTTTTTTATTATTTTATTATTTTTTATAATATTTTTTAATTTTTAATCAATATTAATAATAAATTTTTTTTAATAAATTACTCTTTTACTTTTTAATATTTTAATGACGGCATGTTTTCGATTTTACAACTTTTCTGGACTTTCTTCACATTAGTCTTTTGAAGCGAGTTTACAGAAGAAACCGCCTGAAGCACATCCATAAACCATAAAGAGGGAAATATGTAGGATGTATTTTTGTAAAGACATTATTTAGTTAATAAATTAATAATTTTTAGTTACAAATCAATAATTAATAAATTACCTACTTCTCCTCTCCCAAATCCTGAGATTTTTTACCCACCCCAATCTTATTTTCGCATAAATTCTGCATCTTAAAGTGCTTATTTCCCCATTCGGTCAAAATTGTTCGAAATTTTGGCCAAAATTAGAAAATCGTGTAGTCCACCGATAATGGCCGACTGACTTGACCATCATAGGTGGGCAGCACCAAAATTCTGGGGGGGGGTGAAAAAATTTTCAAAGGTCAAAAAATAGTCTTAAAAGTGGTCGTATGGCGAAAAACACCATTTTTCGACATTTCTCATCGAGCACTATCCAATGGCATCGAAAAATCGCCAAAAAAGCAAAAAAAATTTCAAAATTGAATTCTGGGGGAGGTATTTTGATTTCTGGGGGGGAGGTATTTTAACTTCTGGGAGGGGGTGCATACCCCCCAAACCCAAGTGTGTTGACTACCCCATCCTTACCAAAAAATTTAGCCCTTATTTATATGATAAGACTGATTTTTTATTCGCATTTTATCGAACAGAATGTAATTTTTTTAACGGTTTCTAATGCAGAAAAAGTAAATTTACATATATCAGAATTTTTTAATTGAAAAAATTCTCCAGGGTTCAGAAGAACCCTGAAATAAAATTTTTAAAATTGTTTTTCCGTCATTTTTGAGGCCAATCAATAGAGCTAAATGAAAAAAGCCGAAAAATACCGTTTTCCCTGTCCAATAATGCAATTTTCGGCACTTTTTTTGACGTTCCTTAATTTTTCAAGCTCCAAAATTCAGGCGCTGCCCAATTACGCTTAATTGGTAAGCGACGACTTGCTCTTGATAAGCTAGCCTAAGCTAAACTTGTGAAGTCCTTCTTTACTGTACTTTACACATAAATTTCCATTTTACGCCTCTTATGCATTCCCTTCCTTTTCTCGTCCATCGGAACCAAAAATTGAAATTTAACGAAAACATATAAAATACATAAATAGAATCAAAATGAAATGGAAAATAAAAGAAAATGAATAAAATAAAACAATGTTAGTTTTTAAATGAAAAAGCAAAATAATGCCGTTAAGTCGGGCAAAAATTGCTTCGCTATCGCTTATAGAGCTACACTATTCTGTAATGCTTATCTATCTTGACTACTTTACACTCTCAACTTTACACCCTTCGTTAAATTACGCAAGTAGATTGAGTCGATCTCTAGTTACTATTTCGATTTCGACATTTTGCCTTATTTTGGATTAGTTCGGCTGGGCCCGTATGACAGAACGCGGAATAGTGCACACAAGCACATAGGGAGGGGTGAGGGGGTATTACCCCCTGAGGGCCCGAGGGGTCAGCTAGACCGGTACCGTCCAGCGATTTTGAGCAAACAGATCTTGTTCTGCATCATTTTTGACATCAAAATCAGTAAAAATGTCAAAATTTTTCCGGCGCTCTGCGCCAGATTAGTACTTTAAAGTACTTTTTTACTCAAAAAGCGCCCAAAATTGATAAATTTTTGCATTTTTTAATGTTAAAAGTGATATAATGCAGTCAAAATGGACTAAAAATGCTTTTAAAATGTGTTATTAAGACGAAAAAACGTTTTATAGGCTTTTGATCATTAGAACAGCAAAAAAATCGTGAACGTTAAATTTATTGTTCTAGATTTTTGGCATTTCACCCCCTGCCGACCCTGACCTTGTGCACCTATGAATAGTGCTATTCCAGGATAAAACAGTGGGATAAGAGGGCGAAATAAAATATCTCGGTATTACAGAAAGCGGAATAAACAGTGATATTCCAGGAATAAAGTTGGTATGACAGAACGCGGAATAGCGCCGTTCCGGGCGCCAACCTCGGGGTAAGACGGCGGAATAAAAATAAGCGGTATGGCAGAAGGCGGAATAAGTTATCTCGGGAATAAAAACAGCCGCTTTTATTCCGCACCTGGTCACAGCAGGTATAAGACAGCGGAATAGTAGTAAAAATCGTTTCTAATGCGATTTTAAAGTAAGTGAATGAGTTTGAAAAATTTTAATTGGACAGGTAATCTTTTATAATTCTCTTCATAATTTAATGGTATGTTTAAATTTTAAGTTTCTCTTGTTTACAACTCTCGCTTAGCAAGCTCATTTTTCAAAACTATTACATGATGAACAGCATACATGCACAGCATGGGAATTCTCGGGGGGGGTGAAAACCTAAAGTGCCTTTTTTGGGCCCAAAAATGGCCGGTACGCGTTAAAAAACATCGTTTTTTGGCGTTTCTGACGATACTCTATCCTTCTAGAGCATAAAATCATGAAAAAAATTCCGAGAAAAGTCGGATAAATTGACCAATATATCGCTTAAAACATGAATATATGGCGCGAAGCGCCGAAAATTTGGCGATTTTGAGCAAATAGATAGCCAAAAACCCTTAAAAAGACACTTTTTCTACCAATTTTCAGGTAAGTTTAGGAAACTTTTGAAAAATCGCCAATTCTGGGGAGGTGAAAAATTTTCTGCAGGGGGTGAAAAATGATTCTGCGGGGGGGGTGAACCCCCCAAGATCATGTATGGTGAACAGTCGCTTCTATAATTGATTCCTCTTTATCTGGATATTTAATATGGTTGCTCTCGTTTATAATACGATCAGAATAGATACATAAATTTTTCTAATTGCGCGTTTGCCCCATGAGTGCGGCTCGTCTTGTTGAGCTCTTGACAAAAATGATTTTTTTAATGATTTTCCGATCATGCAATGCGTAACACCTCCAGCGAAGTGATTTAGAAAATTAATGCAGTAGGTAGTGTGTATAATCGACAAGTTGACTGCAAGATTCGCAAATGAGTACCTACTTACACAAAAAGTGGTTTTTTCATGCGCAAGCTATCATAAATTTTTTGATTTCGATGTCATTTTCGTTTTCCGTAGAGGCAAGCAAGCCGCATTTATTGAACCGAATTATAAAAAATTTATTTGGTAATATTCGACAGTCCCATTGACACAATGCATCAATGCATACTTTGCTCGTGCGCTGCGCACGCGCGTTCATAAATACTACACGTTTGTATTTACGTCGTATATTTACAAACTAATTCGTACGTGACTATACATATGCAGCATGCGTTGGACATCCAATTCATACACAAAATATACGGAATGCGTAACTTAATCCTGGGAAAGATACAGTTATCCCCGGAACAGCTATTCCTCGCGTATTTCGCGTTCTGTCGTACTAGATTTTCCTATTCCAAGGATAACTTATTCCATCCCTTAACCCAGGAATAGCTATCACGAGAATAAGTTTTATTACGAGAATAGCTATTCCCGGAATAGGGCTTATCCCTGGAAAAACTTATTCACGCGTTCTGTCATACGGCCCCTGAGAAATGAAGTTAAACTTAAAGCTACTACCAATTGTAACGTGGTACTTTCATTCAACCTCATGCTGTGGTATAAACCATTTTTGAATGCACGCCTGTCTATTACACAATATGAAGCAACGATGTGGATGAATAAAATTGTAAAGCACGTGAGATTGTAATAGTTTAAACATTATCACGTAAATAAGAGAAACTATATAGACGAACGGTCGAGCCGTTTGTATCGGTGTAAAGTGCACACTAAATTCAATATCTTACATAGAATTATCAGCAAATAAAAAATTGGACCTATGCCAAAAAAGCCAAAAGAGCTCGTCAATACAAATCGAGCCGCCAACTTACGTAAAAATTTGCCACTCTCAACACGCTGACGTTGGCCATTTCGGCTAACTTCGTCCTGAGTTTGAATTCTAATTCGGCGTAATTTACACTAGCCGCATCTTTTGCTAAATCGGAAAAAATGACTAAAAATTCAAACATAAAATTATCCTCCCAAATGACGGTACTTCCCGTTTTCGTTGACGATAATACATTTTCATCGAGCTAAATGAATTTTGGTCCTAATAAGAACGAATCGAGCCTCTCGATCGTAGACTACAAAGTCGGGAAAATTAGTCATTTCGCGTGAAAATTCAATTTTAATGGCAAATTTCAAGATAAAATGTCTCAAAAATACGAAATTTGAACAAAACTCATTTCTGTTCAGAAGCGAGATTGTATTTCAAAGCGAGAGAAATCGAAAACTGAAGTTTACATTCAAGAAATTATTAAAAAATAAACTTTTTTCGAAATCGGAAACTCTATACGAATGAAAAACTTTTACTTTCAAACTCTTATGTGCTCATTCATCAATTATTCTGAGCACGACAAACTTGTTTTCTAACTCAAATGTTAGTTTAGATTCATTCTTACTCATTTTTCATTAATTTTGTATTTATTTTTCTTTTCTAATGTGTTCGTTGAGATTTTAAAGTCGTGTTTTACACATTATATAAGGAATTTATTTTTGTTTTTCATTACTTACTTTCATTACTCCGATACTTGTGCTCTTGTGCTCATACATGTAACAGCCATACATGATCTTGGGGGCTTTGGGGAGGTGGGGGTTTCACCCCGTTTTCACCTCCCGCAAAAAATTTTCATCCCCCAGAATTGGCGATTTTTCAAAAGTTTCCTAAACTTACCTGAAAATTGGTCGAAAAAGTGTCTTTTTAATGGTTTTTGGCTATCTATTTGCTCAAAATCGCCAAATTTTCGGCGCTTCGCGCCATATATTCATGTTTTAAGCGATACATTGGTCAATTTATTCGACTTTTTTCGAAATTTTTTTCATGATTTCATGCTGTAGAAGGATAGAGTATCGTCAGAAACGCCAAAAAACGATGTTTTTAAACGCGTACCGGCCATTTTTGGGCCCAAAAAAGGCACTTTAGGTTTTCACCCCCAGAATTCCCATACTGTGCATGTATGGTAACAGATCGAAATTGGGGGAGTGGGTGAATGACATCCATTTTTTGGCCGAAAAACGCCTAAAAACGGCCAAAAAATTAAATTTTTCCCAAAAATCGGGGGAGGGGGTCAAAAATTTTCTGGCTTTGGGAAAGGATGGGGGGACGCCCGACTTTGGGTGGGGGACCCCAACCCCCGTCTTACATGTATGCTTATGCTAACATCTCCTATTGAAACTTTCGGACAAAAACCGTTGTTTACCGTTCAACTAGCACCATTTTGAAATAAGCTTATCAATAAATTCGACCGAAATTCGAAAAATTGCTATCGTTTAAGCTCACATTTTGACACCAAAAAATCAATCATTTAGGCTTCGTTTCACGACTTTGATTAGCCTTTTCAATAAACGTTTGAAACGTGCGATAGAAAACGATTAAACGAGTCAGATTTTTATAGGAAAAAGTTCATAAATGTTCGATTCTGGAAAAACAGATAAAGAAACTATAAATTTATGACTACGTACAGATTCGAAGTTTAAAGTCATTCGTAAATTTAGAGGATAAATGGTCCATAAATCCCGAAAGTTTTTAATCCAAGTTGAGGGGAGGGTCGCGAAATCCTCATTGTGGAACCAGAATATTTATGGTTTGGGATTTTTTAGCAGCCACGTGTCTGTGGGGAATGGGGGGTTCGGACAACCAAAAATCAGAAAAATCGGACTTTTTAAATGTTATTTTGTCCTATTTTTGGCTTTTTCGGGCTTAGTCCCCCAAAAATTGGTGTTGGTCCCCCCAAATAGAACGGCCAGCTACGTGCCTGTTTTTTAGCAGGTTCAATACAAAAAAATGATCGAAATAGCCTATACGAAATGCGTTAATGAGGATAAGACAACGTTTTTAGCCCTTTTTTAGCCGATTTTGACTTAATTCGGCACTTTCGATGGCGAAAAATATAAGAATTCGTCGAAAACGTTGACTTTTTAGATCATTCCAGCTTCACTAAGCATTTATTAGGTAAACGGAACGGGAAAAAATGTAAAAATGCTACTTTCGTTCCCTGGATGATGCAGATGTTTGATAGCTGAAAATCGTCTGGCAGTGACTCGGGTTTCGGACCCTGAGGGTCATGCATGCGCACTGTGGGGGGAGGGGAGGCTAGGGGGTATCACCCTACCAGGAATTTTGGAAGGCATACCCCTTCAGGCCATTTTGAACCAAAACCGATTGCCTGAACTATGAAAAAGCGTCAAATGACGTCTAACAGTGTGATTTAGAGTAAATGTATACTTATTATTCGAGCAGTAGACTGATCAATTCATCCATCCAGATATTTTCCTTTCATTATTTTGTATAAATTTGATGTTACAGGTCATTTCATCGTCTTTATTGTTATTGTTTTCATCAAATTTAACATGAATATTTATGAAAAATCAAACACGACTAATTAAGTGCGAAAATTTGACATTAATTAGGTGTAAAAATTACCCAATTATCCCGCCCCCACGAAACCCAAGCACGTAGCTCTGGGGGGAATGGGAGTCCGGACTTCGGACCCCCCAAAATTCAGAATAAAACCGGAAAAATAGGACTTTTTAAACGTTAATTTGTGCTATTTTTGGCCTTTTTTGGGCTTAGTAACCCAAAATTGGTGTTGGTCCACCCAAAATAGAGGGCCAGCTACGTGCCTGACGAAACCTGGTTTACCCCTCCCAGAGCGCTGGATCGCGCGCATGTATGCTGAGGGTATTATTCAAATATTAAATTATACTAATCATAATAATTAAAGTAATTACGATACATGAGTAGCTGCCACATTCTAGGGAAGGGAGAGTCTAGATGAGGCGAGTCTAAAAATCGAAAATACACGTCAGAATTCAGTTCATCCTGAGGAGATCTTTCGGCTTGGGGAGGGGGTCTGCTCGATTCTGAGGTATCTAAAAACCCAAACCCCCGCGCCCATGTGTGGGTATTATCCACTCACCCCTATGGGAATGTGTAATTCGGCCCAAACCCTACATGTAAAAGGGAGGATGGGGGAGATCCCCGCTCAAAGTCGGGCGCCCTCCCCATCCCCCCAAAAAAGCCAAAAAATTTCTGACCCACCCCGATTTTTGGAAAAAAATCGAATTTTCGGCCGTTTTTGGCTAAAATTTGAAGGTCATTAACCCCTCCCTCAAAATGGTCGAGACCCCCCCAAATTTCGAGCCGTTACATGTATGGCCCAAAGTGTGTACACAATTGATTAAATAAATAAGTCATTCGCACTCGCTAGCGTAATCAGCAAATAGGAATAATTTTGAACCAATGGCATACAGTCTTTGACGTTAATTTGGCGCCAAAATCCATTTTTTGGCGCCAATTCCATGTCGTACAATGTTTCTTGCGATAATAAAACGGGCGTGGAATTCACCTGCTGATTGGCAAAGAACGATACAACCATAAATGATCTTAGAGGGGTCGGCAGGTTTTCACCCCTAGCAAAATTTTCACCCCCCCCGCAAAGTTTTTTACTCCCCAGAATTGGAGTTTTTTTAAAGTTAAATTCTCAAAAGGTTTCTAGAAAAT
Source organism: Mermis nigrescens (assembly GCA_036768485.1). NCBI lineage: Eukaryota > Metazoa > Nematoda > Enoplea > Mermithida > Mermithidae > Mermis > Mermis nigrescens. The sequence goes on from JAVLUZ010000341.1 coordinate 1,773,683, forward strand.
TTATTGAAAAGATGCTTTTTGAGCGTTTTTAGCTATCTATTTGCTTAAAAAGGCCAAATTCTCGGCGTTTCGCGCCATTATACTAATGGTTTGACAATATTTTTTGTTCAATTTGTTCCGACTTTTTCGATTTTTCTCGAAATTTTCTAATGTTTTTGTGCTCTAGAAAGATAGAACATCGTCATAAGCGCTTAAAAACGATGTTTTTGACGCGTATACCTACCATTTTTGGGCCCAAAAAGGCACTTTATAATTTCGACATCCCCCCCACAGAATTACCGTGCTGCGGATATATGAATACAACAACAATTTAATTAATTAATTAAGCGAACAAGACTAAAAGGAGAATTTGCTTTAATTTTTCGAATTTAATTTCTCAATTTTAACTCAATGCTCAATTTTGAATTTTGATTTCGAATTTTGGCTACCAAATTCTGAATTTGGTAGCCAAAAACGCAATATTAACCGTAGACAAAAAAAACGGACAACAAAAACTGTTTTGCGTCGAAATCCAGGAAAAATCTAAAAAACTGGCTGAAGCGAGCAGGTTTCGGAAAAAAATTTTGGACTAGCGAGATGCATTAAAAAGGATGGGCCAAAAAATGTAAAAAACAGTAAAAGTAAAAGTAGAGTAAAAAACGGTAAAAAAACAGTAAAAGCAAATATAAAACAACGGAATTTTAAATTTTCATCAAGCTTGCCTAATCGGTTTACATTCCGTAGTTTTGTGAGCTTATTCTACATTTTAATAGCCTTTGTATCCAACAAAAAAAAGTTCAGGTCAGAAGTCTGGTAGCCAAATGCTTTCCCTATTGAGTGATTTAAACCACAGAAAAACAAAATTTTTCAGAATTTAAGGGAATCAGAATTAGATTTACATTTAACAGAATTAAAAATTAATAGAATAATAAGATTAAAAATCATAAAATTAAAAATTAATCAAACTAAAATCAAATTATCCGAAAAAAACCTACCTAATGTCCTACTTTTTCAAATTCGTCTTATTTGGGAGCTACTTTACACAACAGGCGATTACTCCGATTTTTACACAAAGTTTAAACAAGCTCATCCACATTCCTCATTTCGATTAACTTCTCGTAACTGATTTTGTTTTGAAATATTTCCTTCTAATAAAAAGTGACCAAAAATACAAAATTAATGCTTGAAAAATATGAACAATATGAAGTTACAGGACAATAAAAAATCGATGGATTTGTCGATCATTTATCATTAACGATAAGAGCTTAAATTTATCAAAAAGTAAAATCAGACTGCAAAAATATTGTAAACAGAAACATTTCATACAGTATGACAAAATACAGCATCCCTTCTCATTTTGACCAGTAATATAAGACGACTTTTTGTAACCTATTAAAAAAGCCCACGAGTTCAAAGGTCACGCCAAGCAAGCAAACATTAGCACCATACATGTAACAGCTCGAAAATTCGGGTGGGGGTCGCCGGCCGATTTTAGAGTGAGAGTGGGGTACATGATATCTAATTTTAGAACACCTAAAAACGGCCGAAAATTCTATTTTTTCCAAAAATGGAGGGAGGACAAAAATTTTCCGGCTCAGGGGGTGAAGGGGATTGATACATGTATGAATAGCACTATTTATTAATAAGAGCTACGGATAACAATGAACCAAACGGATTATTTATACAGAAATATATAGAACTAAAAATAGAAAATTTAGGGCGCAATGTAATCAATCACAATTAATACGATGGATGAAAAATTATTAAGAATGTGTATACATGTAATTTAGAAAAATAACAATTACGCGCTTTATTCCTTACAAACAAACACAACTTTACTTTACACTGAATTTTTATTTAATCCAGGTTATATGAGCTCAAATTGTTCTGTTTCAAACGCAAGTACGCAGTTTACACCATTATAAAACAACCTCTGACACTAGACGCCTCAACTATTACGACCGTTTACGCCGCAAGCAATTAGGCACTTTACAGGATTACAACCAGTCGGTTACACAACGCGCTTCAATTACTACGACAGTTTACACCGCACACGACTAAGCACTTTACACCAAAAAGTCTAACCTGCTGATAAGTTCGTGACAGTATTACGACATCATTTTGCGGATGAGCACCGGTCTTGTTCTAAAAAATTTGGGAAAAGAATAAGTGTAAAGAGGTTTACAACGCCGGGGAACAAAATTTGCATACGTACGTATATCCATAGTTCGAACGTGAAATTTTTGTCGGTCGATTCCGCCGAGTGCACATCGGCCGGCAAACCGTCGATCATTCTCTGTAAAATCATTCCGATAATACGCATGTAAAATTAGCCTACGAGATTAAAGGGCCCCTGATTTCAGGCCGAATATTCAGTCCCGACTTCGCCCCAAATTATAAAATTTTTCTACACTACGAAAAAATCGATAGAAATCTGGTCGGTTTACACTCGTAAAATCCGGTTTACAATACACCTAACCGGAATAACGATGATTCTGCGGACTAGGGAGATTTATGCAAATTTAAGGATCGTCACCTGACCGACGTACGAAAATGTCAAATTTTCTCCACCAATCAGAATATCACGCGCATTTTTGATTCGAATGACCTTGGCGCTATTCGATTCTACGTCAGCGGACGAGATTGGTATGCCGGATACGTTATAACACGAATCGTTGCCGGATAGCGTGACGTACTGCAGTCCTTTAAAATTCGGGCGACAGTGTAAAGTGTAAAGTAATTTAATTACAAGCCTTCCCTCGAAAATATAAATCTTTTGTAATTGTAAAGGAATACAAGTTCAGTATTCCAAGTATCGAAAGTATTAAACATATAGTGTAAAGCAATTCAATTTACAATGTGCTCTTTAAGTATCGATCTTTTGAAAGTAAAAAGTGTAAAGAAATATAACTTATAATCTGTGATCTGAGAACCGTGCTTCTGAATTTGTAAAGGGAAAAAAGTAAGGAATTTGTTAGCAATGATTTGTCATTTCAGTACCAAGCTCTGAAAGTGTAAAGCGTAAAGTGTGAAGTAATTTAATGTACGACTTGCTATTTAAATATCGAGGCATTCAAAGTAAAAAGTGTAAAGAAATATAACTTATGATCTGTGATTTGAGGACCGTGCTTCTGAAAGTGTAAATGGTAAAAAGTAAGGAATTTGTTGGCAATGATTTGTCATTTCAGTACCAAGCTCTGAAAGTGTAAAGCGGGAAGTGTAAAGTAATCTTATGTATGACTTGCTATTTAAATATCGAGGCATTGAAAGTAAAAAGTGTAAAGAAATATAATCAATTTACGATCTGATATGTGGGTATCGAGCTTTTGAAAGTAAAAAGAATAAAGGGTAAGGAATTTGTAAGCAACGATTTGCCATTTTAGTATCGAGCTTTGAAACTGTAAAAAGTAAAGTGTAAAGGAACATAATTCATGACTTGCTATTTAAGTATTGAGCAATAAAAGTAAATAAGTGTGTAGAAATATGATTTATGATCTGCTTTTTGAGTATCGTGATTTTGAAAGTTCGAAGTGTAAAGTGTAAGGAAATTGTAATTTTTAGTGATTCATCAATAGAAATTAATTTTGGATTAACAACTATGTATTCCTAATAATTTAAATTTTCCAACAATATAAATTAGCTCTAATAATTCCGAAAAATTTTTTTAAAGAAAGTTCGCCAAAGTTTATGAAAAAATTGAAGTTTCAAGTTTAAAAATTATACCCACTGAATTTTAAATTCGTAACACGCTAAACAACACGATGTAAATTAGCGTAAGAAATCATACCCGTATTAAAATCATGAACCACCGTATAAACTTCGTCTGGCAAATTGGCCATCGGGGGTTTCTGGGTCAAAGGTTGATTGGTCAAAATTTTACTATAGCCGTAGGATACCAAGTTTTCGTCCATCATAATCTAAGAAACTTGTTTTCAGAGAAAAACAAATGGGGTACGTAAAATAAACCGAAAACCCATTGCACAGCATGGGAATTCTGGGGAGGGTGAAATTTTAAAGCGCCTTTCTTGTGTCCAAAAATGGTGGGTATGCGAAACACTTTAGGGGAAGAAGCAGATAAAATTCGTTCTTTCCATTCGATTCGAAAGATCAGGTGTGAAAATCGTGAAATGATAAACGATTAATTTAAACTTTACTTAATTAAATTAATTAATTAATTAATAAATTCACCAATTTATCAAGCGGGCAACAAACAGAATATCAAGCAGGCATGATTGAGTAACAAACGAAAAACCATTAAAACGATCATCCAACAAAGTGCAACAATCAAGCATTAAAAGAAGTAAACAGCAAACAGCCGAAAGACCAAATAATAATTAATAATATATAATAAAATATTAATATTAATAATACATAATAAAAATATTATTACGAATGATAATATTATTATTATTATTATTATTATTATTATTATTAATATTAATAATAATGATGATAAAATTGATAATAATAATAATAATTATTATTATAATAATAATATATGACAATTAAAAAAATAATTACAAAAATAACAATAATAATAATGATAATATATGACAATAAATAAAAAGTACAACAACAATATTTATAATTATAATAATAATATAAACAACAATGAACACAATCACGAGGCAATAAATATTAAACCAAACACACCACCGACAACCATTCGTTCAAACGATCGGGTAACAAATAAGCGGTTTAACCGATCGATAAATGTCAAAAAATGACCTCACTGGTCGCAGAAACCAAAAACAACCCAAGCATGATTAAAATAGACATGCAAAGCATGGGAATTTTTTGAGGGGAGGGGGGAGTTTGGAATTTTTAAGTCTTTTTGGGCTCAAAAATGGTGGGAACACGTTAGAAACATCGTATTTCGTCGTTTCTGACGATGCTTCCAGAGCATAAAACCATAAATAAATTGTATAAAAAACCCCCGAAATTTCAAATAAATTGAAGAAAATATGGTCGAAAAATGAGTATATGGAAAATTCGACTCTGTTAAGCAGGCAGATGGCTGAAGACGTTCAAAACAGCACATTGTCTACGAAAACTCTGGAAATTTTCGTAAAGTCGGGTGTTCTGAAGGGGGGTGGGTGAAAAACTTCTGAGGGGGGTTGAAAACTTATCTAGGAGAGGGTGGGCTTGACAATTCGTCACAATTCCCCAAAGCCCTAAGCTGACGTATATATCGTATATATGGATAAAACTAAATAATTTTGTCCCGGAGGTAACTGCTTTCAATCGTTTTAAAAATGGTTTCTCCTCAGAATCGCATTCAAAACGTACTCTACGCATCGCCACCATAGGTGGACGGCAACAAAGTTCTAGAGGGGAGGGGGTGCAAGATTGTTTCAAAGGTAAAAAAATGGCCTTTAAAATGGTGGTATGGCGAAAAACTCCATTTTTCAACGTTTCTCATCGAGTACTATCTATTGGCATCAAAAAATTGCGAAAAAATTTCAAAAATGGGGGAGGGGGTATTTTGGTTTCTGGGGGAAGGGGAATATTTTGGTTTCTGGGGGTGCATACCCCAAAGCCCCCACGGTATGCCTGCCACCGAATTCTTAAGGGGTCAATCTACCAGTGAGCTATTTCAGTGAATGAATGTCTACAACTATATATATATATATATATATATATATATATATATATATATATATACAAAGGCGTAACCAGGATTTTATTTCGGGTGGGGCCCAAAATTTTTGAAGTCCTATATCTTGGGAACCATTAGAAGATACGCGAAAATAATGACATTTTTGAGCGTTTCTCGACAAGATCTATATTATGGTGAAGTAAAAAATTTGAAAAAATTTAATTTTCTTGCTTTATTTCAAATTTGGATATAAAAATCTATCTATTAACCTATCGGTATGACTAATTTCTCAATATCAAATTAAAGCTTGACTCTGAAACATTCCGAAATTCTTTTCATTGCATTTAACTTTGCAGTTTTGTTAGGAAAACTAATTCAGAACATAATAAATTGGTGCGAAGCGCCGAAAATTTTTGACAAATTCGTTATTTTAAAGTAAAATCTAGTCTTCTAAGGTAAGAAAAAACATAGAACATAAGAAATTCGGCGCGAAGCGCCAATAATTTTCAACAAATTCGTTATTTTTAAGTAAAATCTGGGCTTCTAAGGTAAGAAAATACATAGAACATAAGAAATCCGGCGCGAAGCGCCGGAAAATTTTGAGTTTAGAAGCTAAAAAAGTGTGCTAAAAACGCATTATGGCTCTCCACAATCCGTTTCCACTTCACTTGAAGAAAAAAGCAAAGGGTCCTCCTTTGCTTTTAAAAAATCAGTTTTCCATTTCGGGGGAGGAGCCAGCCCCCCCCGCCTCCCTGGTTACGCCCATATATATATATATATATATATATATATATATATATATATATATATATATATATATATATATATATATATATATATATATATATATATATATATATATATATATATATATATATATATATATATATATATATAGCAGGCCGTATCCAGGATTTTATTTCGGATTCTGCCGAAAACTTTGAGGTAGGACATCTCGGGAACCATTAGGAGATGGGCAAAAAGGCATTTTTGAGCGTTTCTCAACGAGCCCTATGCAATGTTGGAGGGAAATTTCAGGAATTTTCACTTCATTCCATACTCATATTACACAAATCTATAATTTTAACCATCTAAACAACCGATTTCTCATCATTAAATCGACGAATAATTTCCCAACTTCTGTCTTTGTATTTAATCTTTCTGATTTGCAAAGTAAAGCAATACATAAAACGAATAATTGGGCGCGAAGCGCCGTTACAAAATTGACACGTTCTACGTGTCTAACTCTAATTTGAGCGGTTTTGGGCGGATTAGAAGACAAAAATTACAGATAAACGACAAATCCGGCGCGAAGCGGCGGAAAATTATGAGTTTACTAGCTCAAAAGTACGCTAAAAACATGTTTTGGTGGTGTTTTACGCCTACTTCGAGAATTTTTCATTTTTACTATTAGGAGACTCTTGTGTGTTTCAAAAAATATTTGGGGGAGGGCGGCCGGGCCCCTCCCCTGGATATGGGCCTGCGTGTGAGGCTTGAAATTTTAGGAGGGGAGATAGGTGATAGGTGATGTAGCGGTGATACCTCCTGTGAGACCCAAGCACGCAGGCTACGAGCCTATTGTGCTCCGCGGAATAGATTATCATCTCACCGAGTTATACCAACAGTACCTCTTTAAGAGCCCTGCTGGATACCAGCGGTATCACGTAAGTGTCCCGCTGGAAAAATTAGCCGACTGCACGAAAAAGAACCCACAGTGCGTGGTTTCGAACCTCGTGCCGCAACTTGTAGTTAGATCGTTAACCACTAAGCCACGGAGGCCCTAGGAGGGGAGAAGGTAGTCGGCTAATGGCCATACACATTTAACGGCGAGATAGGGGATCCCCACTTAAATTCGATCGTCCCCTCGCCCACCAAAGTCGGAAAGTTATGACCTACTAATTTTCGGCAACAACTTGCGTTTTTTCGGCATTTAAACGGGCTTTCTTTGCCAATTTGACCGAAAATTAAAAGTCATGCTCCCCCTAAATTGATTCGATTACATACACAAGTAAAATTTCGAATTATTACAGGTAGGGGAAAACGACCTTCTATTTTGGGGTAATGATGGAAAAAAGTACTAAAAACAGGAGATTTTGCCAAAAATCAGGGCTTGCAGAAAAACTCAGCTATCGGGAGTTGAAAGAACGACCAGCCTTGAGTTGGAGACCCGCCCAGACACGTGGCACCTCAAAATTCGGAGGGTATACACGGGGCCATTCTTAGGGGCGGAGGGGGTAAGGAATAAATGATCTTATAGTTTTTGCCAAAGATGGAAAAAAAACCTAAAAATGCCCAAAAAGCGCTATTTCTTGTCAAAAATAGGGGAGGGAATTGGGTAAAACATGCCATACTTTGAAAACCTCCGACCCATGTAACTTGTAAGCAGTGGCGGATCCAGGATTTTTTAAGGGGAAGGAGGGCAGTACTCCTAAGGGGGGGCGGAACCCTGACTTGGGCGGAAAAATTAGCCATTTTAAGCCAAAAATCGCCAAAAATAGCTCAAAAATCCTTAATTTTGCGCACTATTTTGACCAATGGGGGAGGGCGGCCGCCCCCTAAATCCGCCCCTGTTTGTAAGCACCCTCCCTGACCCTACTGGCACCGACTTACTTTATTGTAAACAATAAAATTTCGACCATAATCGATATAATCCGATTTGACCGAGAATCGATCGGGAAAATTGGGCAAAATTTTTGACTTGTCCTCGTTGAACGACCCGCAACTGACCCCAACAGGGGGCTAAAATTAATCAATTATCGCACGGATACGTTATATTTTATAAAAAAAGAGAACTGAATTATAATCGGAATAAAAAACACTAATTTCCGTAGAATCAAGTTTAATCTCCAATCGAAAGTCGTGCTATTTACAATTTTTTAAGAGAATTTAACCTTTCTTGGATTTGCAATTAAAAAACAATGCTTTTTTTGAAAAAAATAGGTGGCTACCTAGCGAAATATTTCAAATCAGAAATTTAAACAGTTTACATCACACATGCACATAGGGGGTGAGGGGGGTATTACCCCCCCCCCCCCCGAGGGGTCAGCTAGACCGGTACTGTCCGGCGATTTTGAGCAAACAGGTCTTGTTCTGCATCATTTTTGACATCAAAATCAGTAAAAATGTCAAAATTTTTCCGGCGCTTCGCGCCAGCTTAGTACTTTTAAGTACTTTTTACTCAAAAAGCGCCCAAAATTGATAAATTTTTGCATTTTTTAGTGTTAAAAGTGATATAATGCAGTCTAAATGGACTAAAAATGCTTTTAAAATGTGTTATTAACACGAAAAAACGTTTTATAGGCTATTTTGACCATTTTGATCATTAAAACAGCAAAAAAAATCGTAAACTGTTTTAGATTTTTGGCATTTCACCCACCCTGCCGACCCTGACCTTGTGCACCTATGGTTTAAATCTGGAATAGCCGAAAAACCAAATTTTGGTCAAAAATAAGAGTAAACCTATTTTGGGTCAACATATCAACCATTTGAACTATAAATTAAGATCAACAAAACTGAAAGTAATTCAAATTTGAAATAAAAAAATTAAAATAAAAAAATTTAAAAATTCCTTCAAGAAATTAGAAAACATGGAAAATTAATTCAAAAATGTTCGAAATTTATTTAATCAATATTTAAGATAATTCACTAAAAATATTCATAAAAAATTATAATAAACGAAAAATCGTCAAAATTACTAAATTATGTTCTTAAACCAAGCAAATAATGCATTTTTCGGTTAGCATAAAATCAAAGTTTAAAAGAATCATAAATTGAAATTAGTCTAAAATTAAACTAATTATTAATTATTTATTTATTCATTACATGCCTAATTAATTTACCTTTTATTTATTTATTTATTTATTTAGTTATTTATTTATTTTTTTCATATTGATGACTTTCTGTTATTATTAATAACTTGACTTATAATTAAAAATCAAATTAAATTAAAATAAATACAAGATATATTACATCGAAATAAAAATATTTAAAATTTAAAATATGAATATAAAATTCAAGTTGAATTACATTAAAACTAAGAACAGGTATAAAATTAAATCAGAAAACTACTAAGCTGATCAAAATTAAAAATTGGGGTAAATTAATACATCAAATCAAATTAAAAATTAAATTAAATAAAATTTAATAAATAAATAGATTCTTCTTACAAGAAGCATTTCTTCCATTCGTGCTGCGTTCGATGAGTCCGAATACTGAGATAAACGAAGTGTGTACTTATATTTGACATCCTTCGTCGTAGCATTTTCCACTTCTTAAAAACAAGCCAGAGAGCTAGAATTCTTACTAAAAAAATTTTCAAACTAATTCGGTCTCGAAGCGATTGTTCGAAGAAATAATTTAGCATACTGTAATCATGAAAAAATGCTCAATAAGCAATGTTGTAGGCAAATTACGCTTTTTATTCCCAAATAGGGCGGTTATGCAAAATTTTCCGGTTCGAAAGATTAAAACAAGATAATTTTTAATCGATCTCCAGGCAGACGTGCACTGCATGGGAACTCTGGGGGAGAATTTGAGAGTGCCTTTTTTGGGCCCAAAAAGGTAAGTTAGCGTCAAAAACATCGTTTTTCGGCGTTTTTGACGATGCTCTACCTTTGTAGAGCATAAAAACATTGAAAAATTTCGAAAAAAATCAAAAAGTCGGACAAATTGAACAAAATATAGTCAAAACATGAGTATGTAGCCTTAAGCGCCGAAAAATTTGACATTTTGGGGAAACGGATAGCTAAAAACGCATTAAAAAACCACTTTTTCTACGAATTTTCCGGGAAATTTCAAAAAATCGCGAATTCTGGGGAGGGGGTGGTGGGCATAGGTGCCCAAGGTCAGGGTTGGCAGAGGGGGGAGAAATCCCAAAAATTCAAAAGAGTAAATTTAACGTTCTCGATTTTGTTGCTGTTTTAACGATCAAAATGATCAATATAGCCTATAAAACGTTTTTTCGTGGTAATGTAGCATTTTAAAAGCATTTTTAGTCGATTTTGACTGCATTACATCACTTTTACCACTAAAAATGCAAAAATGTATCAATTTTGGGCGCTTTTTGAGTAAAAAGTACTGAAGAAAAGTACTAAACCGGCGCGAAGCGCTGGAAAAATTTTGACGTTTTCACTACTTTTGACCTCAAAACTGATGCAAAAAACGTTCCATGAGCTCAAAATCGCCGGACAGTACCTGTCCGCCTAACCCTTCATGGGGAGGTAATACCCCTAACCCCTATGTGCATGTATGGTGGTGGGGGAGGCATGGGGGTAAAAATATGCTGGGATAGGGCTAAAATTTTTCTGGGCGGCCGGGGAGTGAAAACCCCCAAGATCATGTATGCATCCATGAGCAATTCACGAGCTAACGTTTCTAAGTCCAACCGGAGAAAGCATTTATTTAAAGTCTCTTACTATTTTTGACGGTTATTATAACCTTAACAAAGTGTCTATATCCTGCAACATTTTACATTTCGAGTTTAATCGAATTTTCAATAAACTGGCATTTTTCCAGATTATTTTCCCGCAAAAATTCCAAATCTCTTTCATTTTTATGACTTTAGCGAGCGACTTTGCTGTGAGCTCGTCTTCTTGTTTCTTTTTTGTTGAAAATTCTACGTCAGAACTGGACTTTTAAAAGGCCTAACAAATGAGACAACATTTCGAATTAGAAAAATAAATTGAATTCACATTTATGTGTACAATTTTCGCATTTCTCCTCGGTCCGCACTAAAAGCGTATTTGCTTGATCCAATTAGTTTAAAAGATGAATGACCTCCGATCTGCTAGTATAAATGACCCCTGACCTCGTGGAATAGCTGAACTCTGACCTAGTGCAATAATTGACCGGTAGTTAAATAAATGACCGGTACCCCGGCGTTATGCACGACCTTTGACCGAAAATCGCTTATATTAACTCGAATCAATCCAATCACTACCTACCGGAAGTCTAATAAAATTGGAAACACAAAATTTATCCTATCTTACAATACGATAATTATTTTAAAAAAGCTAAAAATTTCGACGGAAGTTCAAAATAACTAAAAATTTGAAAAAAGTTTGTTTTGTACGTAACTTTAAATTTCATCCATTTTAATCATAATCTAGTTTTTATTATTTTCTATTTTCATTTATATATTACTATGTACATTACATTATATTATTTGCAATAAATACTTTGTTTTCATTATTCCAAATCAGTAAGGGGCCATCAAAATTTTGACCCCTTCCGATTTTCAAAGAAGATTGCGTTTTGTACTACTTTTAGCCCAAAATTTGAAGTCATTTATGTACCCCCTCACCTCCCCTAAAAATGACCGGGGCCCCCATCCCAAATTTCGAGCCTTTATACGTATGCATATATCATGCATATGTACCCAACCTGAATAAGGAGCCGTATAAATATGTGCATACAGACCATACATGTAACAGGGGGGATGAGGGGTCCCCCACCCAACGTTGGACGTCCCCCTCATCCCCAAGGCCAAAACGATTTTGACCCCCCCCCCATTTTGAAAAAAATTGAATTTTTTAGCCGTTTTTAGCCGCTTTTTGGCTGTTTTTGTCAAAAAATTGGAGATCCTTCACCCCTTCCCCCTAAAATGGCCGGAACCTCCCTCCAATTTCAAGTTGTTACACGTATGATACAGACCGATTAGAAAAAAGAACCGTGTAAATAAGCGCATAAATATATATCAACTGAAAGTAAGGGACCATACATGTAACGGCTCGAAATTTGGGGGGTCCCAGTCATTTTGAGGGGGGGGTGGAATGACCCCCGATTTTTCAACAAAAACGGCCAAAAAACGCCTAAAAAGAGCCAAAAAAATTAGATTTTTCCCAAAACTCGGGGACGGGGGGGGGTCAAAAATTTTCTGGCTTTGGGGAGGAGGATTAGGAACGTCCGACTTCTGGCGGGGGATCCCCATCCCCCTCTTATATACACGTATGTAAGGGGCCGTATAAATATGTACATTACATACCAATGCGAATTTCCCTCGGCTTCCCTTCATTTAACTGATCCGAATAACTGAGGCCACGATTCAATACAATACTATACGTGATCCACATGTTGTTCTTATCGATGCACGTCGAATAAGACGCGTTATCATCAGAAGTCTCGAGCGCAAAATTTAAGGCGGATAATTTGGCGAATAAATCGGCCAACGCGAACACGGGCGCATCGGTTCCGTCGTAAAACGGAGCCAATACCAAAGGACTGGATTTCGCTGTTTTTTTATCCTCGACTGTACACTGACCTTCGTCTACGAAAGGTCAAAGGTCAATTATAATTAAAATTAAATTGAAAAATACCAATATCCTCGGTTAAAAACATAAAAAATTATTTTAATTACTGACAAAATTTAATTAAAATTAATTAATTAAGATATATTTAAAACCCGTTTTGGATATTCAAGTGTTTTGAAAATTTTAATTAAAGTATTTAGAAACAAACATAACACACAAAAACATATAGAAAAAATCATAATACGTACAAATTCAAAATACAAAATATAAATATAAGGCATGCAAAATGTGTAGCTAACAAAAACGCAGCCCAATTCACAGTACAGCTGAAAGTCGCACTTAATCAAATGAGATAAGGACATACATGATCTGGGGGGGGGGGTAATTGGCGATTTTTAGGAAGTTCTCAAAAATTTTCTAAAAATTTGTAAAAATATAGTTTTTTTAAGCGTTTTTATCTATCTATTTGCTCAAAATTGCCAAATTTTCAGCGCTTCGAGCCAGTGTTTTTTTTGTACTCGGCAAAGACTTTTCCCGATGTACAAAGACTTTTCGGGACCGTCTTACAAAGATTTTCGGGAAGACAAAAATTGCAAAAAAGGTCTGAAATGCGCAAAAATTTTTCGGAAAATGAGTTGTTTGTTCTATATATCTTTATACTCGTAATGGCAGAAATTACATTTCAAAGGGGAAAGTGTCATATTTTTCGGCGCTTCGCGCCATTTTAAGACGATTCTTAAAGATTTTTGCCCTTAGAGACCCAGAAATTAGCTAAAATACACTGCCGGAAAACTATGTTTCCAACGCGTATGCATCATTTGAGAGCCCAAAAGAGCAATTGAAACTTCACTCCGTGGAATTCACATGCTGTGCATGTCTGCCGGGCGGAGACCATACGTCTTCTTAGGAAGGGTTTGGGGGTTAGACCCCCAGAATGGCAATTGACTCCCGTAACATAGCTGCTACCCACCAGAACTGTCGATTTTTTGTAAAAGTGGTAAAAGTGTGCCTTTTTAAGCGTTTTAGCTCATTTTTGGCTCTAAAATCTCACATTTTCGACGCTTCGCGCCATATGCACATTTTTTGACTATGTTTTATTCAATTTACTCAATTTTTTTCTGAAAATTTATTGATTAATTTTACGCTTTTGTTATAGAAAGAGCGAGCGTTGTCTAAAACGTCAGAAAAAACAGTGGTTTTGATGTGCACTTATCGTTTTTAGCCCAAAAAGCACTTTTTCTATAAATTATCGGGCCTGAACCCCCTTCCAGAATTCCCACGCTGTACACGTATATGACGGGGGGACCCCATGCAACGTTTCGAACCGCGACATGTCTGTGTTAGGTCCTCCAGCTGAAGCTGAATACATGTAATTAGTAGATATGGATACGGTCCCCCGTTATTTCTGAGCGAAATTCAACGAGCTTCCATTACCGATAACGGCGATTCGCTCCGACGAAATCAGGTAAATGACGTCTTTGTCGCCTTTATGGTGATATAAAGCGGACGACGTTTTACTACTATCGTTTTGGATGTAGCGTACGGCAACGACGGATTTGTTCTTTTCGTCGATAATATCGATATTTACCTAAATTTTTGTTTAAAATGGGATTTTAGATTTTACAAAAGACCGAGTCATAATGCACGCACTTAAAAGATATGGGAAGGGAATGAACCGTGTCTCTGGGGTAATGAGTGGAGAAATTTACTTATATTTAATGTCGAATTTAGATACCCACTTCATTCGTTGTATTTTATTCTCTTCATGAATTGTTGTACTCAAAGTTAAATAAACAAATGGAATAGGGTCGAAGGAATGAGCTATAACATGAAATATACGTGAAGTAATGAAAGAAAAGCTATTGCTAAAAAAATCTACTGCTAAAAATGGTTTGTGTACCTGAAATAATACTTTTACACGTCGTCTGACGCTTTTCCACGGTTCCGATAAATAGTTTTTAGTCCAAAATGGCCTAAGGGGGAGGTAAGCTTTTCAAAAGGCCTTATAGAAGGCGAACGACCGGGCCCGGAAAAAACCGAGCCCGGGCCTCGTGTGAACTGAGTATAAGAACCAATACACAAGTATATGCAAATGATACTATATGTGTGCATATGTTTAAGAACAAGACAGTTAGTTATATATAGGCAGATGTAGAAGTATTTCTGTAGTATTTATCTAAGCAATGAAGGAATTAGCATTAAATATTCGAATGGGTAAAAATCAAAGTAAATCTTTGAGACATAAAAATTACTCCAAATCTCTTGCCTCACTCATTTTTGTCTTCGATTCCCTTAACTCCCAGAGTTCTGCATAATGGTCAGTACACGCATTTAAAGCGTTGTTCTTTTTGTGTAGAAAATTTGCAGCTTTTATTATTTTTACAGCAAAGAACATGCGGAGCAAACTAAGATCATTAGTTAATTGAGAAATTAAGATATTGGGATAAGAAATTGGAAATTAATTAGAAATTACGAAATTAATTAGAAATTAAGCATTTTATATTCTGAACTCCGATAATTATATAGCTCATTCTTTATTAATAAAAATTTTTCAAACGTGCGTAACTCTGATAAAAGAGTATTCATTTCATGCACAAACGGACATTTTTTTCCGTTATGAAAAAAACGAGTAATTGAGCTTTTGAAATCAAGCAAAAGTATGTCGTTCAACCCAAGCTGCATAAGCTACGTTATGCTGAGCGCAAACCTTTGACAAGTTTAGTCATCATCAGGGAGGGAATAAGAAAGCGGGTTTGAGATTATGGCTCGAATACTCCAAAATGCGACTAAAATTTAATTGAAAATAATTTGCGAAGCTGTTAAATCTTTTAGAACTCCTAAAAACTAATAATAATTTGAAACCTGGTTACGGGTACCAGCGAACAATCGGGTCCAAAATTTGGCCGGGACCGAGACCGGGCTCTAGAGGCCGGGACTGGGCCACAACGTATGTTATACTATGTAGGTAAAGTTATGTGTGTACGTCATATGCGTACTGTATGTATAATGTATGCCTATATTTACAATGTACAAATGTATTTATCTGCCAGCCGACCAGTTGACTGCAGATTTTAATTGCGAAATAGTGTATATAAGATCAAATTACCATTAAAATAACTTTTAACACTTTCCTATAATAGTTTAATAGCAAAATCGTTCTAATCAGCTTGAAATACAACTGATTTTTTGTGTTGCTACACAGAGACATTGAATTTTCTATCAAATTGCCTGCGACATATCTCGTGCATTATCAATCTGCGTTTCAATGTAATCATTATTTTAATAGGATGCATATATTGTAGTTACTTTTCTTGATCGTAAAAGACGAAAATATTTTGACAAAGCTAGTCCTTTATATAAAGCTATAAAGCAGGTCTTTTTATGCATTGCTATTAATAATTTACACTCATTTAGTACGACGGTTATAGTGAATATTAAGCATTATTTTAATGATCAGTTTGCATCTTATAATTTTGACTCCATTCTGAATATATTCAATCATAGTCTGATGCAAAAACATGTGAGTTTCGGTGAATTTTCGCTGCTAAAGCTGTCTGGTTGTTGTGCGATTGCCAACGCGGTGAAAATGCTCGAAAAATAATTTTTAAGCAAGAAAGTCAGTTCCATTTCTCGAATATTATGTGTTCATTGTATTAGATTCCTAATAAGTCATAGCGAGTAGATATTTGAGATGAAATACAGAAAAGTGATGAGGCTGGTTGATAAAAAGCACGTTTAAGAGAAATCGGTCAGATCTGAAAATAATCGGAAATTTAGTATCATTCAAACTGCTTGCATGAAGCTAGTCGACAGTTTTTACAACATGTTACACAAAACGGTATCTTTTATAATTCTTGCTGGATATGTCTAGATGTGTTGAAGCTTTTAACATAGTCACAAAACCTCTATTGATTGCGCAAAAGTGATGCCAGAAATCTTCCTAGACTTTGAACTTTTTCTTAGACTACTTCAAAAAACCTGCGATTCTCGTTTCCTATTATTTTTCTACGATTGATTTCATTGATTCTCAATTTAATGATCTTTAAGCAAAGTGATCGAATAGGCGCTGTTCATTTGGATATTTCTGTGACAATATCTCTTTAGTTACTGAAGTATGCTATAAAAGGTATTTTTGAAAAAGTGTATTTCTTGCGAAATATTTTCTGAAAAAGCTTAAATAATTGCTTTAATGTAATTGGAATACTTTTTGTCCAAAATGTAATCCTTGTTGAGGATTGATTCTATTTTAATATTAAATTTTTTCACTTTTTAATTGATAAATCGCTTCTGCATTTATTGCTCATTTATGCATGAAATACTAGATCAAAAATTGATGCAATTCTTGACCTTATGTTAATCTACGATTAATTTGATTAAATTTTTGTTCACATATTTCTTAAAGCATGCCAGAATGTAATCTAACGAAGAGAAAATTAAGATCTGTCTGAGGAACTGGTTGAAAGCTGCATAGAACCAGTGTTTTTTTGTGACTCGGCAAAGATTTTTCACCGATGTACAAAGACTTTTCGGGACCGTCTTTGTACATAGTACAAAGATTTTTCGGAAGACAAAAATTGCAAAAAAGGTCTGAAATTCGCAAAAATTTTCGGCGCTTCACGCCGTTTTAAGACGATTCTTAATGATTTTTGCCCTTAGAGACCAAAAATTAGCTAAAATGCACTACCAAAAGTCGAACAACTCTGTTTTTACAACACTAAAATCGCTTCTGTACCATATTGTAGAACCTCAAAAATTTGTGTGCACAAAATGTACAAAGATTTTTGGGAAGACAAAAACTGTAAAAAGGTGTAAAATTCCAGAAATTTTCGGCGCTTCGCGCCGAACATTCAGAATGGATAAATGTCAAATTTTTTGGCGCGTCGCGCCTTTTTATGAGACAAGTTTTAGTAATTTTTGGCGTCAGAAACCCAGAAATTAGCTAAGATACACTACCAAAGATCGAAAACCCTGTTTTACCACACTAAAATCGCTACTGTACTATATTATAGTACACAAAAATTTGCATGTACATAATGTACGAAGACTTTTGGGGACCATCTTTGTACATGTACAAACGGACCTTGTACAAAAAAACACTGCATAGAACTTAATTCAAGAACATTTCCTGAATAATCATACTAATTTTATTGACAAGACAAATGTTTTTCATGACAACTCAACTTGATTTTTTTATTCTGCCTTTAAAAGGCCCGGCCCTCTTTTTGGCCGGGTTCGGGACCGAGACCGGCCCACTAGGCCCGACCGGTGATCGAGACCGTGCGCCCGGTCGTTCCTTGCCGTATACCCGGTCGATCCCTGGAAACCTTCCGCATATTACCCTCATTGTGAACATGTGGATCGAGTCAATAAGAAACGATTAAAATGAAATGGTAAAAAACACAAAATCACGCGAAATACAAATATTTCGGAGTAAAAAAGATGCAAAAATGAAAAACAGAAGTTGCATTTCCGCATTTTGGAGACGATCGTGAGACTCACTCGATTTCTGTCTAAAAAACGCCGCTTAAAATTGTAAAATAATGGAAATTTCGACAAGAAAAGCATTCGAATATTAAAAGCGTGCATAGTAGAAAAAAGTTAAATCAGTTTTCCTTCTAAAGATCTTTTCAGAAGTACTTTGTATGTGTACGAAGGAGATTAGAATATCACGATTATCTGGAATAAAAATATTTTCTAATTTTAATGCGCTAAAAAAGATAATAATTTTTTTCCAATCTCTTCGAAAAAAAGTTAAATAAAAGTCTAAGATGTTATTACTAAGTCTTTGAGCAAGAAATAAAGTTTATTTGGATATGGACTGTAATCCTTGTTCGCTGCTTGAAGTATCACATCAACTTTTGCATATGTACGGATGCAGAGGCCCGCATCCAGGATTTGACCAAGTGGGGGGACACAACATAAATTGTTCTACATCTCGGAAAAATCGCTGGGATAACTCGCAAAAACCGCATTTATCGACGTTTTCCGACACGTTCTATCCAATAAGATCATAAAATTCGAACTGTTCTAAAAAAATTTTTTTACCCAAAAAGCTATATATATATATGAAGTGTCTTTTTTTTGGATCGCGCTTGATGTAAAATGATACTTCAAATCCGACGCGAAGCGCCGGAAGTTTGAAGACTTCACGATAAAGACATTCGATTTTTTCATCTTATATGCACTATCTTACCATTCAAAATTCTTTTTCCGACCAAAGGGGGATGAGGCGGTCACCCACCCTGTCCCCTCTTAAATAAGGCCCAGCGGATGTACACATCCTTTTGAAATTGTTTTGCATTTTTGCAGCATTATCACGACAACCACTAGCTACTCGATCATTGCCAAGCCAATTAAGTCATTCAGTGAATCAAATATTTTACGAGTATGCGAGGATGCCCAAACGTACGCATTGGGTTAGGGTTCAAGCCAGGTCCACGTCAGGAGATGACAGAAATTTCTAGGAAATACCCTAAATCGGTTGAAATCCATTTGATATTTAAAAAACTATAACCTGCACATGTTCCCATAGAGGGGGTGAGGGGGCATTACCCTACCTCAGGGTCCGAGACTTGAATCAATGTCAGACGATTTTGAGCTATCAATTATTTTCTGCAATGATTTTTAGGTACAAAGAGCAGCGAAGATGCTAAAAAATTTTCGGCGCTTCGCGCCAACTAGTACATTTCTGTTTTGTTTACCCGCAAAATACCTAGAATGAAGTTGAAAAGTCAAAATTTTCGATGAATTCTTATATTTTTTACTTACAAAGAGTGACGAAACTAGTCGGAACGGGACAAAAAGTAGTGAAAAATGTACTTTTTAACATTAAAACATACTATATAGGAAGTTTTAGCCATTTTTAATATTTGAACTGCAAAAAAGGCTAGGCCTATAAATTAAGTGGTCTCAAATTTTGGGGTTTCACCCTCCCTGAACTTTCGACCCTGGGAAAATATGCCTGAAGCGGTTGCCAAAACCTTGCAACACATAGGTAAGTCTGTCAAAATCATTCACTAGATCAAAAGCGAGCTGATAGCCTGCTATAGTCAGCCCCCTTACTGGGCCCAAATAATTTTTTAGTATGTTGGGGAGGAATTCACCCCGCCCCTGGATAGTCCAGTTGATTGTCAATATAAACTTTATGTTTAAAGGGCTCTATACCCGTCTAAGTAAAGGAGCCCTGCTCAAAATAATAAGTTAGTACCATAAACACTGAAGCTTATCGGGCCAGAATGATTGAAACTCACAATAACGCATTGAGATAATGGTGTAGAAAATCGATAGAGAAAAAAGAAAACCGTTGTTTTTGCATTTAATGGAAAAGCAGCGTTGTCGCGAGCCGAAAACGCGTCATTGTTTATTATTCACGAAGTGTGAAAATATTTTTGCAACTATAATTCAACGACTGTAATTCAGGAAAGTGGAAGTGCGAACGGAAAAGTGAAAAAGGGACAAAATTTCCTGATCGGGAGGGAGAATACACCGCGAAAATTATACATATATATATATATATATATATATATATATATATATATATATATATATATATATATATATATATATATATATATATATATATATATATGTATGTATATATACAGCCGGCGTGTAGCAGCACTTTCGAAGGGGCGGGGGCGGTCAAAATTTGGTGACCCTACATTTGAGGATATGGTCGCACGGGGCGCCAAATAAAGTGCATTTTCTGACGTTTGGCGAACATGCTCTATCCAGTTCATGAGCTCATAACATTCAATTTTTACCGAAAATTTTTATTTTCTCTAATAAGTCTATAAAAAATGACTGTTTTTTGGGCTGCGCTTGGGCACTGAATGCATGACGTAGTGAGTTTACGATGTGCAGCGCCGCAAATTTTGAGAATTTCCGATAAAATGATGCCAACTTTCACGCATTTCCTTACCTTTCCAAAATTATTTTCGGGCTAAGGGAAGCAGCTATGGAGAAATCACGTTTTTGGCCGCGCTTGAGCTCTAAGTGAACGAAAACAATGATTCTGCGCGCACAAGCGCCGAAAATTTTGAGAATTTTCGATAAACGATTGGCGAATTTTCACGCATTTCCTTACTCTTTCCAAAATTATTTTTTGGGCTATGGGGGGAGTGGCTATGAAAACATGTTTTTTTGGCCGCGCTTGGGCCTGAAGTGAAGTGAAAGGGAATCATTCCACGGCGCGAAACGCCGAAAATTTTGAGACCTTCGATAAAATGATGCCAATTTTCACGCATTTCCTTACCTTTCCAAAATTATTTTCGAGGCTAAGGGGAGCAGCTATGAAAAATGACGTTTGTTGGCCGCGCTTGGGCCTATTAGTGAACGAAAATAATGCTTCTACGGCGCACAAGCGCCGAAAATTTCGGAGGAATTCTCGACTAAAATGATGCCAATTTTCATGCATTTCCTTACTCTTTCCAAAATCATTTTTGGGCTAAGGGAGCGGCCGCCCGCCCCCCCCCCCCCCCCCCTGCCTACGCCCATGTATATATATATATATATATCGTAGCGTAGCGCGTTAGCGCTTGCCTATTCTTGGGTACACGTAACACCGGTGTAATCTGGGAAATGCGGTTTTTAAAAGATAGATAGTAAAAACAACTCGATGGAGTTTTTCCTCTTGTTTACACTCAATACCGAGATTGTAATGAACGTGTAAAGTTTATGCGTAACGTTATAACATACAAAAACCTGTGACATTTTCTCCGCCCAGCTTGTACTTAAGTCAGTATAAATCCCTCACACTATTTAATGCATAGGTGCGCAAAGTCAAACTTTCAGGGGAGGGTAAGTACCAAAAAATTGATAGTGCTTCGTGAAAAACGGCTCTTAAGTCCTTTTAAGGTCCAGAAAATTCAGCTATAAAAGCATTTTTAGTCTCAGAAAACTAGCTATATAGCCTTTTTGAATTTGCAAACAGTAGCCTTTAGGAACTATAAATAGCGGACCTTTTGAACAATTTCCCGCCACCGTTTTCTGAGACGAAATATAGATAAAGTAATCAAATTTTAGGTATGAATGTAAACAACCTTTATTGACTTCTGACACAAAAAATTAGCCAAACGCAATGTAAGCTAATTGTATGTAAAGTTTCTTTACTGCAGCTATTATGGATCGGCTAGAAAAAGTGGCGGAAATTGTTCAAAAGGTCCTAAATAGCTATAACTCTCTTTTGGAGTCGAGGAAATAGCCATAAAACCTTTTGAAGCTCCGAAAACACAACTAAATTGCATTTCTGAGCTCCAACTGACAATTTAGCTAGTTTCTGAGCCCAAAAAGCTACTTAGCTAACTTTCTGAGTCCAAAAGGCTATACAGCAATGGTTTTTCGGCCAAACTCGTTGTATAGCTATCAGTTTTCAAAGCTCGGGGGTAATACCCCCATCCACTGCTCATGTATGGTTTAATGGCATAGATTTGCAGAGGATAGAATGTTCCAGAAGACACTTTTTGTTTCTTGAATTTCGCATTAGTTCTCGAGGTGGGAGTGTGAAGAGTGTGAAAATCTGCAGGTGTAAAGAGATTTCGGCCGCGTTTTCAACTCGTTTACGTCTGTCAAATTCTTTGTATAAGAGTCCCGAAAATCCCATTTATGAAAAAGTACTGTCTTAAGGGCTACACTTATAAGTTGACCGCATTTGTGAAAAGTCAATACGGAGATTGGTTCTTAATTAGCTGAAGTCTATTTCTTGCATGTTCTCTTAATAAGTATTGATGCTTACATACTTCGGATGTGTAGTTAGTTTTAAGAAGACATGCTACAGCATGGAAATTCTGAGGGATCTTAAAGTGCCATTTTTAGTCCCGAAAATGGTGGGTACGCGTCTAAAACATCGTTTTTCGGCGTTTCTGACGATGCTCTAACTTTCTAGAGCATAAAAACATAAAAATACTAAAGAAAAAATAAAAAAAGGTCAATTAAATGGAACAAAATATAGTCACAAGCGTGAGTATATGGCACGAAGCACCAAAAATGTGACACTTTGAGTAAATAGATAGCCAAAAACGCTTAGAAAAGCACTTTTTCTACTTTTTTTCACTTTTCACTTTTTCTAAATTGCGTTTTATTTAAACCTATCAAGTGGTTCATGTGTTAATCTTAAAAATAGCCATTCCTTATAGCAGCATTTTCCGGTGGTGAGGATGTTTGCTGCCTTCGCCCGTAGTTACGCTGTAGGTGCATAATATCATTCATTTGCATTACTTTTCCTGAAAGCCCAATGAATGAAGATTATTCATTGTTCTTAATTTTTCAAATGATTATCAATGGATCAAAAGTTAAAAGCATACGTAAATGCAACAAAATTTTTAAGTTAGTGTGAAAATGCCGCGCTATGTACATGCCTTCACCTCACTCCCTGAATTCGCGTCTGGGCTGCAGGGTCTCCATAGGATCAGATCACTGTTTTCTTTGTATGATATTGGCTGCTTGTTCTTCCGAACAATAGTTCAAAATTTTAGGGAATGTTGTGTGCAGAGATTAAATATACTGTATCATTTCATCTTTTGAGGCAGAAATCTTTGCGTCGTAAAAATCCTGAAATCATAAAGATGGCCGGCTGTGTGGATAACAATAGCTGAATTTCCTATATTCATGAAAGATTAATATACTAAGGTGTATCATAAAAATTGCCTCAAAACGCCAAAAAATTACCTATATTAGCATGATAGGCACCTAATTGAATCTAAAGCACTACTAGACAATGAATTTATTCTTATGGTCATTTATAAAATTCGATGATTTACCTGAATGATTCAGATACTGAGTCATGACTTAAGCTATTTGGCTGCATAAAAAATCGGCAAAACTCTGCCTCACATTCCATATGGTTCCTAGCTAACATTCATAAGAACAAACCATTTACAGTATGACACATTCACACACTTGCCTTCACACTGACTTCATTAAAAGAATGTCATATTGAAAGCAGAGTCTTTCCTTCATAATTTATTTTTCTAGGGTAGGCTTGTGCCTCACAGTGCCTCCACGTAGCTACTCGCATGCCTAGGCTGCCTGATTCTATGAGTAAGTAACGAAGTTATAAATAAAACGTTTATGCTTACCACGTCTCACAAACAACCGATTATATAAAAAATAATAATAAAAACCCACTCGCTTCGCTCGCTCCTCAATTTTAGCCCCATTTATCTTAGACTTTGCCTATGCGCCGACACCAGTATGAATGCATTTAACTAAATCTAAGTCTGGGACACTGATAAAGATAAGCCGAAGTAAAGCCACGGGCATCAGAGATTAAAGCCATCGTTTTTGGTAGAGCTCTAAGAAACAGTGAGGGCTCATCCCACACAAAAGAAAAGTCGCTCTTTATCACGCTTAGATATATTTTACTTTCTTATGCGCTTATCTTTGCTATCTAAAAATGTCACCGTTTGAATCAGCGCACGCAAAAACCGACACTTATAACGGAAATAGCAACTGCAATTGTGCAAAGTATACTCGCAACAGTTATTAATTTTTTCAAACTTCTTTGATTTTTTCTAAGCTTAGGCTTAGATTTATGTGAATGGTGGTAGTACACCCGTTTATCTCGGTATCGCTCCAACTTAGGTCGGTAGCGCCCCTACTTAGGTCGAGCATACTGGCATTAGTTTGTCTGATGGCCATACATGCAAATAGGGGTGAGGGAGGTATTACCCCCTTGAAGGGTCATCCCGACAGGTACTGTCCGGCGATTTTGAGCTCATGGAACATTTTTGCATCATTTTTGGAGGTCAAAAGCAGTAAAAACGTCAAAATTTTTCCGACGCTTGGCGAAATGCTTAGTACCTTTAAGTACTTTTTACTCAAAAAGCGCCCAAAATTGATAAATGTTTTGCATTTTTTAATATTAATGGACTACATACAAATGCTCTAAAAGTGCTAAATTACCACAAAAAGACGTTTTATAGGCTATTTTGACTATTTTGATCCTTGAAACAGCAACAACAAAAATCGTGAACAATAAATTAACTAATTTGGATTCTTGGGATTTCACCCCCTGCAGACCCTGACCTTGTGCACCTATGCTGATGACGTCATAATAGTTACTATTTTGTAGAAGTACCCGAAAACCTAGGAAAACCGTCCACCTAACAAGATTTGTTCAGTAAGTAGCGATCTTTAACGTGTCACACAGATAAGGGTATGTGTCAACCAGCTATAGGAATGCCTGTTGCATCTCATGCTCCAGTATATTCAATTTAACCGAACATTAGAAACTTTATATTTCAACAGTCACCAAAAAATAAATATCAGTGTAATTTGCAATGTTATCAAAGTGACCCACACGATGGGTGACTTTAATAGTACAAATGGATTTTTTAATCGCTTGTAACTGCTTAAATATTCGACTTCAGAGGGTGCCATCTAAATACATGATTGGGCAGTTCTACTTCCATATAACACATTCCAAGAAGTGTGCTTATAAACCAGCTACGCAGTACAGGTGATCAAACTTAAATTATATCGATTTTCAGTCAGTCACCCCACCTTGCCCTATTGGCAGTAGTTATTTGCAGTCAATTGCGATAAGGAAGGTTATAATACGCCTGATAAGGAAGGTTATTACATTGATTACAAGGCCGATTGCATAAAAACACAGAATTGATTCTCGTACATTCAAACCAAGATCAAACATTTCTGACTGCTAGGAATTAAGCTGTGTAAATACTCTGAAGGTTACTTTAATTAATGTCCGTAGCATAAACAATAAAACTATTTCTAGATTCGATTCTTGATAGGTATGATTTTGTTTTTATTACTGAATCATGGCTCGACAAAGATACTCCCAATGGTAGCGTTTTCTATAATTCAGACTTTCAAGTTTTTCGAAAGGATAGAGCTTATAAAGGAGGTGGTGTTTGTGCTTTGGTTAGAAAATCTATAAAAGTTAGTATTGTCAGTTTACCGAACGAATATAGCCTGGCTAAATCCTCAGTTCTAGATCTCTTCTTGAAAAAACTGGTTTGAAAATAATATTAATTTATCGTTCACTCATTACGATTTCAGCCAAACAAAAACGATACATATGCGAGCTTATTGATTATTGTCTTCGGGGCAACTATCCTACTGTGCTCCTAGGTGATTTTGAATTTCCCTCAATTAATTGGTCTGAAACCAAAATTCCATCAGACAAAAGCTCACATCTATTCTGGAATACTGTAACTAGTCATAATTTTCATCAATTAGTTACTGAGCCTAATCGTTTTCAATAACATTTTAGATCTTATTTTTGTTAACAACATAAGCTTATATTTCGATATTTCTGTATTACCACCATTAATGGGCTCATGTGATCAGAGTAAAATTGATTTTTAAATTTCTGACAAATACAAAGAAATCAATAAATATTGAAAAAATAGAGATTTTAATCATGGAAATTACGTTGATTTTGCAGCTTACCTTGATTATATCAGTTGGGAAGATGTTTTTTTTGATTGCACAAATATAGATGAATTTTATAAAAACTTCCTGTACATTATAAATGAAGGTATATCTCTAAATATAGCTTTCAAAAGCAAATCACCAAAAAGATACCCTCTATGCATAAAAACATTACAGCGAATAACGTTAAACCTGTGGAGAAAAGCTAAAAAAATTTGAAACGTCAGAAAATTAAAGCATAAATATCAGCATATTACTGCTTCTTTATAAAGTGCTTTTTATGAGCATTATTGTAAAAACGAACAAAAACTCGGTAAAAGGTCTAATGTAAAGGGATTTTTTACAGATACGCTAGTAAAGGTTTACAGGATAGAATGTCTTCTCCACCCCTGAAAGATGAAAACGGTAAATACATTTTTGACGAATCTAAAAAAAGCTAGCCTGCTTAACGATTTCTCCTCTTATTCATCGAAAACTCCTTTGAAAAAATATTTCTAGTATCCTTTCTGTCTGGAACTCTTCCTAAAATTTGGAAAACCGCTGTTGTAATGGCAGTCTTAAAGAAAGGCGATGCATCTTTATCGTCCAATTATCGTCCGATTTCTTTAGCTTGTGTTAGCTAACGGATTCTTGAAAAAATCTTGAAAACTCATTCAATGGATTATGCTAAAAGAAATGGCTTGATTTCTTTTGAACAGTTTGGTTTTCTTCCTAAAAATCGTGTGAGTTGCAACTTTTGTGCTATCTAAATAAGATAATTACCAATGTAGACAAAAAAGAACCCATGGATTCTATATACTTGAATTCTGCAAAAGCATTTGATTCCATCTCTCACAGTAAACTGGTTCTCAAATTGTCAAAATACTGTATTCAAGGTTACGTATAAAAGTGGATTAAAAACTTTCTTAGTAATAGAGTTCAGAGAGTCAGAATCGCTAATAATTTTTCGAATGAGGCCTGTTTTTGGTGGTATGCTACAAGGCAAGCGTCCTTGTTCCAATCTTACTTCTGTTCAACATAAATGACATTACATCTTTACTAACTGATCATTATTCAAAAATGCTTGTTTTTGCAGACGATATTGAGATTTATGCAAAGTCTGAACACTCTTTCCACCTTCAAAATTTGCTAAATCAAATTTATGAATGGTCAGATTTTCGGCAGCTTTCTTTATCCCCAACAAAATGTCAGGTCCTTCATTTTGGTCATAATAATTCTCCAATGGTTTGTTAACACGATAAATAATACCATTATCTCGACCTCGAAATCCCCTGTAAAAGATTTAGGCATATTAATTGATAGAAAACTAAATTTTATTGCTCACATAAGCAAACTTGTAAAGCAGGTTTTCCATCGCATGTCACTAATTTTTTGCTGTTTCAAAAGATAGGACTTAACACTTCTCACAATGGCCTATAAAAATTATGTACGGCCACTTTCAGAATATTCGAACTCTGTTTGATTACCACATACTAAGCAAAATATTCGTAACATTAAAAAGGTTCAGGATCGACTTCAGGTATTAAATCTAGAATCCCTAGAAAATAGGTTTTTGAACGACTTAACTATGGTATACAAAATGTTTCATTCAGCAGTTGATGTTAATGTAAATGATTTCTTCATATTATCAGACAATAAGACTAGATCCACCAACACATGAAAATTAAAAGTCACTGCTTGCTCTAAAATCTAACTTGAAGAAATATTTTTTCAGTCACAGAATAATAAATGCTTGGAATGTGCTCCATGAATCTGTGGTAAACGCTTCCAGTAGTAACGTGTTTAGGCTAAAAGAAGAAAATCTACAAATTTAACATGGAGAATAAACATAATAAAATAATAATAAACACAGCAATCTTTCTTCTTGGGACGAGCTGTATTTGTATTGTTGCTTTAATGTCCTTTATGTTGTATTCTACATTTTCTGCGACTGTACATTTTTTCTCCTTTAAAGTTTCTGATTACGTATTTTCGCTGTTGCAATAAATTTTCAAACTTAACTTTCAGAATAATTCAGCAACAGTGAAATATTATTTGCAGTCAAAAACCAGCGATCTAGACTGCAGATAAGATAGACACAGTGTAATATTATCTGCAGTCAAAAAGCAGTGGTGTAAACTGTAAATAAGGTCGGATACAGTTTAATATTATTTGCAGTCAAAAACCAGCGGTCTAGACTGCAAATAATATCACATACAGTGTAATATTATTTGCGAGTCAAAAATCAGCGGCCTGGACTGCAAATAATATCGAGCACCGAGTAATACTGCAGTCAAAAAGCAGCGAACTAGACTGCGGATAATATAACACAGTGTACTACGTTATTTGCAGTCTAGGCAGCTAGTTTTTGACTGCAAATAATATTAAACTGTGTTCGATCTTATTTGCAGTCTAGGCCGCTGATTTTTGACTGCAAATAATATTGAAGTATGTCTGATCTTATTTGCCATCTAGGCCGCTGGTTTTTTGACTGCAAATAATATTGCACTGTGTCCGATCTTACGAGGGTTGATCGAAAAGTTCCCGGAATGAACCTATAACTTTTGATAGAAATAAAATTGAATTAAAGAAATTATATGGGCACGAAGCCGAGTCTTTACTAAATCAAGCTGCATGTTTTCAATATTGTCGGTGTGTTTGTTGCTGATTGGTAGACGTTAATCATATCATACTTTGTGCAACTATTGTAAAGTCAAAATTTGAAGTTTGGCAAACATTAAATTCTTGGTTAAACTTGGATGGAATTTGAAGGACATTTCGATCGCTCTGCAAGAAGTTTATGGAGACAGTGCTCCTCGTAATCCTAATAAAATAACGATTTATGACTGATCCAAGCGATTTAGAGGTGGACAAGAAGGCATTGAGGATGACCATTGGGAAGGGCGCCCTGTCGAGGCAATCCAGAGGAAAATGTGAATGCTGTTCAGGCTACAGTTGAAGCAGACTAACGATTGTCAGTAAGTGTGGTAGCCGAGGAAGACTTGTCCTACGGATTGATTCAAAGTATTCTGAGCGATGGTTTGGGTGTAAGCAAACTTTCAGCAACATGGATTTCAGAAGCGTTGCTAAAATTCAATCGTGAACAGCGCTGCAACGCTTTTGGAACCCATCTTGCAGAAAGTTAGCACAAACGATCAGTCAGAATTGTTGCTGGAATTCGATCCTTAGAACTTCCACTCTACAGAGCAACGTCCACAACCACTCGGCAACGTCCAGGCCCGTAGCCAGGGGGTGCGAGTGGTGCGGCCGCACCACCGGTCCTGAAATTTCTTTTTTATCAATATGATTAACAGGCATCGTGTTTAGCTAAAAGATTTGCAGTAGTGATTGTACTGTAGCTGTGAGCTGCAAGTGAGCTTTTTAAGAGCAGTCAGATGAGTTCTGAAGAACAAATGCAACAAAAATAAAAACAAACGTACTAATGTGAATGCTTGCTATTAGTGTTTGCTTGATAAAAATCTAACGCTTGGGCTGTTAGAATTATTTAGCTATTATCGTAGATTAGATGCTTCATGCTTGCTTTCTTCTTGCACGGCTCTTTTGAAAATTGCATCCTTCTTATATTTGCATACATTTTTTGAAATTCCGAGTAAATATTCCCTGAATTCTCTTTCAAATTTTCAGCTGATCAATTTTAACAAATTTCAGTGATTTCTGCATTCCATGCTAAACTAATAGCCGAATGGAAATTAATCAGCTTTTCAAGTCTTGTCAATTGGATTTAAGTATAGTTTTGTCTTTCTTGTTTGAATCTTTCAAATATTTGAAAAAATTGTTTTCTTGTTTTTGAACTCTGCGTCAGCCATTTTTTTGTTTAGGCTTATTACTTTAGTCGCAATAGTTGACTATTTACCTACCTAACCTTATTTGCCATAGCGTTTTGATAAATGGCGTTTATTACTAACCAATGGAGTAGGTAACGCGTTTCAGTAATTTAAATTAGAAGACAGGGACTATAGGTAAATTAGCTTTTTTACATCTGTAATGAATTGAATAGAGAAAAAAGTTTAGACGGATGAGTTGAGCAGCCTACTTCTTTTGAAATAACTATCTTTTGCACGTACCCACTCTATGAAGCCTAATTAAGCAGTAATTACTTAAATACAACTACTATTACAGGTAATAAACAAACAGTGAAGATGATATTATGTGTAGTGACTACTGCCTACATATGCTTCGTTTAAAAGACTGTAGTAGCTAATTAAAAATTTCAACTGCTTGTTTCTTAAACTGTTTATAATTAATACTTGCATAAGAAATATGTAGGTATTTAAGTGATGGAGTAAAATTGATTAGAATACAGGGGATTTTCCTTTTGAGGACTTCAGGAAAGCAACTACTATACAGGTAATAAACAAACAGTGAAGATGATATGTGTAGTGCCTATATATTAATATATAATCATAAATAAGAAATGCCTAGTTAATTAAGTACTGCTTAATTAGGCTTCATAGAGTGTGTAAGTGCAAAAGATAGTTATTTCAAAAGAAGTAGGCTGCTCAACTCATCCGTCTAAACTTTTTTTTCTCTATTCAATTCATTACAGATGTAAAAAAGCTAATTTACCTATCGTTGCTGTCTGCTAATTTAAATTACTGCAACGCGTTACCTACTCCATTGGTTAGTAATAAACGCAAACATGGATAAGGGCCAGAGGTGGTTTACATTCTGTACTTGCATTCTAGGCACTTTAATATTGCACAGCGCCCATCAGGTTACATGAGGCAAACTGAACTTTTTGAATCTTGCTATTGAAGTATAGCCAATCTATAGATTTTATGCGATGAGAAAAAATCATCAATATAGTGCGAACCACCAAAGAATTTTACATTTTTACTGTTTTAAATAGAATTTTAGCTTTCTTCTCAGAAAGCTCAACAATTATCTTGCCACAGCTTCCACTCTCTTAAAATTGCCTAATAGTACTTAATTTACCTAGGTAGGGGTTTAGTACATAGGTGGGCAGCACCGAAATTCTGGGGGGGGTGAAAAAATTTCTGGGGGGGGGTGAAAAAATTTTTAAAGGTCAAAAAATGGTCTTAAAAGTGGTCGTATGGCAAAAAAACACCATTTTTCGACGTTTCTCATCAAGCTCTATCCAATGGCATCAAAAAATTGCTAAGAAAGCAAAAAAAATTTTTTCTGGGGGGGGGGGGTATTTTGATTTCTGGGGGGGGGGTATTTCAACTTCTGGGGGGTGCATACCCCCCAAACCCCCCACGCCCATGTGTGGTTTAGTACCCTTTACTCCTTTCCATGCCGATGTACATATAGATAAATACAATCAACTTGATCAATTTTTGAGCTTATTTTGGCATTCTTTTTAGGATTGCTGTTTTATTAAGTAGACAGGGGTAGAAATTGACAGAAATGATTTAGCTAAGTAGAACTAACACAGTTAATTTAACTAATTATGTACACCTTCACTCAAATGCGAATTTCTATTAGATTTTAAGAAGTTTTTTCTCAAAAAAGTTCCTACATAAATTGTCATCTGCTTAAGGTCATGTTCTGATTCTGCTGAGCCAATTAGTGCTTAATAAAACCAAGTTGCAAAACTTTATCTTATACAATTTTTTATTTAACTTTAGAAAAGCTGAAAAAGCTTGATTTACCCCTTTTTAAGAACTTTGGACCATGGGCTTTGATACGATCCTAGTGACTTCAGCTTAGTTATGAAAGGAGATAGGAGATTGTCCCACCCGAAGTTGATTGTTGTCATACCCTAAAGCCACAAAATTTTTTACTCTACTTATTTCTGGAAAAATTGAAATTGTCGGCCATTTAGGGTGTTTTTAACTCTAACATGTATGGATCTCAGGCATGCTATTGCGTCACTGCACTTTAAAACTGCGCTATACGTACACATAATGATGGTTGAGAGGGGGTATTATCAAAGCATAAGTTGTGTAGTTTCTTTTTAGTAATTTTTGTCCAAAATTATTGTTTTTAAAGCAATTTTGACCTAATATCAAAGAAATTCAATTTACTGGAGTATGAAAAACCTAGAATTTTACTCATCTGTGGGACAAAAGTTCTTGATTTGGCCCTCTTCTGGCAACCCATTATTGTGTATCAATAGTTAGTTTTTAATCTTGCACAGACTTTTCTTTTTTATGCTTTGCTGTCTATATTTTTTTGCTTTATTGTTCTATGCACATAGATTTGTTAGCTTTTTTGAAACGTCTTTTATTAATTTTTCATGTTTAAAAGCTTTACTTTAATTTAGGACGTGCTTATCTTTTTTGCTGCACGTACCTGCACATGCAATCGCACCCTTATTGAATGCACACCTGCTGTAAATTATTTAGCGTTACAAATATTGACATATTAGCTGAATTTCGAAATGTCTAAGCGACAGTCTAATCTGACAGCTTTTCTCCAAAAACGGAGTAGAACTGATACTACAGAAACTGCGCAAGTTGACTCCGAAGTAGAAAATTTATCTGACCTGGGCAGTGGAGATAATGAACCAATCCCACCAGCTGAAGCATCATGCTTTTCGGATCTTGACATTGGGAAGTATGTAAATCAGAGAAACATTGATGATGCCAAAAAGCTAAAGCTATTGCAGGATACTTGGCGCCCGGATTCCAAATTTTGCTTCCCAGTAAAATTGAGTCAGTCTAAAAAAGATCCGCGGAAATTTCAGTATGAATGGCTCGAAAACGATAAGTACAAAAAATGGCTTTGTTATAGTGCGGAAAAAAGTGGTGGATTTTGCAAGTACTGTGTTTTATTTGGATCTAACGAAATTAATGACCAGCAGTTGGGCGCCCTTGTCTTGAGTCCATTCTCTTCTTATCTGCATCTTAAAAAAGCTCACAAAAGTTTGGATCGACACGCAAGTTCCCAGTATCATGGACAAAATTATGCAAGAGGCGAATCTTTTATTGAAGCAAAAATGCGCAATGTGACTGTTTTGCATCAGCTTTCTCAAAAAGAGCATGAGGATCGCATTCAGAACAATCGAATTCTCAAGAAAATCATCGAAATCATCAAATTTTTGGCGCAGCAAAATTGTGCACTAAGAGGAGATTCAGAAACTGGAGATCTGACTGAATTAAGTAATGCGAATGAAGGCAATTTCAGAGAATTGATTCGGTATCAAGTTAACGTTTGCAATGATGAGGAGCTTCGAAAGCATTTACAAAGTTCTGGAAAAAATGCTAAATATTTGTCTCCAGAAATTCAGAATGAATTATTGGGCTGTATGGCTGATCTTATTCGAAGCCAAATTATTGCAAGAGTTAACAGCAGTGAGTGCTTTTCTGTCCTAGCTGACGAGGCAACTGATATTAGCATGCGTTCCAATTTGAGCGTTTCTATTCGTTTTGTGGAGAATGCGACGGTTTTTGAGTATTTTTTGGGTTTTGTCGAACTGTCTTATGGAACCGGTGAAAGAATTGCCGAGTCTATTGTTAAGCTGTTAGTAGATTCAGGCTTAAATATGGATTACTTATATGCGCAGTGTTATGATGGTGCTGGAGCTATGGCTGGATGTTTAAAGGGAGCCCAGGCCCGAATCAAATGTTTATATCCGAAAGCTATATATTATCACTGCGCTGCTCATTTATTAAATTTAGCTCTGTCTTCAATGTCAGGAATACCTCAGATCCGACTCGCTGTTTCATTGATTGAAAAAATATGCTTCTATTTCCATCAATCGCCAAAAAGAATGCAAATTCTAAAAGATATTATCGATCAGCTACCAAAAACATTGCCATGTGATAAGCTGAAACGTCTATGCATGACTAGATGGGTCGAAAAGCACAAAGCAATTGACAATTTCAGAGTCTTGTTTGTATATGTTCTTGAGGCACTGAACAAAATATATAACTGCGAAAACGATATGAAAGCTAAAGAATTCGCCATGATGATTGCAAATTTTGAATTCATTTTTGCAACTTGTTTACTGTCTGAATTTTCGGACCTTTTGTTGAATATAGCAACAAAACTTCAGTCATCTAATTTGGATCTGGTGAAATGTCAGCTGGAAATTCAGAAATTTACGAATTGTATAATTGCTGCTCTAGATGACCAAAAGAAATCTGATGTGATCTTCGAAAATGCGGGCTCAAAAATGATTGAAGCAGATCTTGGGGCGCATGTTGCATTCCCAGCTGGGTTTACTGATGCAAAAACGTATTATTTTTCTCAATTCTACCGAAAATATTTGCTGGATCTGAAGGATCAAATTTCAATACGTTTTGACAGCAGTACTCTGAAGACCTTTTCTCTCCAGTACTTGATTCCGAGTTATTACGATAATGAGCAAAGGCTGGAAAAGATTTATAATCAGTTTGTGGATGAATTTAGTTGCTCTCTATCTCAATTTAAATTTGAGTTTTCTTCTTGGATGTTGGGACTAGAGAATAGCAGACCCTCGAACGTTTTGGATGCTTTAGCTGTCTGTGATAAGTCTTTTCGGCCTAACGTCCACAGAGCTTTACAAATACTCGCAACTTTACCTGTTACGACTGTAACTGTAGAAAGGAGCTTTTCTACCATGCGCCGTTTAAAAACTTATTTGCGGTCATCGATGTCTGAGTCACGTTTTACAAATCTAGCTTTAGTTTACACGCATCGTGCCATACCCTTTAGCAGTGATGATGTTTTAGACTTGTTCAAAAAGAAAAAGCGACGACTTGATCTTTGATTTATAATTGTTTTCTTCTGTTTTTTTAATCTGCAAAATAAACGTTTTTGATATAACTATTTTGCAGTTATTTGTTAATCCGTTTGCTTATTAAGAATGACAGACGATTTGCTTGTATATAATTAATGGTATTGATTGAATGCAGAGATGAAAAGTTCAGAGAAAATCATCTAACAATGCATATGTTTTGTTAAAGTTGTTGAAAAGCTTAACAAAAATCAGCTAAAGATGTACTTATGTATATTGTAAAAGATGTTAGCCTTTGCTTTGCCTTGCTTTTTTATTGTTAGAAAACAGCATGTTATTTTTGCTTTTTTATAAGTTCTCCATTGTGTGCACATCGCCCATATCAGACCTGCATGTTGAGGTCAGTAACGCAGATCAAGCCAACATGCATGAAGGGGCTTGTGGAGCTTTCTCGATCCCAGGACAACTGAAGGATAATTTTTCTGTGAATAATTCAAACCCAAAGCTAAAAATGCATTTAAATCAAGTTTTATGCAAATGTACTTTAATTGACCAAAATTGAGTGCTCACATAACATGTGCGTGTGTGGTGTGTGTGTGTGTGTGTGTGTGTGTGTGTGTGTGTGTGTGTGGTGTGTGTGTGTGTATATGTGTGTGTTTCCAATTTGTTCCTTAGCTTAAGTCACGGCTCTTTTTAATATAGGCTTAACCAAGAAGCTGATTGTACTGTATGCCATTCCTGTAGTCTAGACATAAAAGAGAAATTAAAATATTCAAAAAGCAAAATCAATCTGAATTTGAAAATCAAATTTTTTCAGCAAAAGTGTTAGCTTGCTAAAAAATAATAGTACTTATAATGAAGACAAATCACCATGTTTAAGGCTATTTCAGTTTAATAATGCTCACAATTATCCTATTAGAACCCGGACTAACAGTACTACATATGCCTATGGTCCGCAACCCGGTCAGAAAATCCTGGCTACGGGCCTGACGCCATCTGATTCTGAGGGTATCTAATCAAAATGCAACAGAAATAGGATGCATAGTCAACCGTCACGAATATAAGTTACAGTTCAAGCATGTAGGGGTTGCCCTCCGGCTTCGCTCGCTCCGCTACGGGCAACCCCATGTACCTAATTGCCTTAACTTTCCTCTAGTGTCCAGCCAATGCACTTTTCTAAGTCTAAGCCAAGGTGAAAGTTTTAAAAGGATGGCAAAGCCTAAAAGAGAAAACAGACGATAATAGTGTACATACAAGGTTAAAAAAGATAGAAAATCCGATGGTGTTAAAATAAACGAGTTCCCCAAAAGCCAATACCTAGCTAAAACAAGAGAAATTAAGTAAAAGGCATTCGGAAGGCCTGAAACAAGAGAAATTATGTATAAGTCCATCAGGTCAAATCGTATAGGTATACTCCTAATGTTAAGAAAAAAGTTTAAAAAAATTCGATTGGCCCTAAAGTGAATAAGTGCCTAGCCCTTTTAATATCGGACGGATATTCGTGAAAGTATTTTCCCGCGCCTGATTTTAACCATTTCTGTAAGTTTTGTAAAAAATTCGAACTTCACAAACTGATTTTAAACAATTTCGACTGAACCAACATTCTGCACTTTAGACATCTTAAAATAAGCACAGCAACTCACGGATAGTTTTCCAACAAGTTTCTGCATGATGCCACTCTCCTTGCCGGCAGAGCAATTTCCAGAACTTGCATCAACAACTAATAAAACGCTGACAAATATGGTAAAAACTCCAAGGAGTTCCATGTCCGAACAAAAATAAGAACAAATGGTACGGATAGCAGATATAGGAAGTATTCAGCTTCTTAGGTATTGCTCTTGTTTTCCTTCAGCAATTATCAAAGTACGCAATCCAGAAAACAGTTAATCGAGGACCGATCAACCAATTCGGTATAACAACAGTAAATTAAAAGTGAGCTTTGTATGGTAAATTAAGAGCCTTACCTATCAAAATCTGGAAAATAACAAGCCTTGTATTGTAAACACATATGAAGCATTCATTTTTCGTAAAAGTAAACAAAGTAGATTAAGTAGCAAACATATACAAGATGAGAATTATAGGTGAGTCAAAACCATAAATTTTTAGAAAGTGCTTTTTTGGGCTGAAAAGGATGTGATATACTGTCAAAAACACTTTTTTCAACGTTTCAGACAATGCTCGTACTTTCTAGAACAAAAACGTTAAAAATTATAGAAAAAAAATTTGAAAAATTCAATAAATTTAAACAAAATATGGTAAAAAATGTGTATAGCGCGAAGCGCCGAAAATTTGAGATTTTTGAGCCAGAAATGGGCTTAAAAGGCTTAGGCTCGCTTTTTACAATTTTTACAGGTAATCGATAATTCTGAGGGAAGGGATCGCAGTCATTTTTCAGGGTCAATAGCCATTTTGGGGCCTTAAACCCCCTTCCAAGAATACGTCTGGTAAGTAGGTGACCTGTTTTATGTCTTGTTAGTTGCATTGGATTTTTTCTACATCGAAAAAAATAGTTTGAAACGACTTATTTTAAACAAACGCCCGTTTGTATGCATAGTGTGAATATTGTTTGCTCCCGCCGGTACCTATGTACATACATAAGCTACCTAGGCGGAGACAGGATATTTACTTACGGGTCTAACTTGCTAACCTTAGCGTTGGTCAGGTAGAAGGGCGAGCGAGACGCCAAACACAGCCTCTGGGCCCGGTTGCTCGACTCGACCATTGACTAATGTTTACCTTAACGTTAATGGTCACCTTAACGCAACCATTAATTAATGGTCGCGTTAAGTCCAATTTCCACCTTAACGGAACCATTAAAAAATCGGGCAGCTCGACTTTAAGGGAAGTTTAATGGTCGATTTAAATTTCGGTTGCTGGACTCTACCTTAGTGCAGCCATTAATTGAGGCTCAGTTTTTTAATGTCTAACTACCTTAGACCGGTGGCTCGACTGAAGCCTTAACGCTCCCATTAAGCGTTTGATGGTTTCTCCAAAGGTAAATTCGGTTGCTGGGCTTCGTTCCTTTAACGACTTTAATGGTTTTGTTAAGGTAAATTTCTTAAGGTAAGGTCGGGATCAACCTTGACGAACTCAATGATTACATTTCACACTTAAAAGTAAAGCTTCTTTTATTATTCTTTTTTATTTAATAATATGATACATGCTCGTCGATCCACTGTCAAATGAAATCCATTGGTTCATTCTATTAACAGTAAATTTTAATAAAGATTTTATTCGAGAACGAGTTTTTTCAGTTGGCTTTCCATTTTCTTTGCTAATGCCTTAAATGCGCTAAAATCAAAATTGTATTTCCCTATTTTTATTTCTCTATTTCTCTTTCAATTTCCATATCATCGCAAGCAACAAACTATGTTTTACTCAGACTAACGAGCGTTTTCATTTATTTTCCTCATTGAGTGTATCACTGTCACTGCTATCCATTATCAGACGAATTCGAACCAACACCAAAAGTGAAAGGAAATTCTGAATTTTCAATGACTATGGTTCTCAAAGTTTTATATCTATTTCAACCAAAACATTAAAATTGGCGTGCATTAAGTGTGAACTCTAACACAACCATTAAGGTTGCAACACGGTGAATTCCGTTCACTCAGACATGCTTTTATAAGATTTTGGAACCAAAAGCGCGATTCATGAAGTAAAATTTTTCTGTTATCTACCCCTATCTACACATTTCTTTGCAAAAACCACACAAAAATCGTACTTGTGTAAATTTTGAGTATTTCTCGATAGAAGTTCAGAAATTGCAATGTTAAAAAGTAGGTTACATACTGATTTAGTGCTTTTGACATTTACTGTAGATCTCACAGTATGGATTCCTGTTTCATTGAATATTCTGTTTAACAATGAACAAGGAGTGAGCAATGTTCTGGGCGTTGTATTATACCAATGCATGTCACCTAAATACTGTAAGTTGCTCGGTGAACAAAGTTCACTGGTTTGCCTAGAGACGATTTTTTATGTTGACAACGCAACCATTAAGGCCAATTTGGCGGCTACCATTAGACTTCCCTTGACGCAGCCATTAAAGCTTTTTGTCAATGTACCCTTAAACTTCTCTAACAAATGCTCGACCATTAATTAGTGGTCAAGTCGAGCAACCCGATTTACGAACCTTAACGAAATCATTAGCGATGTCATCTTTACATTAATGGTTCCGTTAAGGGAATCCTAATGGTCGTTGGCGTTAAGGTGAAGTCGAGCAACCGGCCGACCATTATAAGATAATTTTTAATGGTTAACCTTTATTAAGGTGGAGTCGAGCAACCGGGCCCAGGGCCCGGTTGCTTAAACGCAAGGTCAGTTGACCTGTTGGGATTAAAATCCCATAAATTGCTCAAGTTGTAATGTAACTTATTTTCTACCAAATCGCTGTTTCGAAAAGTTTCTTGGTTCCTAAAAGCACATTGAACATTGAAAGCAACAACTGCAGAGAGCTCTATGCTGGTCAGGCATCATCCTACATGAAAATTATGAAATAATTTATATCTTTGGATTGAGAAGAAATTATGAATTTTGAACGAAATAAATAACTCGGAAAGTATTCACCTGAATGGGCAGGGCTGTAGAAATAATTAAAGGCCGGCCACCGACTCCTCTACCTCACACCTGGGCGTGGATGAGGGTTATGCATCCCCCTCCCCCGAAAAACCAAAATACCCCCAGCCCAGAATTCAATTTTCAAAAATTTTTTCTCGTTTTTTCGCAATTTTTTGATGCCAATAGATAGTGCCCAATGAAAAACGTCGAAAAATGGTGTTTTTTCGCCATACCATCACTTTAAAGGCCATTTTTGACCTTTGAAAAATCTTGCACCCCCCAGAATTATCTTGCTACCCACGTATGCTCTACCTGCGATATAATGCACCACTATTTTTTATAGGTAGGTAGCTGCTAACGTTGATGTACACTAATATACCAACCAAAATGCTAAAACTAAAATCGACGAACAGCGAAGACGACCTGACGGGAGAGTACATCAGCAAAGGCGAGCTGAGGGGAAAAGCTGCACCTGAGCTCGATGAGTGTATGTAAGTGCACCACACCTACAGAGCTATTCAGGTACTAAAGCCTGTTCCACATAACTTTGGACGCCAATCTTAAAAATTTCTAACGTTAGTACGCGATCAACGCTGCAATCGCACGTCATCTGCTTATTGTCGGCGTTGGCTTTTAAAGGTTATGCCCAAACTTGTGTGCGGCAGACTAGAGGTACCTACCAGCACATGGCGCGCTACGCGTCGGGCTATAAGCGGGTATGTTCACGCATACCCTGTAAGCTGAATAGTAGCACCCCCTAGAGTGCTGGGGGGTTGGGTGTATGTACCCGCCACTTGAGAAGTGCTACGATGCCCCAGAAACGTCGAATTTTGAAGTAGTTTTTCGTCCTTACGACCACTTTTTGATGACCATTTTTTCAGCGCTTGATGAGAAAAGTCGCACCCCGGTGTTTCGGTGCTGCCACACCCACAGTTCCTACTAGGCCATTTGCTGACACTTTGACACATCTTGACTATCACCAAGAATGTTTCTGCCTGCCCACGTAAGCAATAGTAGTAAGTAAATATCCGTCTTGTGAAGTAGAGGACGGAGCAGACCGACAATTTTACTGGACAACAATAAAATCCGTAACGCAGACGTGCGAGCAGACGCGCGTAAACAATTTTACGGAGTCAAGTTTACACTGCAAAACAGCTAATTAATATCCTTTTCGCTGAGCAGTTCTTTTTGCTTATGTTTTGTGATTTCGTCGGCCATTACCGAGTAAATTTTGAGCACTTCGTTCGCTCCATTGTACGTTTTCAATAGTTCGTCTTTCGAATAACGGCTCGACTTCATCTCCCACTGTTTCTGATACTTGTTCTTTACGGCTCTCAACCTGCGGAAGTAACAAATGTAAACAAGCAGTTTACACCCTAATAATTAGTAGCGTAAGCCGAAAAACCAGAAAAGAAAATATGAATCGTATGTTTAAAATAATTCATACGAAAAAGTAAGCGAAAGCGTAGAAAGTTCCGTAAGGACATTCGAAACAAAGTGTTATTCAAGCAAGTTAGCACAATAATCACTTCAAAGTGTGTATAATTTTATTCTAGATTATTTTATTAATTATACACTTAAAATTTTTATGAAAAAATGCGTCGTATTTCTAAAATTGATGCATAAGTCGACTATGACTTTTAGCTAGCACCACACCTGGGCGTGGGGGAGAGGTTTGGGGGGTATGCACTCCCCCTCCCCGAGAAACCTAAATACCCCCACCAGAATTCAATTTTTAAAATTTTTTTCCGTTTTTTCGCAATTTTTTGATGCCAATAGATAGTGCTCAATGAGAAACGTCAAAAAATGGTGTTTTTTCGCCATACCACCACTTTTAAGGCCATTTTTTGACCTGTTGAAAAATCTTGCACCCCCAGAATTTTCTTGCTGCCCACGTATGGCTAGCACTTTGCATCAATATGCCGTACAATTTTTATTTCTTAGTGCGAACAGGGCTTTAAAATAGTTTCGACGCGAACGAGTGTTAGGTAGA
This sequence comes from Mermis nigrescens, assembly GCA_036768485.1. Taxonomy (NCBI): domain Eukaryota; kingdom Metazoa; phylum Nematoda; class Enoplea; order Mermithida; family Mermithidae; genus Mermis; species Mermis nigrescens. Next base: position 1,815,082 of record JAVLUZ010000341.1, read on the forward strand.
CCAATCTCGAGGTGAATACAGTAAGCTGATTTAAAAAAATAAATTAGTGTACCATATAGCCTCTGGTTGGAGCTACTTAGAAAACGTAAATTTATATACTGCGACGAAGAGGTACATTATATATGCTTATTAATATGCAAGGAACCCTTAGCAGGTGAAGGTGCAACATAACACAATGTACACACCAGTGTTTTTTGTACAAGGTCCGTTTGTGCATGTACAAAGATGGTCCCTAAAAGTCTTTGTACATTTTGTACACACAAATTTTTGGGGTCCATAATATGGTACAGTACCGATTTTAGTGTGGCAAAAACAGAGTTGTTCGACCTTTGGTAGTGTATTTTAGCTAATTTCTGGGTTTCTGGGGGCAAAAATCACTAGAAATCGTCTCAAAACGGCGCGAAGCACTATAAAATTGACATTTTTCCTTTCAAAATGCAATTTCCGACATTATAGAGATATATAGAACACGCAATTACTCATTTCGGCGCGAAGCGCCGAAAATTTTTGCGAATTTTAAACCTTTTTTGCAGTTTTGTCTTCCCAAAAATCTTTGTACATGTACAAAGACGGTGCCCCAAAAGTCTTTGTACATGCAGGAGAAAATCTTTGCCGAATACAAAAAAACTGCCTGATACAGCCCTACTACTTAACAATTTTGACACTTTTCAGCCGTTTAAACTAGTTTTTGAGGCAATACGGATTCAAAAAAGCTCTTCGGCCTCCACCTCCAAGTCGTCCATGCTGCGCAGTGTATATGTGTACTAATGAAACAATCCGCACCTTTAAGGATATCTTGATCCTTAACGAATTTTCCGCTAATAGCGCTAAAATTCTGGTTGGGCGCAGGCGCTGATGATAGGGCCAAAAAACGATCATTTTTCGACGTTTCTTATCATACTCTATCCGAGGGCGTCGGAAAAGTGCGAAAAAAGATGACAATTTTCTGGGGGTCTGGGAGGGCGGGGCTTCGCAACTTCGAGGTCATGAACGGGCAGCAGCCCAATTCTGGGTCTCTGGGAAGTCTAGAACCAGCTAAAATCCGAAAAAACATGCCAAAAATTCAATTCTGGGGGTCTACGGATTCATACATGTGACGGGAGATTAGGGGAATCCCCCACCCAAAGTTGGTTGTCCCCAACCCCCAACAGCCATAAAGTTTTTGACCTCTTCCCACTTTTAGACAAAATCGACTTTTTGACCATTTTTATGCGTTTTTTGGCTCTTTTGAGCCAAAAATTGGAGGTCAATTATTACCCTGCCCTAAACGTGGTCGGGGACCCCCACACCCAAAATTTCGATTCGCTGCATGCATGGGGGTGTACGGCATTCTCGGGGAGGTGGTCTGAGCCCACCCAAAACCCCCACGCCCAAGGGCGCTGAAGTTGTGCTTGTAAATTTATATTTTCGGATCTATTCGATCAAACTTTGTATATGTATATGCATCAATGGCTGGGCGGCACCAAAATTCTGGAGGGGTTGCAAGATTTTTTAAAGATCAAAAAACGTCCTTAAAAATAATGGTAGGGCGCAAAAAACACCATTTTTCTACGTTTCTCATCGAGCACTATCCATTGGCATAAAAAATGCGAAAAAACAGAAAAAATTTTCAAAAATGGAATTCTGGGGGGATTTCGGTTTCTCGGGGGGGGGGCAGGCATACCCCCCAAACCCCCCACGCCCAGGTATGATAAGCAAATACCTCTCGAGACATTTATTGAACGTGGTTTTGGCATTTTTGGCCATCAATTCGCGGCGCTCCCGCGTCACTTTGGGCAAAGGTATGTAAATGAGGGATCCCTCGGTTTGGGGGTTGACGCTCAGGGCGCTGTCCCTCAACGCGTCCGTGATTAGGCGTATTTTATCCGGACACGCGGACGCGTTGATCACTAACATTTGGGGATTTTTAAGCGTCACTTTAGCAACGTAATTCAATGGAACGGTTGAGTCTGAAAAATAAGAAATAAACAGTACCTACAGGACATGGGCAGCATGGGAATTCTGGAGGAAAGAGGGGGGGGAGTGTGAAATTTTAATGCGTCTTTCGGGCCCCAAAATGGTAGGTACGCATCAAAAACATCGTTTTTGGGCGTTTCTGACGATGCTCTATCATTCTAGAGCATATAAAACAGAAAAATTTCGAAAACAATCAAACAAATTGAACAAAATATAGTCAAAGCATGATTATATGGCGCACAGCGCCGAAAATCTGACACCTTTGAGCAAATAATAGCTAAAAACGCTTGAAAAAGCATCTTTTCTGGAAATTTTCAGAAAATTTTGTGAATCTTTCGAAAAATCGCGAATTCTGGTGGGGGTGTATAAAATTTCTGGGGAGGGAGTTTTCTGGGGGAGAGAGTGAAACACCCCAGATCAGTTATGGCACCTACCACCATACATGTAACAGGGGTGACGGATTCCCCACGTAAAGTTGGTTCTCCCCCATTCCCCAAATCCAGAAATATTTCGACCCGCCTTCGATTTTTGGTAAAAAATTAAATTTTTTGGCCGTTTTTTAGTTGCTTTTGTTGGCCGAAAATTTGGAGTTCATTCATCCACCCTCCCCTTGGAAAATGGCCAGGGACCCCAGCCTAAATATCGAGCCGTTACATGTGTGCCTCCATAAGTACATGGGTAGCGCCAGAATCCTCGGCGGGGTGGGGTGGGGGGGGGTGTGAATCCAAAAAAATTTAAAGTTGGAAAAACCCCGCGAAATTAGTGATTTTGTACAAAAAAACAATTTTTCTACGTTTCTCATCTAGCTGCGCATCCAGTAGCAAAAAAATGTTGCAAAATAATTTCAAAAATTTGAAAAACTCAATCTGGGATCGTCCGAAGTCTGGAATAGTCTGTCGAATTGCGCAATATAGCCAATCCGGGGGGGCCTAGTCGGCCTGAGGGTGACAAAAATTGAGCCTTTTTTAGACAAAATGACCCTTGAAAACTAATATTAATGCTAAAATAGCGTTAAAACTACGTTATTCCACAGTTTCGAGTCGATTTTAGGCACTTTTGAAGAAAATTTGCAGTTTTCGTCCATTTATGGCCATAATTTTGCCTCACTTTCCCCTGAAAATTTCTTCATTCTAGACCCCAGATGCGATTGCAATACACTCATTGAATCTGATAAATTATAAATGCCACTGCGCTTATGCACTCAACGTGTCATAAACGCGCGTGGGCGTGGGGGAGGGTTTGTGGGGTATGTCCCCCAGAAGCCGAATACCCCTAGAATTCAGTTATTGAAATTTTTCGCAATTGTTTGATGCCAATGGATAGTGCTCATTAGAAACGTTTAAAAATGGTGTTTTTTGCCATATCGCCATTTTTAGGATCATCTTTTGACCTTTGAAAAATCTTGCACCCCACCCCCAGAATTTTGGTGCTGCCCACCTATGTTCATAAATAGAAAGAACTTTAATTGATCTTCAAACAGCACAGAGCTAAGTCGTCAAATAGTTCTTTCTTTCCTGTAAAAAATCTTTTAAAAAAATATAAGAGAAAGATGCCAAAAATGCTTGAGTCTATTCAAATGAAATTGCGCAGAGATCAATTTTGGGCACATTGATGTTCGCGCTTAGCTAAATATACCGTAATTACGATATTCGCCGAAAATTTTTCGAAATTTTTCTCGGAAAAGAGCAAAAAAGGTAAAATCACCTACATTTTGCCCAAAAAATGTTTTTACATTGTACACCGATCGCTACAAGTCTCTTTTCGAGCCTCACAACCTTTGTCCCGGACCAAAAAGTCCGGCTGATGGTGTCATGCATTATTTAGGGGTTTAGCTGACCCCCTCACAAAATGACTGATGTACTGGCCAGACCTGTTATGCGAGGATGGGGAACCCCACCCAAAGTTGATTGTCCCTATCCCCCAGAAGCTGGAAAATTTTTGACCCCCGATTTTTTGGGAAAAACTAAATATTTTGGCCGTTTTTAACTAAAAATCAAAATCATTTACCCCACCCCCTTAAAATGGCCAGCAGGGGATTCCGGCCCAAATTTTTGAGCCGTTACATGTATGGTACTACTGACCAGTGTTTTTTCTTGTACAAGGTCTGTTTGTTCAAATACACAGATGGTTCCCCAAAGTCTTTGCACATCTTGTACATGCAAATTATGTGTACTATAATATAGTACAGTAGCGATTAGAGTAAGTAAATAGTGTTTTCGATCTTTGGTAGTATATTTTAGCTTCTGGGTTTCTGACGTCAACAATTATCAAAAATTGTCTCAAAACGGCGCAGAGCGCCTAAAAATTTGACATTTTTCCATTCTAAGTGCAAATTCTGCCATTTTAGAAGATATATAGGACAAACAATTACTCATTTCGGCGCGAAGCGCCGAAAATTTTTGGAATTTTACAACCTTTTTACAGTTTTTGTCTTCCCAAAAATCTTTGTACATTTTGTACACACAAATTTTTGGATACTATAATATGGTACAGAAGCGATTTTAGTGAGGTAAAAACAGGTGATCGACTTTTGGTAGTGTACTTTAGCCAATTTTTGGGTTTCTAAGGGCAAAAATCACTAAGAATCGTCCTAAAACGGTGCGAAGCGACGAAAATTTTTGCGAATTTGAGACCTTTTTTACAATTTTTGTCTTCCCAAAAGTCTTTGTACATGTACAAAGACGGTCCCGAAAAGTCTTTGTACATCGGGGAAAATCTTTGCCGAGTACAAAAATCAAACACTGCTACTGACGCCGCAAAATGGCTGCCGAGCAACAGAATTACCAATCAATCGGAAAAATCTTGAAAAATGCGCTGTTTCAAGCGTTTTTTCTACTAAAATTTGGCTCAAAAGTGACGCATTTCCAGCGTTTCGCGCCATATACTCATTTTTCGACCATACAAGTATTTTTTCAATTTATTTGATTTTTTCGGAATCTTTTTCATGTTTCTAACTTTTATAAAGATAGAACATCGTGAGAAACGCCAAAAAATGACGGTTTTGACGCGTAACCATCGTGTTTGTGTAGCACGGAAGCTACGGATCAATGGAAATGGCATATTTCGGTCTTGAACCCGCGGGGTTGATGTTGTAGTCAGTCATATTCTCAATGAATATGTCGCGCAGAAAGTTAAGTGTTCAAATTTTTTATATTGTAAAGCTTATTTAATTTGAATTTAGTAAAATAGCAAGAACCCGACAGAGCGGAAGATCCGGGAAACCGGTGCGGGTAAAATTTTGCTCACCGAGTAACGTGGCTGGCTGGTTGCCAAGTTACATTTCGGCCCAAAAAAACGCGCACTTTGGAAAATTTTTCAATTTTAACGACCCCTCCCCCAGAATTCCCGTGCTGTGCACGTCTGATAGGAGTCCAGTTAAAACTAATTATGCAATTAGAGTGCGCCCACCCTCGTCGGCTAGCTTAATGGCCAAATTTTCGTATGCCGAAACGTTCGGTCGCAATGACAATTGTTCGGCGATTTCGCGCTTATAGTCGTCGATCACGTTTTGCAAATCGGCTTTGAACTTATCGACATCCAATAAATCGGAATCGATGTCTGCGAGAAATTTCAATTTCTTCTCCGATGTAATATTTCTGCTTGAATGTTTGGCGTAATAACGGCGATTTTCTCGGACCAGTTCGATTCCCAGCGGGGACAGATTTTTTCCGTTCGCTTCGGCGACGACGAAAATTAGGCGGCGGCGAGATAAAAGCGCCGGCTGGGCCGCGTTGCGCAAAATTTTGGCCAGGGAATACATCAACATGGGTGCGGTAATTGGTTATTCGTAAATACTGCACAACGCCTATGAGCTGAGCAAGCGTTTATTTGCACACATGAAGGAGGGGACCCCCCCAGAGATGGTCGTCGCCTGTCCCCCAAAATCGGGGAATTTTCGAACCCCCTGCGATTTTTTAAACAAAATTAAATTTTTTGGCCGTTTTTAGGTGTATTTAGCTATGGAGGTCTTGAGCCCCCCAAATAGGGGACTCTCACCCAAAATTTCGAGCCTTGAAGTGTCGGCCGAACACTTTCAGGTGTCTTAAAACGTCCGGGTTTACCTTAAAGTGCCCTGGGTTATACCAATGTGCGTAAATATAAAATGAGAAGACATAATAAGAGTAGTACGAGTTAATTAGTGAATTAAAAAGGAGTAGTTAATTAAGTATTTAATTAATTGATAATAAGTGTAATTAATTAAGAATTAGTTAATGAATTGATTATGATTGATTCATTAGGGGTTAAATTAATTAATTAATTAAGAGTTGATCAATTCATTAGTTTGGAGTATTTAATTGATTAGGGTTCTAATTAATGTTCGATTGATTAAATGATTTGAGTTTACTGATTCGTAAAGAGTTATTGATTATGATTCTAATGAGTTAATTTTAATTGAATATAACATCAATAAATCAGGGGTCTAAATAAATATTCAACAGTCGCATGAATTAATTAAGACTTAATGATTTAACTAGACGTTGATTAACAGTTTATTATTTATTGATTTTGATTAATTAATTAAAATTTATTGATTTCGAATTTGATGAGTTAATTTTAATTAATTTAGGTATAACTAACAAAAAATAAATTAAACAATGAAAACTAATCAATTAAATGCTAAATTAATTAATAAGTACTTAGGACTGAATTAATTAATCACTTTAAAATTCGTTAATTAAAACGTTAATTAAAACAACCCAAAAGTCTGGAGGGTGCAAGATTTTTCAAACGTTTCTCATCGAGCACTATCCATTGACATCAAAAAATTGCAACAAAAAAACCAAAAAAATTTAAAAATTGAATTCTGGGGGAGATTTTGGTTTCCGGGGTTTATTTTGGTTTCTGGGTGTATTCGGCCTTCTGGGGGGTATATATCCCCCACCCCCTCCTCACTCTCACGTGTGTTGGTAGGGGTCCAAAAATTTTTAGAGGTTTAAAAAGCGCCAGAAAATTCATGATGAGGTTAAAAAATACATTTTTCAGCCTTTCTCAACGTGCTCTAACAACTGTCGCCAAAAACATAGATATGAGAAAAAATTTTGAAAAGTTAATCCTAGGAGTCATTTGGATTCCGGGGGTTTAGACCCCATGCCCATGTTTGGTTGGCGGGGCAAAACATATAGGGCTTCGGGGATTGATAAAATTAGGCTAGACTTTTCTTCCTCTCGAAAATTCAGTACATTTTAGTACTTATCAATTTATAACTAAATCAAAATGGAACTAGTCGAATCTTTTGAAGGCTCCAGCCAGAAATCGAACGCATTTCCGCTATTTCGACCGAAATCGGAAAATTAATTGGGCCTAAAAAACAGATAAATAGCGGTTTCGATACGCACGCTGGACGGGTCAAAGTAAACAAGAAGAAAGTAAAGAAAGTAGAGTAACAAAGAAAATAAAGTTTATAAATTAAAACAATGGGGAAATAAGAAAAATTAATAAATTTAAAAAACTGAAATTCCGAAAAAAAAGTAAACGACCCTCTAATTTTGGCCACAACCGTCGACAAAAAGTCTTAAAAAAATATGAAAAATCAAAACTTCTTGCCCAAAAGCTAAATGAGATAAAAATAACACTTTGACCGACTGCCACTTGCAGAAATTTCGAGCCGTTTAAGTACAACAAACAAAATGATAATTCCGAAAGATCAGAAACGGAAATCGTCAGAAAGTTTTTAAGATTTCTTCACAATTTTTTCACGAGTTTTTGACGCCAATTGATAGAGCTCGCTGAAAAACGTCTAAAAATGGTTTTTTTCCGACAAGGTACCTACGATATGATTTTTTCTCTTGACCTCTTAAAATTTGTGAATCCCCAGAATCTAGACGTCGTCAACGAATCATTCCAATTATTTGAAAGCGGGGAAACACATTGAAAAACAAGATATTCTGAAGCCGAAATTTTGGGGGTTAACGTCATAGGTGGGCAGCACCGAAATTCTGGGAGGGTGTAAAAAATTTCTGGGGGAGGGAGGTGAAAAAATTTTCAAAGGTCAAAAAATGGTCTTAAAAGTGGTTGTATGGCGAAAAAAACCATTTTTCGACGTTTCTCATCGAGCACTATCCAATGGCATCAAAAAATTGCTAAAAAATCAAAAAAAATTTTCTGGGGGGTATTTTGATTTCTGGGGAGTATTTCAACTTCTGGTAGGAGTGCATACCCGCCAAACCCACCCCACGCCCATGTGTGGCTAACGTGTCTTCCCTAAGGTTGTTTATTTATTACATGCAGATTAGGCTAAGCAGCTGATCGGCTTTTAAACATCGAATAAACCAGAAGAAAACTTTATTGAATCAAACAAAACCAGACAAAATGTTCATTTTTCTGAAAGCGACGAATAATTAATGGGCGACACTTCGGAGTCAAACTGACTGTCGATGCACAAACGCATTATAAACATGAGATTTTGATCACAAAGTCGTCTACAAAAATAAAGTTAGGCCTCAATTCCAATCAACTTCTCTCAACGACTTCTTAGCTAGACGCGCAGCATCAAAATTTTCATTTAAATTTTTTTAATAAACATTTTGAGTTTTTCTACATCAATGACTTAAAACCTCGTTTTTTCAGAAATCCGACTTAAAAATATGGATTCGTTGCATTAAGCGTTAAAGCGAACTAAAATGGTATCGATTGAGCAATTTTAGGCTTAAGCGAATTTTAGCAGTGGAGTGCAAACATGGGGGTGGTGGACTGGACATACGCGTGGGAGGAGTTTGGGGTAACCCCCCCGACTAAAAAATTGAAAATTTTATGAGAACAATGAGACGTTATGAAGGCTAGAAACCGAAAAACAATGAAAAATTTTCTTCAAAAATCTTTTAAAAAGACCAAAAACTTGTAGGATTAACACAGTTTAAGGCTTTTTAGTATTTGTGGCAGTTGTCGACATCAGCTTGACCCAAAAAGTTTAGTACTTGACCTCCCCAGATGGGCCATGCTGTGCGTCCAGGGTGTGGCTGAACCATACCTGGGCAATGGCCGGTCGTCCCGTGATACCGGGAGCAAAAAATTTTGGTTGGTTGCCAGTTTTAAAAAGGGTTGTTTTGTTCTGAAAATGTGCCTCACGATTATCAAATGAATAGTGAATTCCTAGGTGCATTATGCATCTTTGTTTTATCAGTCGAAGTATAGGGTTGGTTGGTTGGCTCCTTGTTTAGTTGATTGTTTGTTTTGTTAGCTGGTTGGTTTGATGATTGTTTGGTTGGTTGGACGTTTGACTGATTATTTGGTATTTACTGACTGATATGCGTCGATTGAGTTGGTAAAAGTGATGGGACCAAGGCCTCGGCCTAGGCAAGGCTCGGCATTTTTGGGAGCCTCGGCGCCGAGGTAAAGCTAAAAAGCGCCGAGTCGCCGAGGGTTGAAATAAAATTTTGGAAAGTTTAATATATTTGCAAAACATGAGCTTAAGAGAATAAACAAGCCGAAATTTCCTGGCGTCCGCACCAGATATAATTCATGTATTGCCTATCTTCAGGAAGCTACAAAGCTGAGTTTTGGGGGATGAAAATATCAAAGATTTTCAGCGATGCGCGCTAGATGTTTTAACATGTTGTACGTTTTGCATTCTTTGTTCTAGCAAAGGCTGCCAGGTTGACTTTAAAAGGGCAAAAATATCAAAAAAATTGTCACCGAATCTATTATTTTTTGTTTTTTATCACCGCAAACTGCATAATTAATGAAAAACGCAAAAGACGTTCAAAAATTTCGTTTTTCAAATAAAATCGCTGATGAACGCATTATGTATATAAATTTTTATGAATTTAGTGATTCCCCTCAAAATGAACTCTTAAATACAGGACTGTCTGTAGATATTTATTTTGAACTGCCTGAAATTGAATTTAGAATGTCTGACTGTCTTACTTTTACAGTCTAATTTTTAAGGATAATTTTGGAATTAAGAGTATTTGCTATTGTGTTAAGTGTCTATTTTTGAAATTTGAAATGCTCGTAACTTCAACAATATTATGGTCAGCAGGCCCGTATCCAGGGGGATAGGAGCATACGTGGGCAGCAAGAAATTTCTGGGAGGGGGTGCAAGATTTTTTTGAAGATCAAAAAATGGCCTTAAAAATGGTGGTATGGCAATAAAAACACTATTTTTCGACGTTTCTCATCAAGCACTATCCATTGGCATCAAAAAATTGCGAAAAAAACGAAAAAAATTTTCAAAAATTGAATTCTGGGGGGGGGTATTTTTGGTTTCTGGGGGTGCATACCCCCAAACCCCCACGCCCAGGTGTGGATAGGAGGCACTTGCCCCTGAAATGAAATATATGGACAATTTTTTTCATTCTCCCCTTTGCCTTTTTAGCCAAAAATAGCTAAAAATTTGAGGCGCTTCGCGCCGAATTTAAAAATTTTGATTACAGTCTCTAGTTAGTCCTAAGCGCGCGGCTTAGAACACTCCATTTTTAGTCTTTATACACTCTAAAGCAGCAATTTTTTGGCGAAAAAATTATGGATTGGCTGATGAACTTTGACCATTTTTAGAATTAATTCACAGCCGTGATTCGGCTGATTTTGTAAAAATTTTAACGTTACGATTCAAAATTGAAGTACTGTTTCTACAAAATTTTCCGGGGCTCTGCCCCACACCCATCTACGGGGGCGATTCAGCGCGCCAGCCCTAAAAGGGATAGTTTCCATTAGAATTTCACTCCATCTAAGGCATCCGGGTAGCAAAATGAGCAAAGCTAAATTCATCCTTTGGCCAATCCATAATTTGAAAAAAGTTTGGTCGTGCCTCCTTGAAACAAAATCCTACAATTTCTCATATTTATTGAAATAACCATCTTTAACACTTTATTATCCCCTAACCGATTTTTAAAACAATTACTAAACCTTTTTCTTTTCTCATAAACCATTGAACATCCCTTACTAAAAAACCATTCATTGATATGCGTTGTTTTATGTTATTTACTTGAATTTATCGTGATTCAATATATTGAGATTCTATTTTGCATTTATCTTCAATTTCTTTACTTAAAATTATGATTCATAATTGCAGCCTTCACCCTTCATAAAAAAATTAATTCAAATTAAATCCTACCTTTGATGTTGAACCCATTGCCTATGAATTCTGGGGGTATTTTGGTTTCTCGGGAAGGAATGCATACCCCACCCCCTAGATGTGAGCTGGACCCCCCAAATTCTCAAGATTCGAGAATTAAATTCAATTTTTTCCCGTCATTTCCGCGATATTTTCGATGCTAGTGAATAGAACAAGACGAAAAACGATGTTTTCTACGCTACAATCAATTTTTGGCCTTTTTGACATTTGGAAAAATTTTTACCTCATTATTAGCAGATGCTAACCCCGTATAAATAAACGTTGTCCACATTCGTGAGCCAAACGAAGCAAACTTTTTCTGATTTATTCATTGATTGCCAAAATCTCGAATTCAGAACCAATTCCAACCGTCATTCCAACCATTAGGTAATTTCACGACATTGTAAACAAACTTACCTCCTTTACATCACAAACAGAGGCGAATCTGTTTACAATTTTTTTCTCTGCTCAGTGCGAGGCCTTTATCTCACATATTTATACATATTTTAGCGCAGCGGACTACCGCGGAACGACTGCGGACGAAAAAATCGATGTAAACAACGGCACAGTTTACACTGCTGTCGCATAGCGACTTAAACGACTTTAATACGCAGTTTAAACTTTAAAAAACGATGTTAAGTATCTACGAGCAGTAATTAAAGTTGTGTGCGATAATGCTACCTGTTGGTTGCCTTAGAGTTCAGATTATTAGCGCAATCAACAAAATTTTTGGCTCAATTTAGCACTTTTATGCTCGCTTAATTTAAAATATTAAGTTACTATGCATGCATGCTTCGTCCAATTTTCAACCCCTAAATATGCGCATCCTTCAAAATTTGATCAAAATTTTGTCCTCTGTACAATTATGTCATGCAGTGCGCCTGCGTTTAAATTGCTTAATTAATTTGAACTTAGATATAAATCAATTTTTATTTTAAATTTAACACCACAGTACACTGGATAGTAGTTAAGAATGCAGTGTAAAGTATGTACTGTGATTCGATTGACTACCGTAATCGTTTTAAGGGAATTAATAAATTTGAACCGTAGAACTATATATAGCGTACGAACTTGAGCCTACTTTACAATTTATTCAACAATGAAGCCTGACAATCAAAAATAAATTTAGGGGTTTAAAATTCAAAATTTAAGTTAGGGGTTCAAAATTCAAAATTCAAGTTTAAATTTAAAAAATCTATTCAACTAAAGTTAACGGTGGCTAATAGCACTTTACACTCACAAGTTTGCACCATCATTGGGGATTCAACTAAAGTTAGCAGGGGCCAGTCACAACGTCCAGCACTTTACACTCTCATTGACCGTTTGACTAAAGTTTACGGTGGCCAATAGCACTTTACACACACAAGTTTGCACTATTATTGACGATAGCAAGGGCCAGTCACACTTTACGCTGAGCAGTTTACACTCCTACAATGCACATCATGACAACGAACTTAAGTTTACAAGCGAATCGTATCGAACTTTGAGATTACCAACGACGAGAAAACCCTAAAATCTGACGATAATGCAATAACGACACACTTTTTAAAGATGCTGCATGCTTACCCTGACGACGAAAAAAGTGAATTGATGTAAACCGAGCAAAAAAATCACGCAGTATCGCTTACAAACGATTTGTGTTCTTGACCAATTCGTAAAGATAGACATTCTATGAGGGGTAGACATTCTGCGAGGGGATCTCAGGCCTTTTCTAGGGGAAGGTGGATGAAGGACCTTCAATTTGTATATCAAAAATGAGAAAAAAGCACCTAAAAACGGCCAAAAAATGTGAACGCCCGCCGAAAATCGGGAGGGGGCGTCGAAAAATTTGTCGACTTTATGGGGACGGATGGAGACCGACTCCGGGTCAGCCAAATCCCCATACCGCATTAAGCGTAGAGCGACAAATCTAATATAGTAGATAATGAATTTTGTCGTAAATAAGAGCAAAGATTCGCGAACTGTTCGCGAACAATGCGATTATTCGCGATAGGCGCGACGCACTCTAGGACGACATCCTGGCGGCGGCCATAACGTCGGTGATCAAGTTGCTCAGTTGCTCGACGTCGTCGACGTCCGGGTTCAGTCGCATGACGTCGGCGATCAGCCGACGCGGAAATACGGCGCTCAATTTGCCGATCGTCTGATCGCGCCGCTCGATCAATCGCGGGTCGTGACGCTCTTTGACGCCAGCAGCGACGCCGGCGTCACCGTTTGCCGTCGTTGCTGACGCCGCCAGCGGCGGTTCCGCCGTCGCCGGCGCGAAATCGCTCGGCGGCCACATTGCCGCGGGCGTAAACCTGTCGGAATAAGGTGGGCTGGTACAGTTCTCGCCACGAAATTTGAACAATAAAGAAGCGTTTGAGTTTATTTAGGAACGCTTTCTCGTGATCCTAATCGCCAGGAACCTACAAAGTATCCTGAAATGCATCACTTTAAGAAAACGCGAGGACCTAAACGCTTGGGTCGGACCGTTTGCGACTCAGCGCGCGTTCTCGAATAGTCGCGTGATGATGGCGCGTGCGCGCGCATTGTGCACGCAATATCATATGCATATGAATTGCACGAGTATAATCAATATTAATATGCTAATTTGCTCTAAGCGCGCTGAGTCGTATAGATATACTAATAAGTCGTCAATACGACGCAAAACGAAAAACGGATAATTTAGGGGAAAAATGATAATAATAAATAAGTAAATAAAAAGAAAGACACACATAGGTAGAAGTGCAGTATGCTATTAGTATGAAAAAAACAGAAAGACGCGAGAAAAAGCACAAATGTACCTGTAAAATTATATTGTGAGAGATAGCATGTTTTATTGAGACGCAAGACTGAAGTGGTGGGTAAAAGTAAGTAGGATTACATGCAGTGAGGTCATCGGAGAGGAACTAGGTTGCTACGCTTCCGTGCCTTCAATACTGTGACTGTAATTGCAACCTAGCGGCACCGGTCTGGGCGGCTAGAGTGCCGCAAAAAAATAAAAACGTGATCATAAATAGTAGAGCATAAATCAGAATATATTAGAAAAAATAATAAAGAAAAAATCAACGCATTATTTATTCCTGTGAACAAATGAATCAATGCGAAAATATCATAGTAGAGTTAAAATGATACAATGATGAGGTAATGTTAAAAATCTAAGAAAAATGTGCAACTACTGAAAGACTTCGGATGCACTTTGAGAAACCTAGGCGAATGAGGAAAAAATCCAAGAAAATGTGCACCTATACTGTAAGACTTCGAAAATTTGAGAAAAATGAGGTCGCGTTTTTAAAAACTAACCAGTACTTCGCGCTGTTCAAGTCGCGTTTAAAGCAAAGCATCGATATCAGGGTCCGGCGATTAGATGTAGGAGAAACGTTCCTAAGTTAACTCAATCGGTTGTTTATTGTCCAGATTTCGTGCTGAGCACTGCATCAGAAACGGCCGTTACAAGGAGAGGCATACATACATATGTACAGCAGAAGAGGATTTGGGTGGAGAGTCAATCCCTAGGGGCGTTGCTGTGGGGGGGGGGGGGTGGGGAACTGGGGGGGACTAGCCCCCCTAGAAAATGTTTTGGAATTATGTATTTTTCACAAGGGCCCACAGAGGAAAAAATCGAAAACTCAGATCAATGACCACCAGAATAGATTTTAGCCCACTTTTTGAGCTAACAAGCCCAAAATTCATAGGCGCTTCGCGCCAATTACACATTATCTACAACCATACATGCCGGTATGGGATTTCTGGGGGGTGAAAACCTAAAGTGCCTTTTTTGGGCCCAAAAATGGTCGGTACGCGTTAAAAAACATCGTTTTTTGGCGTTTCTGACGATACTCTATCCTTCTAGAGCATGAAATCATGAAAAAATTTTCGAAAAAAGTCGAATAAATTGACCAATATTTCGCTTAAAACATGAATATATGGCGCTAAGCGCCGAAAATCTGGCGATTTTGAGCAAATAGATAGCCAAAAACCCTTAAAAGACACTTTTTTTTTCTACCAATTTTCAGGTAAGTTTAGGAAACTTTTGCAAAATCGCCAATTCTAGGAAGGGTGAAAAATTTTTTGCGGGGGTGAAAAATGATTCTGCGGGGGGTGAAAGCCCCCAAGATCATGTATGTCTAAAACATATGTATGTAATCGGAATTACACTATTAGACGTCATTTGACGCTATTTCATGGTTCAAGCGATTGGTTTTGGACCGAAATGGGTTGAGGGGGAACGCCTTCCAAAAGTCGTGGTAGGGGATACCTCCATACCACCCAGTTGCATGTGTGGTTTTGACGCATATCCATAGTAAATCGGTTCCAGCCGGTTCCGGTTTCAGAAAAACGAACCAGTTTCAACCAGTTCCAAACGAACCAGTTTGAACCAGTTCCGCTAAATTGACATATTCGTATTACACAAGCGCTCCGAATTTCGATATAACGCCAATGTTACGGGTTTTACCTGGCGCACATTTGGTCCACGTACGACGGCGGCGGGACGCCGCCGTCCGGTGCCGACCAACGACTCTGCGACGACGATCCGGCGGCGGCGCAACCGTGCCGCGCTGTCGCCGGAACCGGTCGCGCCGGCGCCAGAAACAACGGCGTGGGCCATTGATTAGAGTAACGGAACTGGCGGAAATTAGGATCCCAACGCCGGGCGAAAACCGGATCCGGCGGCGGCGGCGCCGGTTTGGACAAAAGGTCGTCAATATCGTGCAATAGCGACCGGCACGTGACGGCGTCCATTTGACGCGCCGGCTGCGGCACGACTTCATCGCGCCGGAAGCGCAAAAACTCGCTCAACGACGGACCGTTTTTGCCCATCGGGTCGCACGGTATCATCAGCGTATCGCCCACCCACGAGTACATCAACAGTCTAACAAGGTTCAATTTTTTAATTAAATTCTTTTTTAATTTCCGACTTTTTTAACCATATTTTTGTTAAATGGAAATAACTCGCTATCATTTTAACTCCAATTGAAAATTTGAAGGGAAAATTTGAAAATATTTAAAAATTTGTTCGAATTTTTTGAATTCGAAAAAAATTGTCGACTTAATTGAAATAACCTACCATGAAAGACAGGACAGGGCGTCAAAGTCTATAGGAACCCTAGCATACACGTAACAGGGGGATGGGGGATCCCCGTCCAAATTGGTAGTCCTGCCCGATCCCCCTAAGCCGGGAAATTTTGACCCACCCCGGATTTTTGGAAAAAAATTGAATTTTAGGCCGTTTTTAGGGTGTTTTTGGCCATTTTTGGCCAAACATTGGCGGTCATTTGCACCCTCCTCCTTGTTAAAAATGGCAGCCTAAATTTTGAAAATTGTGAGCCTGTACATCAGAAAATGGGGGTGAAAACTATTCCGGCTTCGGGGGTGGATAGAAGGACGACTACCTTTGGATGAGGGGATCCCTCAACCCCCTATTAAATACGTGACTGACAGGTATTTTTGAGCTTACGACAAATTTTCTGTATGATTATTCGGGATAAAAGTGGCTATGCAAAATGTCTTCCGGCGCTGAAATAATAACTTTACGTCCCATTTGCTCAAAGTGCACTGAAAAACTCGCCAAATTGACCTTGAAAATTAAAATTTCTCGGACGTATCGATTTTTATTTTATTTTATTAAATTTTTATCTTTGAAAGGCTTTTCGAAAATTTTGAATGTTATAAAAATATAAAAATAAGTTATAAAAAGGCGGACTTACAGGCTATCTCTGACCATTTTGTCATTAACCTACGAAAAATCAGAAACACTACAGTAGCAGTGTTTTTTTTGTACAAAGGTCCGTTTGTACATCACAAAGGTGGTCCCCAAAAGTCTTTGTACATTTTGTACATGCTAATTTTTGAATACCATAATATAGTACAGTAGCGATTTTAGTGTGGTAAAACAGGGTTTTCGACGTTTGGTAGTGTATTTTAGCTAATTTCTGGGTTTCTGACGCCAAAAATTACTAAAAATTATCTGAAAACGGCGCGAAGCGCCGAAAAAACGTTGACATTTTTCCATTCTAAATGCAAATTCTGCCATTTTAAAGATATTTAGGACAAATAATTTATCAGTTCGGCGCGAAGCGCGAAAATTTTGGGAATTTTACACCTTTTACAGTTTTTGTCTTCCTAAGAATCTTTGTACATTTTGTACACACAAAATTTTTGAATACCAAATATGGTACAGCAGCGTTTTTAGTGTGGTAAAAACAGAGTTCTTCGACTTTTCGTAGTGTTTTAGCTAATGTCTGGGTCTCTAAGGCAAAAATCACTAAGAATCGTCTTAAAACGGCGCGAAGCGCCGAAAAAATTTGACTTTTTACTTTTGAAATGCAATTTCTGCCATTATAAAGATATATAGAACACACAATTACTCATTTCGGCGTACCTTTTTTGCAATTTTTGTCTTCCCAAAAATCTTTGTACATGCACAAAGACGGTCCCAAAAAGTCTTTGTACGTCGGGAAAAATCTTTGCCGAGTACAAAAAAAAACACTGTACAGTACCATAGGTGCACAAGGTCAGGGTCGGCAGGAGGGGTGAAATGCCAAAAATCTAAAACAGTAAATTTAACGTTCACGATTTTTTTGCTGTTTTAATGATCAAAATGGTCAAAATAGCCTATAAAAGGTTTTTTCGTGTTAATAACACATTTTAGAAGCATTATTAGTCCATTTTGACTGCATTATATCACTTTTAACACTAAAAAAATGCAAAAATTTATCAATTTTGGGCGCTTTTTGAGTAAAAAGTACTTAAAAGTACTAATCTGGCGCGAAGCGCCGGAAAAAATTTTGACATTTTTACTGATTTTGATGTCAAAAATGATGCAGAACAAGACCTTTTGCTCAAAATCGCCGGACAGTACCGGTCTAGCTGACCCCTCAGGGGGGTGATACCCCCTCCGCCCCCCTATGTGCATGTGTGTACAGTACTAGTCTCGAATCGTGAACTTTACCTACTGGCAGCAGCAGGCGAATTCTGGAGGGTCCAATGAATGGGGGAGGGGTGGGCAAAACTGCCAAAAATAACGCCAAAAATTCAATTCTACGGGTCCACCGATTTTCGGGGTCCTCCAGATTCTCAAGGGGAGGTGGGCAGGGTGGGTCCAGACCAGACCCCAATCCCATCACAATAACAACAACACCACTTTTAATATTTTTTTGGGCCAAAGTTATGTAGGGGGGGATAATCTGGACGATAAAAACTTCCAGGGGCTTGGTCAATTCAATGCACTTTTGAAGGAAACTTTCGATTTTCATCCAAAAATTTCCAATTTTCATCCATTTCCGCCCTCGTTTTGCCTCATTTTTCGGCACAAAATTTATTATTTCTCCATTCTAGGAAGCCGTTCCAGAAACCCCAAACCCCCACGACTCACTAATCACGACTCACTTCGTATGCACAGTATTTGTCCATTCCGGATGTTCCCTCACAACGTCCCTGTAATTATCCTTCGATACTATGACGCCACCGTAATTATGGGCATACTGTACGATCATGCTAAAATAAAACACACAATATAAATAATAAATAATACAGACAAGAATATAAAAAAAGCTTAAAAACCCGGCTATTCGAAATAATACGTCAAATTACATGATTTATATCCAGGGGCGGATTTAGGAGGGGCGGGGAGGGGCCGGCCGCCCCCCCATTGGCCCAAAATTAAGCCCGCCCAAGTCAGGGTTCCGCCCCCCCCCTTAGGGGTACCGCACTCCCCCTTAGGAAAATCCTAGATCCGCCACTGGTTACATCAACTTACGTACCTACCTAAACCGAATTGTATGCAGATCCGCGCAAAAAATACACTTTATCCAGTGCTATTTAAATTGAATTACACATGCTATGTGTCCCAAAAGTTGCACAAAAACGCCCACAAGTGTCGAAACTTCCTTCTAAGCTAATTATGTACGAATCATTTTTTTATTTAGTACTTAATAAATTATAATTATGACGCTAATTTTATACAGCGGCTGAAAATGTGGTAGCTGGTATACATGATCTTGGGGGCCGCGGGCATACATGTAAGAGGGAGATAGGGGACCCCCCACCTCGCAAGTCGGGCGTCCCCCATTCCGGCCCCCAAAACGAAAAAATTGTTGGCCCCGAGTTTTGAAAAAAATTGAATTTTTCGGCCGTTTTTTTGCCAAAAATGGATGTCATTTATATAACCCCCCCCAATTTAGAGCCCTTACATGCAAGGCCACGGGGGTTTGGGGGTTTGACCCCCCAGAAATTTTTCACCGCCCTCAAAATCCGCGATTTTCCAAAAGTTTCAGTAAAAAGTCGTAGAAAAGGTGCTGTTTTAAGCGTTTATAGCTGTTTATCTGCCCGAAGTGTCAAATTTTCGGTGCTTAGCCGCGTCATATGTCGTATTTGACTATATTTTGTTAAATTTATTCGAATTTATTTATTTTTCTGCAATTGTTTTATATTTTTAAGCCCTAGAGAGATAGAGCATCGTCAGAAACGCCAGAAAAACGATGTTTTTGACGCGTATCCATCATTTTTGAGCCCAAAAAGAAACTTCAAAATTTTATGCACGCCCCCCCCCCGCAGAATTCACATGCTGTGCCTGTCTAGGTATAAGCCCTCGCTGATGGATCCGAGGTTATGTAATGTCGAGCAATTTATGCCTTAAACAATTGTATTTTCAAGCAATTTTCACGTGACAATAGCCAAAAACGCAATTTCCTTCGGCAAAAACCTCCGAGATTTTGCCCATCCCTGACTACAAATTGTCGATTTCACCCCTACCTGGCCAGTCTGACTCTGTGCATCTACACCCAGGCACGTATCTCTGGGGAATGGGGTGGTTGGAACCCCCCCCAAATTCAGAAAAATCGGGAAAATAGGACTTTGTAAGTAATTTTGTACTATTTTTGGCCTTTTTGGGCTTAGTCCCCCCAAAAATTGGTGTTGGTCCACCAAAATAGGAGGGCCAGCTACGTGCCTGTCTATACCATCAGCTATAGGTGCTGGTATTAATATCTTCCCCATGCTGTTATATGGCGTCAGCCCAGAGCTGTGTGCCTGTGAATACGCTAGCACATTACGAACTAACTTATCGTCGTAGCACTGATAAGTGACGCAGCCGTCGGCCGTATGAATTTGCCTACTCGGCGTAAACACGACCAAGCCCCTCTTTTCCATCCAATCCAATAAATACTGATCGGTGATGGGTCGCCTGGGGTTGTCGGGACTTTGGGATTGGCGGGACTGAGGTACGAAAGCCCAGACGCGGTGACCGGATTTTATGAAATGCAAGCAAGCCAATAGCACGCCTCGACACGAAAATACGTGATTTCTTCCGTGCCTTAGAAAAATTACGCCATTGCACAAAAAAAGGTTCCCCAAGTGTAAACTGCGAGTTCCTAGAGTGTAAAGTTTGACTAGGGTATGTAATTAATTGGGCGATTTGGAACCTTTCATTTAAACTACTTCTCGTAAGCCAAATCGGCTCTAAAGTCAGAGAATCGACAGTTCGACTCTCCAGTTTTTAAAGGAGATAAAAAGGTGATTTTATTGTAAAATTAGGTAGGTACGGAAAAAATCGAGCAATTTAGGCAGTTCGAACAAGCCGGCATTGCTTAATGAGGTGATTTTTCTGTTTAAGACGGGCTGTGTAAGAAATAATTAACTGGAATGTGAAAAAATCGTACAAAATGTACTCCGGTCAGTAAAAGATGGTTTTTGGTTCTTTGACATAGAAAAGTGTAAACTGCTTTCTTCTTTATTTATAATCAATAATTAAGATTCATCTAACAATCTGTTTAATTTTTACATATTCCATACATTAGCAATTTACGAAAATATGGAACAAATAAGAAACAGCGATCGATAAAGCTATGACTGGTAAGTTAAAACGACAACTTTGCATAATAATTTCACTCCACAGGCAAATGACAAAAATGGCGAGCATACATTACAAGCGCAGGATATTGGATAGAAATCAAGGAGAAGCACCTAATGACTATAAAATCGTATAAAGAAACTTACTACAGTCGAACTCGGATAAGTGCAACTGCTCGGGATGCCAAAAAAGTTGCACTTAAGCGATGTTGCAATTAAGCAAGGTTGCATTTATAGGGTGTGTCTTATGAAATTTCGAAAAAGGTTGCTCTTATTCGAGGTGTCTCTAGAACAGTGCAAAATCGAAAGCGTCCAAAATTTCCAGTTTTTGGGCTATGGAGAATGTAGTAATTTTTTTGGAACAGCAGCCATTCTTATAACGTAATTATGTATCAATTTTGAACAAAATGCTGAAAAAAATATTGAAAAAAGTAAAATTCAACAATGAGGCATACATAATAATGAAAGAACAACAAAATGATTGGGGAAACACCAGTAACATTCTTGAAAAGCATGATGGTACACGAAAAAATGCGCTTGTTTAGCAGACATTCATCATCTCTAAAAAGTTGTATTCACGCATTGTGAATATGGGTTGGTGGATAAAAAAATGGTTGCACTTAAGCGAGTATTGCAGTTGCCCGAGTTGCATTTATCCGAGGTGCAACCACACGTAAACCATAGGGAGGAAAATCGGGAAATGAAAGTCTGTTGCATGTAACCGAGGTGGCGCCTTATCAGAGTTGCACTTATCCGAGTTCGACTGTATTTGTAAAATCTATGCTTAACAGCTGTGATACACGAAAAGACAGATAAGCCAACATTCTGCACGAGGCACCAGAGTCCGGAAGACAAAACGTATGTTAATTATCTGACATAAGTTCAAAAGCTAACCTCCGATTAGCTAAGCTTAGATTAAATCTGATCAGTACGACAGAAAGCTACATAAACTCGACTTACCTGAGTCAAATAAACTAAGATTAAAATCGGGTTTTATGGTCAAAATAGCCCATCCGGACCACGGTTTTTTTTGTACTCGGCAAAGATTTTTCCCGATGTACAAAGACTTTTCGGGACCGTCTTTGTACATGTACAAAGATTTTTGGGAAGCCAAAAATTGCGAAAAAGGTCTAAAATTCGAAAAAATTTCGGCGCTTCGCGCCGAAATGAGTAATTGTGTGTTCTACATATCTTTATAATGGCAGAAATTGCATTTCAAAAGTAAAAATGTCAAATTTTTCGGCGCTTCGCGCCGTTTTAAGACGATTCTTAGTGATTTTTGCCCTTAGAGACCCAGAAATTAGCTAAAACACACTACGAAAAGTCGAAGAACTCTGTTTTACCACACTAAAATCGCTGCTGTACCATATTATAGTACCCAAAAATTTTGTGTATACAAAATGTACAAAGATTTTTAGGAAGACAAAAACTGTAAAAAGATGTAAAATTCCCACAATTTTTCAGCGCTTCGCTCCGAACTGATAAATTATTTGTCCTATATATCTTTAAAATGACAGAATTTGCATTTAGAATGGAAAAATGTCAACATTTTTCGGCGCTTCGCGCCGTTTTCAGATAATTTTTAGTAATTTTTGGCGTCAGAAACCCAGAAATTAGCTAAAATACATTACCAAAGATCGAAAACCCTGTTTTGCCACACTAAAATCGCTACTGTACTATATTATAGTACACAAAAATTTGCATGTACAAAATGTACAAAGACTTTTGGAGACCATCTTTGTACATGTACAAACGGACCTTGTACAAAAAAAAACACTGATCCGGACTACTGAATATAGCTCGCTATCGTATATTAACTGATCACACTATCCATACTGTAGGCTTACGATCATAACTTATGTAAATGCTCTTCACTTTGTTGAATGTGGGAAAATTCACCGACTCACTCGTGGGGAATTCTTAAAGTCGTCAATAAGACTTGGAAAATCAAACGGAAAATAGAATTAGAAGCAAAGGATGAAAAACAAAAAAACTGCAGTTAAAAAAATTGAAAATAAAATACATATATACATACCTAAATTGATAAAAAAATAACAAAAAAAACAATTATCATACCTTGATGAAACGCATACCTTGTGTTGTAAATCTGAACAGGAATGATTTTCGCATATTCTATATTTCCGATTTACAGCACGATATAAGTTACGCAGTACTTGCTTAATGCTAGCGTTATTAAGGGCGTAACCAGGGGGTCGGTGGGGTCAACTGACCTCCAAAATGGAAAAGATGAAGGAAAAATGCAAAGGGGGAGTATGGAAAAATTGACTGTTTTCAGGTGTGAACTCGCTAATTTTTCCGGCGCTTCGCGCCTGATCTACTGTTTATCCATATTGTTTGTCCTGACCCGCTCGAAACTGCTCAAATTTGAGCTAGGCAAGTAAAATTTGTCAGATTTTTCCGGCGCTTCGCGCCAAATTATTTATTTTCTGCATTATTTTTTCTTGGTAAAACACAAGATTGAAAGGCTTGGTCGATTGAAGGATGATAAATCAGTTATACAGCTAGTTTAAGCAATAGATATGTTTCATATGGGTATGGGAAAGTGTTTTTTGTACAAGCCTCTCTGTACATGTACAAAGATCTCCGGCAGTCTTTGTGCGGGCGAAAAATGTTTTGTACATATATATAATATATAGATATGATTATTAAATAAACGCGTTTTTACATACTACTACAGTCTGTTTCATTCCAAATGGCCTATTTTTGCTATAGAGCTTCTTACTGTACATTTACGATTCAGTTTGTTGCGGCAGTTTGTTAGATTCGTCACATGTTAAGCGAAGCACATTAAACATAATAAGAAGAGTTTAGTAGCAATCAGCCGCTACGAGAGATATTTGAAGAACCCAATTCGTGCAGCGAAAACTAGTACAGTAATAATACCTTTGCGAAAATGGGCCGTTTGGAATGGAACAGACTGTAGATTGTTATCCGTACCCGCACGCTTCCCAAAAGAAAGTATTACTTTGTCCTAAATTTATCAGGTTATATTAGTTCGGCCCGAAACGCCAAAATTTTCATGAGTCTTGGGTTGAAATTACATAAAATTTGACTCAGCAAGTTAAAATAACTTGTGTTACGCAATCAGAAATAATAAAGCGATTGCAAAATGCTGACCTGAATCACACAATAGACACCAATTTGCCTATGAATTCAATGCAACGCAAAGATTAAAGAGTCAATTTTATCTTCAAACGGAAGAAAACAGTGCAAAGTTGTTTAATATTTATGTTTTTCTGCATAAAATCTTTATAAAACAGTAGAGATAGATGTAAATGATGCTTACATCTGTACAAAGATGCTTAAAGGTATATAAATTTTTGAGTGTTTAATGCCCGCGCTTGGAGCTAAATAAAATGTAATTATGATATTTGGCGACAAGTGCCGAAAATTTCTTAAAATTTTGCTAAAAAGTACTCGAAAAATACGTTAAAATTAATATTACTCTGCCTCCAAAAAGCCATTGTACATAGTACAAAGATGGCTCCGGAAATCTTTGTACGAGCCTCAAAATCTTTGTCTCGTACCAAAAAACAGTGGTATGAAATGTAGGAAAAAGTTTTGAAATTTTTACTGTAATTTTTCTTCACCATTGCATAGAGCTCGCCGAGATACGCTGCTTCTATTCTTACGCATCTCATAATGAATCTCGAGATATCAGACGTCAAAAAAATTTTTTTGATCCCCAAAAGTAAAATCCCGCTTACTTCCCTAGTTACAGTTCAGCTATTTACGTTCCATCGTACGCATTTAAAAATTATATTAAAATCTGAAAAATGCTGAGAAAAAAGTGACTCCGCCAAGGCTCGAACTTGGGACCTTCTGCGTGTAAAGCAGACGTGATAACCGCTACACCACGAAGCCTCAATATATGGATCGCTTTGCTCTCACCCAATTCGGCATTTATCGATACAACTCACAAGCTCGAACGCAAGCATTATACACTTATCTTGCTAATTCAAATCTTTATTTCACTATGTCAGATTGCTGAAAATTTCTAGTTAATAATCAAAATTGACATATTTTAAATTGCAATTCATATAGACGAGCATTTCCAGCTTGCTTGGTAGCAGACAGCTACGTCTATCAGAACAAATAGAATAATAAGCCTAAAAAAAGTGCAAAGTAAAGCACATTGAGAAACGCATCCAAGTCAGAGGAGTTAAATCCATACATGGGCAGCTCAAAAATTCTAGGGGGTCCAAAATTTTTCAAAGTCAAAAAGTGCCTGATAATATATGTTAGAGCGAAAAAACACCGTTTTCTCGCGTTTCTCAATGAGAGCTATCCATTAGCATCAAAAAACCGCAGAAAAACAGAAAAAATTCTGAAAATCAATTTCTGGGGGGTCTAGCGGATTTTTTTAGGGGGGGGAGAATGTGAATTCTGGGGGTTTAGATCCCCCGATGCCCATGTTCTGTTATATCTTGTAATCCCAACAAATATTAACGCTTGACGTGCATATCTACAAGCAAGAATATATGCATAGGTACATATAAGGGGTAGGGCAGGGTCGTACTATGAGCATGGTAAAGCACGCTATTATTGGCCCCGGCCAGGCCCCGGCCCCGGCACCGGGGCTAGGCCCCCCGGCCCCGGCCCCGGCTAAAAAGGCGGCCCCGGCACAGCTCTAATATAAATACAAATTATTTTTGAGAAAAACAAAGCTCACGGCGCGTAAAAAACACCTGGAGAATAACTTAATATAAATGACAGGAAAGACAAAATTTTAGCCGAATCCCAATTTACAAAAATTAGGGCTAATACAAATCTAGCATTAAAATCAACGTGTTTTACGACAAGTTTCATGAAAATTATATTTTTACAGAGCGCATAAATCCGGAAACTGAAGTAAAAAAACGGAAAAATGAAAAACGGGTAAAAGCCAGAAAATGATGAGTTTTCAATTTTTGAAAATCTTTGCGGTAAATAAATTTACTACGTTTTTATGATAGTCAAGGCCTCCTAAAATTTCGTATCCCAATTTGAAATCCGTATTTACGGCCACAACGAGAAAATCGTCAGGAAATGAAAAACGGGAATTTAAAAGTTGGAAAAAAGGACAGGGAACAGACAATCCATCAACAATGAATTTTCAAACGAATTGGATCCTCTATGAAAGTTCTAGCATGATTACCACACCTGGGCGTGGGGTGGGGGAGTTTGGGGGTATGCACCTCCCCGAGAAATCAAAATACCCCCCAGAATTCAATTTTTGAAAATTTTTCGTTTTTTCGCAATTTTTTGATGCCAATGGATCGTGCTTGATGAGAAACGTCGAAAAATGGTGTGTTTTACGCCATACCACCATTTTAAGGCCATTTTTTGACCTTCGAAAAATCTTTCACCCCCCCCCCAGAATTTTCTTGCTGCCCACGTATGATTATTACTGATAGCCCTCGAGCCAAATTTTCGTTACAAATCGCCGAAAAATAGAAAATGCACGGCAGACGGAAAAATATAAAATGATGATGGAGAGTGGAAATTTAATATTTTTTATATTCCCATGGCTTATCGTTCTTTTTTTGGACATTTTCAGGCATGTATCTCTAGGGGGAAGGGGAATGAGGGGATTTCGGACCCCCCAAATTTCAGAAAAATCGGAAGAATAGGACTATTTAAACGTTATTTTGTGCTATTTTTGGCCTTTTGGGGCTTAGTCCCCTTCAAAAATTGATGTTGGTCCCCCCAAAATAGGACGGCCAGCTAAGTGCCTGGACATTTTAGCCTTAATCTCGAAAATTCTGAGGTCTAAAAACGAAATTCCGTACCCATGGCCAAAATAAAAAAGAATAGTAATGTAGAAAACGTGGCGGGGCGTACATATGAGAAATGAAAAATGAAATGTTTTATGTTTTATTTGGCTTCATTTCCACTTAAGCTTTTTCGACTCCGATTTTGGCCATAAATACGAAATTTCTAATTGAGGCACAAAATTTTATTAATAAGAAAAGATTACATCTTTCGAGTGTCTGATGTATAAATTTTATTTTTAGTACTAACGTGTGCAGATTTTTCATAATTCATTTTCCAAGAACAAATGCGAAAGTTGAAAATTTTTTCGTTTTTCGCCTTTATTTTACATTTTCCACTTTCGGGGATTTACGTCGTATTTAAATTAGTAGTTGAAATTGAGAATATTTTAAATATAAATTATTTAGTTATAGAAACTTTTAAAAACGAATTTAAGATTGAAAAAATAAGATTTTAACGAGGAATGTTTATAAAGGCCATCTTCCATGAAAAATACAAAAAAATTGAACATTTAGATTGACATTATCCTTTTCCCTGTTCGTTATTCGTCTTTAAGAATTTTCAAGTTCCGATTTTCACTTTACGCTTTAGCTTAGATTATTTATTATTTTATTATTTTATTTTATTATTTTATTATTTTATTTTATTATTTTATTATTTTATTATTTTTATTTTTACTTTTTTCCATTATTTTCATTCTTGCACTTTCTGACTCTTTAAGCATTGTTTTTCATTTTCAGTATCGCGATTCGTTCCTTTTCTTAAAAAACATGCCTTTCGTCCACTATTGAAGATGAGTGAAACGAGTGAAAAATATGTTTTTAAACACGTGTTAAAAATTGAAAATTGAAAAAATGATTTTTTAAATTATTTCAAAATTTTCCAATTTAATTTTGTTTATTTTTTGAAATTTTTTATTTTTTTGATTTTAAAAAATTCAAATTAGGCCTTAAAAATGGCAGGCCCATACCGCAATCAGATCAGCAAACTCCAATTTTTTTCAGCACGTGTCAAATAAAAGCTGTTCGTATTCTTTATTTCCATGCGATATTATGAAGGATCATTTATATAAACGCTTTTATGTAGCTAAAAAATTAAATTAATTAATAATCAAGTATTCAAATTTAGTAAATATGTATTTTATTCAAAGAAATTTAGGCAAAACTTCGAGTACTGAGCAATAGCGTTTTTGACTGATGAACATGTATAAACAGCACACATGGGCGTGGGGGTTGGGGTATGCACCCCCCAGAAGTTGAAATACCCCCCCCCCAGAATTTTGAAATTGTTTTTTTGCTTTTTTTAGCGATTTTTTGATGCCATTGGATAGTGCCTGATGAGAAACGTCGAAAAATGGTGTTTTTTCGCCATACAACCACTTTTAAGACCATTTTTTGACCTTTGAAAATTTTTTCACCCCCCAGAATTTCGGTGCTGCCCACCTATGATCAAGAGGAATTGAATTTCAAATGCAAATTCTGAGAATAAATTTTTTCTTACACGCCTGCTGACGGAATGTTAAGAAAGAGGGAGCAAAAAACTTATATTAGAACAAATAAGAGAACAGGGACTTTCTTTTTTAGCATTAAACATTTAGGACCGCCAGAATTTCGGTGCAGTCAGCGAGTGCATTGGGTCAGACTTTGAGTTTGGGAAAGCACGCAAAAACGCCCAGAAATGTAAGAGGCCTTAGAAAAAAACAAGTTTACGTTTGAAACACGAATTTAAAATCAATTTAAAAGTAACAATTCTATTTAAACCGGTTAAAACCGGTTTAGAATTTAAAAATGACGAATCGAATACGAAGTTAACAAGATTGAAATTTAGAACTCGAGAGTCTGAATAGAAACTGAGCAAACATTAGAGCTTTATGTACATTTTCCACTTAGCCTATATTAATCACCTTTCAGCTTGCTTGTTATTAAATTTTAAAAAAATTAAATAAAATTCAGAAGATTTGATAGCTTCAAATTAAAAAAATTTTTAAATTAAAATCTAATGTGAAACTAAATATTTTGGGCAACTTTTGATCATAGGTTTGAATACTAGAGTTCGAGGCAGGCCTGAATTCAAAATTAAGTGAAGCGATTATATGCCGAATTTTCAAGCCAATAAGACGCCCGCTTATTGCTATGCAGAATGGATATCTTTGAAAAAAATTCGCGACCGCTGCGAAACGCCGCGTCTAAAATAACGTCGCAGCACGACGTTTTTAAACACGTGCGACTAAACAGACAACCAAAAAATAAAACCGCTTCTAGAAGAACAAGGGTCAAAGGTCAAAGGGTCCGGCCAACTGACCACTAGCCGAAAACAGCCGCCCACAACCGGCTGGCATTAACTCGCTTACTTTAAACGGACCAAAAAATAGAGCAAAAGACCGAAAAAGTATAAACAAAACAATTCGCCTTACTGCATGGCCAAATTGCTGCCGTCCAATATCACAGGCCGGAGCATGCCGAAATCGACGTCGTCCAGCGACGTACCTGCCGTCGGCGCTTTAGCGGCGGCGCCGCCGCCGCTCCCCTTCGCCGCCAGCGTCGCTTCGCTATTCGAACGAGCGGCAAGGGCAGCGGCGGCGGCGGCGACTGCCGTCGGCCAGCGACGACGTCGCGATTTCAACCGCTGAAGGTTTTGCGTTTAACCCGTCAGTTTGATGCTTCAGTTGGGCCTTATCATTAAAAGATAATCTGGGCGATACTAATAGTCGCGTCGCGATATCGGCGCTTTGGCCCGGCGAATGAGCGGCGGCCGCCATCGCGTCGCGCGCCTTCTTCGATTCTCGCAATAGAATGACGTCATCAACGGATGACGTCATCGGATAATTGGCTAAGGAAGAATCGGGGCGAGATTCGGTTTGACGAATCGTCGCGGAGCGCGTCTCGCGCCGATTTATCGATTCGTCGTCCGACGCGCTAGTCGGCAGCTCCGCCGCGCGTTCCTGATTGGCCGCGTCGCGCTCCGACCGACGAATCGCTTCCGATGCCCGATCAGCGTCGGCCGCCTCCATTGCAGATTGCCATATCGCCCATTGCAATTGGTCCACTATTTCATCCGGTCTAACGCCGCCAATCGGCGGTCGTTTATCGCTCGGCGACGCGACAGCGGCGTCGACGCCGACCGACGGCGGCGGCGCGACGCCGTCGCGGCTGGTCGACGCGCTATTGGTCGGTTCGATTTCGCGTTTCGACGAATCGTCGCTAGACGCGACGCCGTAGCCGCTCGTCGACGCGATATTGCTTGGTTCGACTTCGCGTCGCGACGAATCGTCGCTCGACGCGACGCGCGGCGTGACGATGTTGGCGGCGTTGCCGTCGAACGTCGGCGACGCTTGCACTCCCGGTCCGTCGTCCGAATCGTCAAAATCGATCAAATCAACGCAATCGTCGTCGTTCAGAACTGCGGGATATTATTTATTTCAATTTAAAAGCTTGAAAACTTAAAATTAAAAAACAAAGTTTAAATTGATAGGCTAAAATTTAGAATTCAAATTTTATAAATTTTGATTTAAAATTTCGAAAAATTAAGCGAGAAAAGGTTCAAAAATTATATTGATGCCTATTTTTAGCATTGTTTTACAGTTCTATTTATTATTATTACTTCTTTAGTGTTTTGTATTTCATTTGATATTTATAGTTTTGTTTTTATTTCACAAAATTTTATATTTACCATACTTTAGTATGTATTTTATATTTCAATTTCGTAATGTATTATAGTTTCATATGCATATAGATGTAACGGCTGGAAATTTGGGGTCCTCAGCCATTTTTTGGAGGAGAATGTAAAGACCATACATGATCTTGGGGGGTTTGGGGGGGTTTCGTCCTCCGCAGAATCATTTTTCACCCCCGCAAAAAATTTTTCACCCCCCCCAGAATTGGCGATTTTTCAAAAGTTTCCTAAACTTACTTGAAAATTGGTAGAAAAAGAGTCTTTTTTAAGGGTTTTTGGCTATCTATTTGCTCAAAATCGCCAAATTTTCGGCGCTTCGAGCCATATATTCATGTTTTAAGCGATATATTGGTCAATTTATTCGACTTTTTCAGAAATTTTTTCCATGATTTCATGCTCTAGAAGGATAGAGTATCGACAGAAACGTCAAAAAAACGATGTTTTTCAACGCGTACCGGCCATTTTTGGGCCCAAAAAGGCACTTTAGGTTTTCAACCCCCCCAGAATTCCCATACTGTGCATGTATGGTAAAGACCTCCAATTTTTGGCTAAAAATGGTCGAAACATTCGATTTTTTCCAAAAAACGGAGAGGCAGGTCAAAAAATTTGTCTGGCTTTGGAGAGATATGTAAGGGGAAGGGGTCGACCGACTTAGGGTGGGGGATCGCCCATCCCCCTTTATACATTTATGCATATATTATATTTATATGTATATAGTTTTATATTTATTTTATCCATTTTACATCTTACATTTTTTAATATGTTTTATCATTCAGAATAGGTACTTATTTAGAAAATTATTTCTGAAAAGTTCGCTTAAATCGGATTTTGTTACACAGCGAAAAAAGGACCGCTTAATTACGTAATATTATACGAATAAACAAAAAATGGAGGAAAGTGTATTTATGCATAAGAACAGAAAGCTGGTTAAAGATTTAACACATTAAAAAGTAAAAAACCGAAATTGAATAATTTGAAAGACATTGAAATCAAAAAAATTGAAAAATGTTTGAATAGTTTTCCAAAGACTTAATACTCAGAAAATTTAAATATAAATTA
Source organism: Mermis nigrescens (assembly GCA_036768485.1). Taxonomy (NCBI): domain Eukaryota; kingdom Metazoa; phylum Nematoda; class Enoplea; order Mermithida; family Mermithidae; genus Mermis; species Mermis nigrescens. The sequence continues at coordinate 1,846,427 of JAVLUZ010000341.1, forward strand.
AAAGACAAATATTTTCCAGTTTTTTATATCAAACCAGCAGGAACATCAAGTAAAAAAGCCTCCTTTTAACTTAAACTGAGAAAATTAAAGTCAGAGAATTAAATTACACTTAAATGCTTGAATTAAATTTTAATAAATTATGAAAGAATAAATACACTAAATAAGATGATTAAAAACTGGGAATACTTTACCCTAAAGAATGCTAAATTAAATAATGAACCCTTTTCATTTTGATGGCATTCCGCTTTACACCGCAATTTACACGCTTTACAGCTTTACGACAGCGAAGCTCATTTTGTCAGAACGAAGTTCCCCCCTCACCCAAAGTCGGCCGTTCCCCCACCTTCCCAAAGTCAAAAAATGTTTGGCCCCCCGATTTTCGGCGAAAACATGATTTTTTTTACAATCTTTATGTGCTTTTTTGCCAATTTCGGCCTAGGGGAAGCATTTACCCCCTACCCTTAAAAATGGACGGGAATCCCGTGACCAAAATTTTGAGCCCTCAAATTTATGTTTACTGGTCTATTCACAAAGTTACGTGATGAGAGCAAGCGTGATGAATCGCTACACTACTTAGATATACATACGCAGAATTGAACGGTGCAGGCACGTAGCTGGCCGTCCTATTGGGGGCAAGACCAATTTCGGGGGGACTAAACCCAAAAAGGCCAGAAAATAGCACAAAATAACGTTTAAAAAGTCCCATTTTTCCGATTTTTCTGAATTTTGAGGGGGTCCGAACCGCCCCATTCCCCCCAGAGATACGTGCCGTTTACACTTTTGTCAAATTTTACTTTACACTTTAGGTCACTTTACACAATTACAAATGAAAATTTGTAAGGATAAACAAGCAGTAGACTAATGTAAGGAACACAAAATAATTAATCAGTGGCATAAACGCAATTGGATTAGCAAAGTGATCCATCGATAAGCCTCAGCATGACCAAAATTTCAGGCATTAACACGCGTTCGAATCCGGGCCAAAACTTTTTCGACTTCATCAAGTCATTTTATTGAATTTTCATTTGCCAAAAAATTTTTGAACGGGTAAAAATTTTGTCTAATTTCAATTCTGCTGAATGTTGTAATGCTAATTTTTAAATTTTTTGGCTTTCTCGAAAATTTCTCTACAAAGCCGCTAATTTTTTCCAGTTGTTTTTCAAATTGAAAATTATCAAATCTCAAAATGTCTTAAAAATTATGAAATTTAAAATTTTCGAATTTGGAGAATTTAAAAATTTCTGCGAAAAAATAATTAAGTCCGGCGGTCCATATTTCGCCAGGATATACATATTTGTTAAAGAGTCAAAATTTTCGGTAAACTGAACGCGATGACCAAAGCCCGAGGATTACTGTAGACTACAGTAATACTCGGCGCTCGCTCTCGCTTACTGATCATCGAATCGTTCTTTTTCGGTTCCAAATTCAACGCGAAATCGTCGCGCGGCGGCGCGACGCCGCCGCAATAGTAGAGCCATTGCAGCAAGGAACGCAAAGCGTACGAGTTGTAAAGCGAATAGGTCGACCATTGTAAACAGGGCGTCTTTTTTAGCATCAGCTGGAATTCGCGTCTAACGGCGTCGTCGTCGATCGGATCGAGCAACGGGGGCCATGTTAAATTTTTATTCAATTCGCTGACGTAAGAGCCTGGGAATATTAATTAATTAATTAATTAATATTGATAATTAATCAATTAATTAATATTGGACCAGGTGCAATTAGTTTCATTTTGCCGTGTGAGTCAGAAGCGAAATTGCTAATTAAGGCCAGTTTTGTTGGCACTACAGTATGACTTAGAAATTAAAATTCCATTTATTTAATTATTTATTTATTATAATTCAATTTTTTCCAAAATATTTAGATCGGAAGCGGGGCTTTTTTATTCGTTAAAAGCGACCGCGCGACTTACTCGCGTAAGCGACCGCATCGCTCGCGCCTTGCAGCTCGAGCGTACGCGCCGCGACTAAGACGCGCGACGGCGTCGCAGGACTGTCGACGACGTCGTCGCGATTTAGTTTGATGCGAATTTTGAACGCACGTTCCAAGCTGCGCCACCATATGCCGTCTTTGTCAGTCAAAATGGCCTCCAAGTCGGCGCATACATTTTCGGTCGAGCGCGATTGGGGTGAAAAGCATGCGATTAAGTAAGCCTAAAACAGGGATCATGCTCACACATGGGCGTGAGGGGGTTATGGGGTTCGTAATTCCAGTAGTTGAAACTCCCAAAAGTACAAATCCCCAATTACTGCAGACCCCCTCCCCAGAATTCTATTTTTAGTAACATTTTTGGCAATTTTACCCATCCTGCCACCCCCCCCCAGAATTTTCTTGCTGCCCACGTATGATCGTGCTCAAAATTTTCAATTTTCAGCGAGAGCCATTTTTGTAAAAGACCAAATGATTAAAAAACCATTTTTCATTTTTGGCGAAAAACTTTCTTGAACTTTTAGGCCAGTCGCACATTCAGAAGATTTTGCTCTAAAAACTGGCAGAAAACGCGGTATTTATAAATAATATAAAAAACATAAAAATGGTTGTAAAACGACATGTTCTCCTCCGACTTGAAAAGCATGATAAATCCTGCAGGTGGGGTGTGAAATTTCAATTTTTTCCTAAAATACTTTTTTCTGACTAAAAACGATGGATATGTGTCAAAAACATTATTTTTGGCATCTATGACGATGTTCTATTTTTCTAGAAAGCAAAAACACAAAAAAATCAAACAAATCCAACGAAATACGCTCAAAAAACGAATAGATGGCGGCAAAGCCGTTGGCGTCGCTGTGTAAGGGATTGCGGGACTATTTCGGGTCCCCCAAAATTTTGAAAGTACGATTATTTCTTACGAGGGTCCCCAAAGAAAAAAATGGAAAATTCTTGAAAGTTCTAATCTCATCGTCACGTTTAACCAAATAAGTTTCACGTTTTCGGGCGCTTCGTGCGCATTTATTACTTTACAACATACTTGTAATATAATTCAAGTAAGTTAAATGTTTAAATTTTTCCACTGCTTAGATCTCGCAGTTAAAAGTTCAAAAACACCATTATTTTTGCCCATCTACGAGTATATACCTACTTGTTGAGATACTCGAATTCAGAATTTTTGTCCTCCAAATTCAGAAGGCCAGCCACGCCATAAAGTCAGCCGCCCTCCATCCCCTAAAGCCAGGAAATTTTTGACCCCTGACTCCCCTCCGATTTGAAAAAAATCGAATATTTTGGCCGTTGTTAGGTGTTTTTGGCCGTTTTTGGCCAAAGCGAATATCAGTAGTTACCCATACATGTAACAACTCGAAATTGGGGGAAGTCTGGGCCATTTTAAGGGGGAGGGGGTAAATGACCACCAATTTTTGGCCAAAAATTAGTCAAAAACGCCTACAAACGACCTGAAAATCCGAGTTTTCCCAAAAATCGGGGGGGGGTCGGAAATTTTCTAGCTTTGGGGTTGGGGGGTACGTCCGACTTTGCGTGGGCGATCCCCCATTCCTCCTCTTACATGTATGCATTTACTTCCTCTCCGCAATTTCGAGCCGTTGCATGTATGAGCTACGCCCCTGTGCGAAGCGCCCATAATTTGATAGTTTTGAGCAAGCGAATAGCTAAAAATACTTGAAACAGCACCCTTTCTGCGATTTTCTTTGGAAAACTACGAATTCTGGCGGGTTGAGAAATTTCTAGGGGTGAAAAAAAACCTTTCTTGAGGGGTGTACATCCCTCCAACCCGCACCTAACCACCCATCTCAACGCGACATTTGAGATTTTTCATGTCCGTCCTAAACATTTTTGCAAAAAAATCGATTTTAGAGTCTCTTACAGCATTTTTACTTAAAAAATGGTTCGTGCGTGACCCCAACTTAAATACTCGACAGTAGCCCACATCCAAAATTTTAAACTTTGGCCCCAATAATAAGGTCGATATTGACCTTGGCGTCCTCTGCGTCATCGATATAGGCGCTCTTGACCGTAATCCATTTCGGTACTTTGCCTTCATTTTGCAACGAGTACGACGATTCGTCCGATGTGTCAAAATCGGCCCGTACGTCGAATAATTCGCTAGCTGCCACAAGCATTAGTTCCTGGTCGTTTATTGGGTAATCCAGGTCGACGAATACGATAAACGATCGCTCATACATTTTATACTCAGCTCTCTCCAGCAGTAATTCAAAATTTAAACTTTTTAAAGTAGAGTACTTTTTAATGAGTTTGATTTCTTTCTTGTAAGTATTAGTTATTTCATTTTGTTGAACAAATGAGACCTAAGAATTAAGAATAAGACGAACAGTCGCGTTTTTCCTATGTAGGACATGGCTAAAAATTGGTATACTAGCAAAGAAACATGCTCCGATGGAACAAAAAGGACGAATACACTTGGAATTATGCATCATTAAGGACATAAAAGGATGGGACCAGGAAAAAGTTACCTATGTATGCCTGTGAAAGTTGTAAGAATCTATAAAAAATAGGACTTCCGCTGGAAAATGCAAAAAGTCGTAGCATACTCTGCGGCCTGCAGAAGAAAGTTGCACCTCCGACGTAAAAATAGATAACATGAGCAGGTTTTTGTTAAAAGAGAAGCGATCACTAATCGAAAAACGACATAGTGAACATTCTTACGCTAGCATGGCACGCAATAAAGGCAGCTATTAACAAGATGGTATGCTTGCATCGTTGTTTTTTTGTACGAGACAAAGATTTTGGAGGCTCGCACAAAGATTTTCAGAGCCATCTTTGTACAATGTACAAAAACTTTTTGGGGCAAAGTAATAGTAATTTTAACGCTTTTTTGAGTATTTTTTAGCTAAATTTCAGAAAACTTTTTGACGCTTCGCGCCGAATATCATATATACTTACATTGTATTTAACTCCAAGCGGGGGCATTAAACACTCAAAAATCTTTATTTAACCATCTTTGTACAGATTTAAGCATGTTTTAAATCTATCTCTAATGTTTTATAAAAAGAACTATTAAACAACTTTGCACCGTTTTCTGCCGTTTAAAGATAAAATTGACTTTTTTATCTTCGCGTTGCATCAAATTCATGAGCAGATCGGTGTCTATTAAAAGATTCAGTCAGCATATTGCAATCGCTGTATCATTTCAGATTGTGTAACACAAGTTATTTTAGTTATTTTAGCTTTCTGAGTCAAATTTTATGTGTGAATTCAACCCAAGACTCATAAAAATTTCGGCGCTTCGTGTAGAACTAATATAAGCATCTGAATTTAGGACAAGGTAGCAATTTTTGTGAAGCGTGCAAGTCATGGATAACAATCTAGTAGTATGTATAAATGTGTATATTTTATAGTATATCTATACATTATACGTACAAAATTTTTTCGCTCGACAGGTTTTTCCGGAGATCTTCGTACATGTTAAATATTGAAAGAAAAATCTGATATTGATAAGAAACTAAATCGGTTATTAAAACACATGAAAGCTTCCTTATTATCTCTTTTTCTAAGAACGTGAATAACGTTTTGTGAAGGCACGCTTTTTTAGAAGCCGCAGAATATACTTAGATTTTTTGCATTTTTCAACGGAAGTTATATTTTTAGTAGATTTTACAACTTTCACAGACGTACATAGGTAACTTTTCCCTAAACAACTCCTTTTATGTCCTTAATGATGCATAATTCCAAGTGAATTCATCCTTTTTGTTCCATCGGAGCATTTTTCATTGCTACATAGTATCCTACATTTAATTAGCATGATTTTATTGAACAAGTCAGTAAGCACATGCAGTAGCATGTTACAATAACGACAGCACTTCAAAAATGCGGAAACAATATTAGTCTGAACATCTGAATTATCTTTTTTAAAGAAGACAACCTTACATAATTTAAACAGAGCCAATGTTTTCAGCATAAATTTTACCGAACTACTTGGTGTAAGGAACACTTACATTCAGATTTTTAATCCTAATGCTCCATAAAACATTTAAAAAATTAAGCTTTTGCAATCCTCTTGAACTAAAGTTAATTTTCAGTGTAAACTTTACACAACTACTGGTTGTAAAGAAAATATACTGTCTTATTCGTAATCCTGACCTTTTGGGACATATTTTGAAAAAATTCACGCTTAGCAGCGCTCCGGAAGTACAATAAATTTGTAGTGTGAACGAAACACATCAAAAATAAACGAATTGTTTAGACATTACACAACTACTGGGTGTAGGGAAGACTAACAGTCAGATTCGTAATTCAGACGTCACATAGTACATTTTGAAAAAAGTACGCTTCCGTAACGCAGTAGAACTTAGACTAACTTACAGTGTAAACTTTAAACAACCCCCGAGCGTAAGGAACATTTTAGTCGGATTCGTAATTCTGATTGATATTTTGATCAATATTTATGAAAAACTTCACTCTCCACAATGATCCGCAGACAAATAAATATTATTTGCTGTGACGTATACACCTAACGAAGTATATACTTTATTTTGATTCTATTTGACTTATTCCGACTTCTAAACAATGAAATTGTAGATCAAAGAAAAGGTACAAAAACGTATTTTTCCACCATCCACCACACTGTAAACTTTGAAAATCTGAACCTTACTTTCCATTGAGTGTGAGGAAATTCGGTTTGGGCCAGTTTGTAGCCCTTGATTCGTATAACGTTCATGTGCGGAAGACTTCTGTTCCGCAAAATATTTGATATAGACCGATCAAAAAAGGAAAAAAATGTTATTTTCACCCAATGTTACACCCCTGATTTCGAGCTTTACACAACATACGTGGGCAGCAAAAAATTTGGGGTGCAAGATTTTTTGAAAGTCAAAAAATGGCCTTAAAAATGGTTGTAGGGCAATAAAAACACCATTTTTCGACGTTTCTCATCAAGCACTATCCATTGACATCAAAAATTTTAAAAAAAACGAAAAAAATTTTTTCAAAAATTGAATTCTGGGGGGGGGTATTTTGATTTCGGGGGGGGTATTTTTGGTTTCTGGGGGGTGCATACCCCGCAAACCCCCCCCACGCCCAGGTGTGTTACACAACCGAAATAACTCGATATTAGGTTTTTTCAAACGAGATTTACTGTGATGAGTAGTCCTTGGAACGTACTATAATTTCATTCTATTGAATTTGTCCCAACGTACAGCATAGACGCAGAAGTGGGCCTTTAGACTGAACGCTGACTGTCTTATTAATTAAGGAGAAAAGCGATGCCTTACCTGAACCGAAGTCAGGCAAACTTAGCTCTATTTCGCAACTAATTTACGGGCATTCGTGTAGCTGGTTCACATATGTATTAACATTGTCATATTATAAGGGCGTATGTGTGCAGTCGGTAGCATCTGAGGAAACGAGAGAAAGTTGCTGGCAGTCGGATTTGAAACGTGGACCTCTTGCTCTAAAGTTCAGAACCATAACCAATTGACTAACACTGGTTAATTTCCATACAGATTGCAAGGTATTTCTAATCTTTTGCTGATTTACCAGCAGATTAGGCTTAGGCTTAGTATCATGGACTAACCAAAATGTTAGTGCCAGCCTTTAAAATAATCAATCAATCAAATCAAAATTGATCCGTCATTGATGAAAGTAAATAAATAAATGAAATGCTACATAAGAAATATAGTATAATTGCTTAAATAATATTACGATAATATTTGATGGACGCGGACATGTAAAGGCAAACAAAGAATGCGCTTAATTACGGCCCTTGAGAAAATTGGCAAACTCAGGTTGTTTCAATCGTATCATAAAAACTTCCGAGTTAGGAGCTTGAATAACTTGCTCAGGCAAAGAAATCCACAAAGAAACCACACGATAACAAAAATCGTATTTTCTGATATTCAAATTCGATTTGTTAATTGTTTACGAGAGTTTACTGCACGATTTGACAGCATATTGAAGCTAAAAGATTCTTCAAAAGGCAATGTCTGAAAATTGACGATAGAATAGACCATGCTTAAATCAAAGTGAAGCCGCCGGAGTTCTAAGCGTTCAAGACACAGTTCTTTCAATCTAAAATCATAAGATAACGTTTTATCACTAAATAACCGTTTGGTAAACCTTTGTTGTACATTTTCGACTAAATTAATGTCCTTATTGAGATAAAGGTTCCAAACCACAGTACTATATTCAAGAATAGGTCTGAGATAAGTTTTGAAAACCTCGATCAGCATGGCTTTATTTCTTGGAATAAAAGTCCGAAAAATAAAGTTCGAGATTCTCATCGATTTTTTCTCTATATATTCACAATGCACACTAGATTTCTAATTTTTTGATATCAAAACACCAAGGTCCTTCATCTCAGTCACATCTTTTGGTATCTGAAAATTATCAATTTTGTAACAAAACTTTGGGTTCGACCTTCCCATCTGTAAAACAAAACATTTACTCAATGAGATCTCCAGCTGCCAGTTATCAGCCCAACCTTGGATGTACGTCAAATCATTTTGTAAATCAATAAAGTTCAAAGCAAGGTTTGAAATCTTAGCATCATCAGCAAAAAGGGAGATAGAAGTGGTAGTTTGGCGGTCACACAAATCATTTATGTAGGGTATGGGTAAAATCCGGAACCAGGACCAGGACCAGACTCAGGACAAATGGGTAAAATCCGGACAAACAATCAGGACAATGTATTAGATATGTAGGGTCGGACTCACACCTGGGCGTGGGGGTTTGGGGTATGCACCCCCAGAAACCAAAATACCCCCCAGAATTCAATTTTTAAAAATTTTTTCGTTTTTTCGCAATTTTTTTGATGCCAATGGATAGTGCTCTATGAGAAACGTCGAAAAATGGTGTTTTTTCGCCCCCCAGAATTTTCTTGCTGCCCACGTATGGTCGGACTGGCCAAGACCAGCCCAATTTGTCTGGTCCTGGCCAGTCCGACTCTGCATATCTAATACATTGTCCTGATCTTTTTCATTGTCCTGATTGTTTGTCCGGATTTTACCCATTTGTCCTGAGTCCGGTCCTGGTCCTGGTCCTGGTCCTGATTGATTGTCCGGATTTTACCCATTTTGTCTGGTCCTGGTCCTGGTCCTGGTTCCGGATTTTACCTTTTCCCATTTATGTAAAGCAAAAATATTGTAGGGCCTAAAACACTGTCTTTGGGAAGCCTAAGTAATGGGATGCGACGCGAGTTGCATCCCATTACTTAGGCTTATTTTAAACGCTGGCATTAACATTTTGGTCAGTCAGTCACATGAATCTACAAAAACAATCCAAGCACTGCCTTATTTGTTTTCGACCTGACTCAATCCGAACCAGATAAGTGACAGCTTTCACCGGACACTACTTGCTGTATACGTACTTATAACGCGGCTATCTTAATACATATGTGAATCAGCTACACCAATGCCAATTTACGATAATAGCCAAAACTAGAAGAAATCGGCACAAAGCGCCGAATTTTTTGTGTATTCTCAAAAAATTGTCGCAGAGCAACATTACGCAACAGCATAGCTCCATTTCAAAAAATTAAATATTTCCTGTAGGGGCTTTTCCACCCTTTTCCCCCTCTGACTACGGCAGTGGGTGTGGTTCGCATTGTGAACCAGATCGCTAGGAAAAAGCGGCGCTTACTACAGGCGAAGGAAGCAGTGTTGCCAGGTCCTTAAATTCAGATTCTCCTGCAGAGAGGTAAAATTGGGGAAAAATTCTCCTGCAATTCTCCTGTATTCAATTCTCTGCTGTACAAGCAGGAAAGCTTGTACAGCAGATCTACAATTGTATGTACACATGCATATCAAGCATGCTCAGGCCAATTTACCTTGGTTCACCCAACTATTTTATTCTGATCTCTTGCCTGTTAATCCTAAGGACACTCAAGGCTAAATAATGAACATTAATTCTCTCACAAAAAGCTCATGGAGCATATCTGCATTATACAGGCAGATGCAAAAATATGGAAGACTAATGCTGCACCACAAAGTATAACATTTTATTCAACATCAACAGCTGACAAACATTCAATAACAGATTCCTGATCTTCATCAGGATATACTGCTCAAGGGCCTAAGCTAAAGAGGTTCGCATTGTTTACAATACACATTATTCGAAAAAACAGTTTCTGTGCTTAAAACAGTGACCGCCAATTTTCAGTTGCACTTACATCATCAAAAATTTCTGAAAAGAGCCCTGTTTGTTTGCAATGTCTTTTGAAAAAATAAATAATACTTTATTACTAATTGTATGTACTTCAGTAGCAAGCAAATCCTTACGTTTTGAAATATATCAAAAAAATGTTTATAGGCGCTTTGCAGACACCGTTTTTTTCCCAGCGATTTGGTTGACATTATAGACCGAACCCAAAATTTTTTTCCACTTTTTCTGACTTTTTTCCACATTTTTTGGGAGGTCTAAAAACGTTCAAAATAGAGCGCCTGTGTTGAAAAATCAGTGTTTCTACATGGAAAATTTTATGTACACATGCAATAGCGGTGTTTGATGCACTTTTTGTATAAAAATTTCGCGCTCTACAAGAATATCACGATAAGTAACGTTATTTATGTTGAAACTTAATTTCCTTCCTTCAGTAAAGCATTTTAGCCAATTCTGAAGTCGTTTTTGACAATTAAAATTATAATTTATCAAATGGCGCGAAGCGCTAGAAAATTTTGAAATTTTAGCTCAAAAACTGTGCAGAAGGTGAGGATTTTCAATCGTACTGGAGTTCTAGGACCAGATTATCGATAAAAATGCTGCAATTGGCGCCGCGCTGGCTCAAACATCAATCACAAGTAAGAATTAAATCAATTTGGCGCGAAGCGCCGAAAATTTTTTGTAGTTTCACTTCTCTAAAACGCATTTTTGCATTAAAAAACTAACTGAATCCGTGCAGAAGATAAGGATTTTCAATCGTAGTAAAGTTCTAGATCAAATTTTCGATAAAAATGCTGCAGTTGACGCTGGCTCAAATATTAATAACAACAAAAAATAAACCAATTCGCACGAAGCGCCAAAAAATTTTTGTAGTTCCCTTCTCTAAAACGCATTTTTGCATTAAAAAAACTAACTGAATCCGTGCAGAAAATAAGGATTTTCAATCGTAGTAAAGTTCTAGATCAAATTGTCGATGAAAATGCTGCAGTTGACGCTGGCGCTGGCTCAAATATTAAAAACAAAAAAGAATTAAATCAATTCCGGCGCGAAGCGCCGAAAAATTTTTGTAGTTTTACTTCTCTAAAACGCATTTTTGCATTACAAAAACTAACCGAATCCGTGCAGAATATAGGGATTTTCAATCGTTGTGAAGTTCTAGACCAGATTTTCGATAAAAATTCTGCAATTGGAGTGGCGCGGCTTAAGGATTACTAATAAGTAAGAATTTAATCAATTCGGGGCGAAGCGCCGAAAAATTTTTGAAGTTTTAACTCTCTAAAACGCATTTTTAACATTACAAAAAGTTTCCACAAATGCCAACCAAGCCCAAAAATTTTTTCCATTTCCCAAAATTTTGGTTGACAAATAGACCAAAAAGTGGAAAAAACGGTGTTTGCAAACGTCTATGAAACTGATAAAAACAATTAGACGGTGTGTAAAGCTATGTATTTCTGCACTTCGTGATATTAAGTGAATAAATAAATGAATGAATGAATGATTTACTACGGAAGCATGAAACTTATATGGATATAATGAATGAATGAATGATTTACTACAGAAGCACGAAACTTATTTGGATATAGTTATAACTTAACACTTAGGTCTTACAACAACAACAACAATTTATTCGCTAAGTCGAAAGAAAATATTAACATACATGGATAAGACGAATGAACGAAAATGAAAATACATGAAAGACAAAACAAATTAAGTATGACGAAGCAGGGTAAACGTAAAGGCAATAGGAAAAACTGCTCTTACTTACGCCCCTTTAAGAAATTTAGAAAGGTTTAATCTTTTAAGTTTAGTCAGAAAAACGTGTCTATTTGGAGCACTTATAATCAGTTCAGGTAGAGAGTTCCAGATATGAATTATTCGATTGCAAAAATCAAATTTTCTGCAATTTTTATTTACATGATTGACGAGAAGTTTACAAGAATTTGCTGCTCGATTAGAATTTAAATTAATTGTGAAGAAATCCTTGAAAAGGAAGAGCTTGACATTAAATAATAGAAAAGGCTAATGTTAGATCGTTGGCGCCTTAGTTCAAGAGTGTCCAGACCAAGTTCGTGTAATCTTGCAGCATATGTCAAATTTTTATCACTAAAAATTCGTTTCGTAAATCTTCTTTGAACCTGTTCGACGGAGGTGATATCACACAGCAGGTAAGGACTCCACGAAACACAGCAATATTCAAGCACTGGTCGAACGTAAGTAATGAAGGCCTTGACAAGTAAAAATCTGTCTTTAGAAATAAAACTACGCAAGATAATTATAACTTAAATTTAAAAAAATAGTTATAACCACACCTGGGCGTGGGGTTAGGTGGGGGGTATGCACCCCCCCAGAAACCAAAATACCCCCCCCCCAGAAATCAAAAATACCCCCCCCAGAAATCAAAATACCCCCCAGAATTCAATTTTTGAAAATTTTTTTCGTTTTTTTCGCAATTTTTTGATGCCAATGGATAGTGCTTGATGAGAAACGTCGAAAAATGGTGTTTTTATCGCCATACCACCATTTTTAAGGCCATTTTTCGACCTTCAAAAAAATCTTGCACCCCCCCCCCCAGAATTTTCTTGCTGCCCACGTATGGTTATAACTTAACACTTAGGTCTTAAACTATGAACGAAATAAAGTCTTAATGTGAAGCAACTAACTAACTACAGTAAGTACAGTAAGGAGGTTAATGTATATCATTATAACATGCTGTTTAAGTTTTAAAAATTCTCCTGAATTCTCCTAGATTTTCAGGATTCTCCTGAATTCTCCTGACATTTTAAAATTCTCCTGCATTCTCCTGCATGTTTACAACTTCTCCTGAAAAGCCCATTCTCCTGCTCCTGCTTCTGAAAATTTTAGACTCTCCTGCACCTGGCAACCCTGGAAGGAAGACAGAGCGAGAGCAATGAGTCGGTCTTGCCACAGTAAACAAGCAAATTGACATTTCTACAATATTTAATACCTAGCTCATCATCCTACTGATTTTTATACACTAACTTACAAGTCGCTGCAGATTAAAATCTTCTTTTCGGACGCCGGTCGTACCATATTACCAGTGTCAAGCACACACCTGGGCGTGGGGGGGGGGGGGGTTTGGGGGTAATGCAGCCCCCCAGAAACCAAAATACCCCCCTAGAAATCAAAATACCCCCCCCCCCCAGAATTCAATTTTTTGAAATTTTTTTTCGCAATTTTTTGATGCCAAAAGGATATCAAAAATGAGAAACGTCGAAAAATGGTGTTTTTATCGCCATACCACCATTTTTAAGGCCATTTTTCGACCTTGAAAAAAATCTTACCCCCCCCAGAATTTTCTTGCTGCCCACGTATGGTCAAGCAGGTTTTAAACAGCATCTATGATAATAAGGTGACTGATTGCGATTATGATTGATCTGATACATTTGCACCGTAATCGTCGGTTTACTGTCAGTAGTATACCTGGGCGTGGGGGGTACGCAATTCCCCCTCCCCCGAGAAAGCAAAATACCTCACCCCAGAAATCAAAACACCCCCCCCCCCCAGAATTAAAATTTTTAAAAATTTTTTCGTTTTTTTTCGCAACTTTTTGATGCCAATAGATAGTGCTCAATGAGAAACATCGGAAAATGGTGTTTTTTCGCCATACCACCACTGTTAAGGCCATTTTTGACCTTTGAAATATGTATCTTGTACCCCACAGAATTTTCTTGCTTCCCACGTATGGTCGGTAGTCTTAAAATTTATGCCATAATTTATGTGAAACAGACTATAAATGTAAAAGGAATGCTCGCGTATCTGCCGTGATCTCGTCAATTTCTTATCAACAATTTCGGCTCATTGTATTATAATTCGGTTCACACGATTCTGTTGCCATTTGTGTGGGTTACTCAGTTCGCCAGCGAACGTCATATTGATTTTGTACATATTATCGTGTTTGCATCACCTTCCGGCAGTCTGTTTACGCAGCCTTACTGCGAAACACACCTGGGCGTGGGGTGGCGGGGGGAGGGGGTTGGGGAGAAACCAAAATACCCCCCCGCAGAATTCAATTTTTAAAATTTTTTTTCGTTTTTTTCGCAATTTTTTGATGCGAATGGATAGTGCTTGATGAGAAACGTCGAAAAATTGTTTTTATCGCCATACCACCATTTTAAAGGCCATTTTTTGACCTTCAAGAAATCTTGCACCCCCCAGAATTCTCTTGCTGCCCACGTATGCTGCGACATGTTATTCGGCTGTGCTTAACAAACACGGGCAACCAAATTCTGGAGAGTTCGATGAAATAAAATCGTCAAGAAATAGCGTCAGATTAAATTCCATGGGTTTATTGATTTTGGGGGATTCTCAAGAGAGTCCAGTCCATAGGTGGGCAGCACCGAAACTCTGGGGAGAAGGGGTACAAGATTTTTCAAAGGTAAAAAATGGCCTTAAAAATGATGGTATGGCGTAAAAAACACCCTTTTTCGATGTTTCTCATAAAACACTATCCATTGGCATGATAAAATTGCGAAAAAACTGAAAAAATTTTTAGAAATTGAATTCTTGGGGGGTCTTTTGATTTCTGAGGAAGTTTAGTTTCTCGGGGCCGGGAGGGGGCATACCAGGTGTGGTCCAGTCCAGTCCATAGGTGGGCAGCACCGAAACTCTGGATAGGGGATGCAAAGGTCAAAAATGGTTGTATGGAGAAAAACACTATTTTTCAACGTTGCTCATCAAACACTATCTATTTTCATCAAAAACTTGCGAAAAAAACAAAAAAATTGAATTCTTGGGGGGTAGTTAGGTTTCTGGGGGAAGGGGGTATTCGGCCTTCTAGGGGTCACTGCATACCCCTTATGCCTACGTGTGGTCCTCACTAAGTGAACCACCACGTCCATGTGTGGTGTGACTATAGTATGTTTCATTTTACTTTGAGGTTTTTGAAAAAAATTTAGAGTGGCTACAAAAGTGCTTTAAACTAATGCGGTAAACGCGATCTTCTACAATACAATGAGTTACAGGAAGACATTTATTAAGTCGCCTTTCTGTATCAAACATCTAAATCACTTTTGTAACCCAATTTATGCGGATTGAATAAGAGAATACCTCAGTTCTGTTTCACACAACTTCGGTCATAAAGTTCAAAAATATTTCGGACAGTAAGCTGACAGATTGTGATTATAGCATTAATCTGATATTTAATCCACGTAACCAAACCTTGGCGTTGGGAACCCCCAAAATTCAATTTTGAAACTTTTTAAGTTTTTGTTCATAATTTTTTGATGCCAATGGATAGTGCTCGATGAGAAACGTTGAAAATGGTGTTTTTTCGCCATACTACCCTTTTTAAGGCAATTTTTTGACCTTTGAAAAATCATGCAGCCCCCCCCAGAAATTTCTAATTTCTTGCTGCCCACGTATGATCGTAACCCTAGGCCTACCATCGATGAAAATTCTTAGAATTTATGCACGAACTTATGTGAAACAGACACTAAATGAAACATACTATAGTGACTAGAGATTCATGCATTTTACTGCAGGCTACTCAGTGATAGGCGAACGAATCACAACAAAGTCGTACTTTACACCGTTATCGATGGGCGACTTAAACGAATGGGATACATACTGTAAACGTAGATAGAAATCATTTTAAAGATTCTCCAGTTATCATCATACGGGCAAGAAAGGGGCAAAAGAGATACCTATCTGTATATGCAGTCTGTCACACGAAACCCTATGCTGGGATCATAAATTCCGAGTCAAAGTAAATCGATCACAAAAGAGGCTTAACCTGAAGCAGCAATCATGATATATTTAGCAACCATTGAGAAGTATGTATTTGAAGTTTGACTATGCGAAATTACATCACAGTGGAGCACACCTGAGCTTGGGGGGTATGCACCCCCCAGAAATCAAAATACGCCCCCAGAATTCAATTTTTTGAAAACTTTTTTCCGTTTTTTTCGCAATTTTTTGATGCCAATGGATAGTGCTTCATGAGAAACGTCGAAAAATGGTGTTTTTATTGCTCTACCACCATTTTTAAGGCCATTTTTTGACTTTCAAAAAATCTTGCACCCCCCCCCCCAGAATTTTTTTGCTGCCCACGTATGGTGGTGACCTACACCCTAGCTTAAGCTCACGCGCTCGCACAAAAGGCGACTCGGGTGTAAAGCCCGGCCTATCAAGATAGCCCGGCCCTCTACTGCACGCACCTATAGTCTGTTTCATTTATTCGAGAGCTTTTTAGTCAATTCTTTCAAGGGCTACAGTAAGCTAAACAAGACGAATTACTGTACTCCAGCAGATCAGCTCAGTGAGGGCGAGTGGTTGCAATTCTTCCATTTTTAATGCACTAATACGCCCAAATAAATTTGATTTAGGCATTTAATCAGTGCTGGGACATACTACAGTAAGTGCGCTAAACAAAAAGCTATCGGCTAGAATCGAACCCGGGTTGCTTCGACTACAAGCAAGAGGTTTTACCACTAAGCTATGCGGCAGTTCGCGGCGTTTCTTAGCATCTTAGTCGATTGTGTTTAAAGTGTCGACTCAGGATGTGATGAATGCGCGATTTTTATCAGAGTTAATTGATCTGCTGGAAGACGAGAATAAATTATGCCGCAAAAATGTTGTTGAAAAACCCGTCTTTACCACATAGCTATAGTTAGATCTAGCGACCTACAGTAAATAAGAAAGAAGGGGTTACTGTAAGCTCCGAAAACATTTGCTGAAAAAGCTCTCGGATAAATGAAACAGACTATAGTGAAACTTACTTACTTAACCCCTTTTGAGATTAAGTACCTAAATAATGTAAGTTCCCCGGAAACCTAATTGAGGGCTCAAGAAGATTATTATTTAACTTGTTTTGGGACCGAATTCCGGTGCTTCAAAATATTGAAGGTTCCTAAGTATAGTGTAGCACAAGGACAGAATTCAACAGCACGGAAATTCAACCGAGCCCAACATCGTTAATTAAATAATTAATTTTTATAATATTTTTAGACAGAAAATTATGAAGCAATAAAAAACGCGACAGCATGAAGATGCATGCTGCCGACTGTCGTGTTACACTAATCGGTTAAAAACAACACTGTAATTACGAGGGCACATAGCCCGCCAACAGCATACAACAAATGCCGTTAAGGCACAGAAATAAAATAGCAAATGCGTAGGGGCGAAAAAGCCTGCCCACTACGCGACGAAGACGACGAGATTTCCCTGCAGCCATGCAGGGGAAAAACAAGGGAGACTAGTGGAGCCACTTATTTAGCTGAGATATCGTGAAACAGACTATAGCATAGATGGGCAGCACCAAAATTCTGGGGGGGTTGAAAGATTTTCAAAGGTGAAAAATGGTCTTAAAAGTGGTCGTATGGCAAAAAAAACACCATTTTTCGACGTTTCTCATCGAGCACTATACAATGGCATCAAAAAATCGTTAAAAAAGCAGAAAAAATTTTCAAAATTAGAATTGTGTTAGGGGGAGTATTTCAACTTCTAGGGGTGCACATCCCTCCACGCTCACATGTGGACTATAGTAATTAGAATTGAGTGCAGTAAAAGGCATCGCTGATGATTGACACTGGATACGAAAAATGTCCCTGAAAGGAAATCTATAGTGTTTCATTTTTTCGAGAGCTTTTTTTCAGTCAATTTTTATGAAGGATACAGTATGCGTGTGATTTACTGTAACCCGACAGACAACTTGAGTGGGAGCGAGTGGACCCACTTTTATTTTTGATGCACTAAACCGTTCATACAGACTTAGTTCAAGTATCTAAACAGTGCTGTAACATACTACAGAAAGTGCGCTTTATAAAAAGCTCCAAGGAGGAATCGAACCCGTGTTGCTTCGACGACAATCAGACGTTCTAACACTACGCTAAGCGGAGTTTTCTTCGATGTTGGAAATGCTAGCCTATTGTGCTTAACAGTCGATTTATGACAAGCTGGATGTGCGAATTCCATCTGCATAATGCATGATCTGCTGGAAGACGAGAATATGCCTTAAGGAATTTTATTGAAGAAGCCTTCATTCCTATGTAGCTGCAGAGATCTCTAAATAACCTAAAGTAAGTAGATATGATACATACTGTGGCCACGGAAAAGATTTGCTGAAAAACCTCTCGGATAAATGAAACAGTAGCAGAGGTGTACTACACAATTTAAAATTGATATTTTGAAGTTAAACCCGTGAGGTTAATGTTATATTGTATCTCAATCATATCGAATATTAACCAGAAAGTGAGCAAGAGCCCGAGTAGTCGGTTAGTACTACACACGCGATACAGAGCGGAAGATCCGGGAAACCGGTGAAGGTAAAACTTTGCTCTCGTAATGGAAGGTATGCGGCGCCGACCGTTACAAAACAGACTAAAACCAAAAATGTATGCCGAACTTGAATTTCGACAATTTGAACCAAAATATAAATTTCACGCTCTCATTTTACAATACGCGTCGGAATCGTATGCGATCAATTTATAGTGTAAACTGCAATTATTTGCCATGTGTGTAAAATGCGATTAAATTTTGCGCAAAGTAGATACTGCACTTCACATGATTAGTATAATTAATCCATAGCGCGGCAGCAACTGGAAACTACATATGGAAACTGCTAAGTTCCAGTATACGATAATTAATGGGATCCGCGAAGCGATTTGAATTAATTTACATTTAGGCACTTTGAATATTGCCGAAATAAAACACGTTTGGAAAAGGGTGGACAGCACCGAAATTCTGGGTAGGGGGGGGTGAAAAAATTTACAAAGGTCAAAAAATGGTCTTCAAAGTGGTCGTATGGCAAAAACACCATTTTTCGACGTTTCTCATTGAGAACTATCCAATGGCATCAAATAATCGCTAAAAAAGCAAAAAAAATTTTCTAAATTTGAATTCTGGGGAGGGGTATTTCAACTTCTGGGGGGTGCATACCCCAAACCCCCTACACCCATGTGTGCCAATCACCTACAAAACAGTGTAAAAAATAACGATAACCATTGCACTTTACAATACGCTCTAACAGTTGTTACGACGCATACTATTGTGTACATTCTTCAGATCAGATGACAGCGATTCAAATGGTGAGCACGACGAATCCAATATCGAAATCGCTGATTAAGACAGCCAAGAAAAACACGAAATAAAAACGTAATCAGGACGCAAAATGTTAATTACACCAAAGAAAAAACCGGCACAAGATTATGACGACAAAAATCAATTACAGTACACGTCGTAGGTGTCATAGAGGAATTAGGAGGATGCCCGCCCCAATCAAAGTCGGTTGTCCCGCATACCCACGCGTTGGCGTCGGGGAGGGGGGTCAAAGGGGGTCTGGCTGAAGTACACCCTCCGAAAATCTGGCGGATCCCCACATCGATTATTGAATTCCCGGTACTATTTTTCGGCAATTTTCTCCCACCGGATCCCCCCCCAGAATTCGGCTGCTACCCGTCTATGATAATACCCCCAAAGGCTTAGATTCGTACACCTCCGCTTTTGGCAAAAAATAATGTTTTTTCGCCAATTTTTGGCAAAAATTACCGTTTTTAGCCAATTTTCGGCGAAAATTAATGTTTTTTCGCCAATTTTCGGCGAAAATTACCGTTTTTTCGCGAATTTTCGGCAAAAATTATCGTTTTTCGCCCAATTTTCGGTCAATTGATGAAACAGATTTATTCCTCCATCCATATATACATATAGAAGAGGAGTTTAGAAGAAGATCCAATTTCCAAAATCGGACGTCCCCTTAACCCGCCCCTAAGTCCACTTACTCCCCTGAGTTATTAACTTAGATTAAATAGCGCTTTTGACCATTTTTACGCGCTTTTTGGCCATTTTGGCTAAAAATTCGAGGTAATTACCCGAACCGCAAAAAACGACCGGCGACGTACGTCCCATACACAATTTGAAGCTATTCCACGTCGTATAAATGCTATATAAAATTAGAATTTTAGAACGACGTCCTAGCGGCGGCCATGTCGTCGGCGATCATATTGCTTAATTTCTCGACGTCGTCGACGTCCGGATGTCGTCGCATGATGTCGGCGATCAGATGTCGCGGAAATACGGCGCTCAATTTTGCGATCGTCTGATCGCGACGCTCGATCAATCGCGGATCGTGACGCTCCTCGACGCTCGCGTTTATGACGCTTGCCGTTGACGTCGCGGCCGCCGCCGACGGCGCGCGAGTCGTCGCCTTTGCCGTCGCGACGTCGCTCGGCGGCCAAGGTGGCCGTCGAACGATCGTCGACATAAGCGGAGGCGGCGGAAACCTGCCCAAATGGCCTTTTGATGGCATACACGTGAGAGCGGGGATGGGGGATCCCCCACCCAAAGTTGCCCTTATTTCTGAATAAAAAAATCAAATTTTTTGGCCGTTTTTAGGCATTTTTTAGACAAAAATTGGAGCCCATTTACCCCCTCCCTAAAAATGGCCGAGTATCTCCACACAAAATTTTGAGCCGTTAGATGTATGTGGGGTCTAGAGATGTTTCAAACATGCACATGGTCAGAAGTCCCGGGAGGGTGTAAGCCGTGTTTCCTTGAAGGCAGGCACGTAGCTGGCCCTCCTATCTTGGGGGGACCTACACAAATTTTGGGGGGGTCTAAACCAAAAATAGTACAAAATAACGTGAAAAAAGTCCTATTTTTCCGGTTTTTTCTGAATTTTGGGGGGGGGGTGTTCGGACCCCCCATTCCCCTCACAGCTACGTGCCTGCTTGAAGGGGTGAATACTCAATCTTGCTATTTAATGTCAACTTCTGATACTTATGTAAATTCGTTGTATTATGTTCTTCATGAAATTTTGTGTTGAAATTTGCACGGAAACAAATGAAGATAAGGACGATAAAATGACCCGCGGTGACACTGAATATACAGGGTGGGCCACGTATCTTTGACCAGGCAAGTAGCTGGCCGTCCCATTTGGGGGACCAAGACCAATTTTTTGGGGGTCTAAGCCAAAAATGCCAAAAATAGCACAATAAACGTCTTAAAAATCCTATTTTTCCGATTTTTTCTAAATTGGGGGTGTCCTAAACCCCCATTCCCCCAGATATACGTGCCCGTCTATGACATATTTTGTTTCAATACAGCTGATCAAATTTTTTTCCTGTGAACACAAAACTTTGTCAGTATTTGAAGAAAACATAAAAGATTTACCCTACAATGTTTGACATTGTCAAATCTTACAGTTCTCTAAATGACGATTGTTGCATTTGAGTGAGATGAATACCCCCAAAAATCAATTCTTGATTTTAGTTGTTGTTTTTTCCATAATTGTTTGATGCCAATGGATAGTGCTCGATGAGGAACGTTAAAAATGGTGTTTTTTCGCCATACCACCATTTTTGAGACCATTTTTTGACCTTTGAAAAACCTTGCACCCCAGAATTTTGGTGCTGCCCAGTGCCCACCTATGGTATGCATGCACCCCCAAAGGCCGAATACTCCCCTCAAAAACAATTTTTTCCCGCGATTTTTTGATGCCAATGGATAGTGTGTGCTCTATAGATAACGTTAAAAAATGGAGTTTTTACCACCATTTTTTGACCTTCACAAAATCTTGCACACACACCCCCAGAATTTAGGTGCTGCCCACCTGTGGTGAGTATGCGTTTCGAAAGTGCTTTTTAGAAAGAAAACTCCATAACCCCAGAGTGCATATGTGACCACACGTGGGCGTGGGGGGGTTTGGGGGGTATGCACCCCCAGAAGTTGAAACAACCCCCAAAAATCAAAATACCCCCCCAGAATTCAAATTTTGAATTTTTTTGCTTTTTTAGCGATTTTTTGATGCCATTGGATATTGCTCGATGAGAAACGTCGAAAAATAAAGTTTTTTTCGCCATACGACCACTTTTAGGACCATTTTTTTACCTTTGAATATTTTTCACCCCCCCCCCCAGAATTCCACTTATGTGTGTGACCTGTTTCAACCCCGCGCCCTCCTCCCTCAAAATTTCCGTGTTCCGCATGCTTAGTAAAGCAGATTCCATTTCAGACCCAGTTTCCATCCAGCCAGTTACCGCTTTTTTAGAACGAACCGGTTCCAAACAATCATGTTTAGAATGAGAATTCTGGTGGTCTGATCGAAACCTTTCTAAATAGATCACTTTTTGGATTCGGAAACGATTTTTTGATCAAACGGTGCCCGTTCTTCCTCGGACGTAAAAACGTAAAAAATTCCAAGAAAGTTAAAAAAAGCAAATCACACATAACATAGTCAAGAAATGAGTATAGCGCCGAAAATTCGACACTTTTGGGCCAAAATATAGCGACATATGTAAATACGCTCAGAAAAGCACACAGTGAGGGGTTTTTTCAGAAAATCGACGATTCTGGTAAGTCGGCAGCATACGTGGGCGTGGAGGGCGGTTGGGATGTGCACCTCTCCCGCCAAAAAAAGACCGAACATCCCCCAGAATTCAATTTATTAAGTTTTTTGTTTTTTTCCGCAATTTTTGATGTCCAATGGAGTTTTTTATCCATACAACCATTTTTAAGCCATTTTTTTACCTTTGAAAAATCTTGCACACCCAACCATAGATGGGCGGCACCAATATTCTTAACGGGGTACAAGATTTTTGAAGGTCAACAAATGACCTTAAAAATGATGGAATGGCGAAAAAACACCATTTTTCAACGTTTCTCCACTATCCATGGGCACAAAAAACTTGCGGAAAAAACCAAAAAAATTAAAAATCGAATTCTGGGGGGTATTTTGGTTTTTCGCGGTGCATATCCTCCAAACCCCCACGCTCAGGTATGCACCTACCCCCAGAATTTTGATGCTGCCCACCTATGGTCGGCAGGCATTTTGCGGGGTCAGTCAGCTGCCATTCTGCGGGGTCGAACCCAGCCCCCAGGACACGTATATATCATACACGCACATACACGGGAGGGGAGTGGGTGACCCCCGCTGAAGGGTCAACCACACAGGTACTGTCCGTAGATTTTAAGAGGGAGGAACGCTTTTCGCATTATTTTTGGGTAAAATAATAATATGTAATGTCGAAATTTTTCCGGCACGCGCCCGATTGATACTAAATACCACACCTGGGCGTGGGGGGTATGCACCCCCGAAAAACCAAAATAATCCCCCAGAATTCAATTTTTGAAAATTTTTTTCGTTTTTTTCGCAATTTTTTGATGCCAATGGATAGTGCTGGATGAGAAACGTCGAAAATGGTGGTTTTTTCGCCATACCACCATTTTTAGGGACATTTTCTGACCTTCAAAAAATCTTGCACACCCCCCCCAGAATTTTCTTGCTGCCCACGTATGCTCAATACTCTTATCTGTCTTTAGTCAAAAACCGCCTTAAATCGTTCAATTATGGTTTGAATAGCGCGAAAATTTTAAACACTATATTTACTGTTTTGAATTTATCGGATTTTACTCCCCCGTCTTCATCCTATTTTAATGTGACGTCAAAATTACGGGTTTACCTGGCGAACATTCGCCCGGCGTACGACGACAAGCCGCCGGACGACGTCGGCCAACGATGCGTCATCGACGACGACGACGACGGTGGTGCGACGAAACCGTATCGCGCCGGCGCCGGTTGACGATTGAAGTACCGGAACGATCGGAAATTCGACTCGCCGGTCCGGGGAAAAACCGGATCCGGCGGCGCCGGTTGCGACAAAACGTCGTCGATTTCGTGCAACAGCGACCGGCACATGTCGGCGTTCATTTGACGCGACGGCTGCGGCACGACTTCGTCGCGCCGGAAACGCAAAAGTCCTTCAACGCCGGACCGTTTTTACCCAACGGATCGAACGGTATCATCAGCGTGTCGCCCACCCACGAATACATCAATAACCTGAGGCAAAAAATTTGCGCAGCATATAGTTCGTGATGGGGTCATACCTGGGCGTGGGGGGAAGGGTTTGGGGGGGATTCAGCCCCCCTCCAAATTCAATTTTTGAAAATTTTCTTGGTTTTTTCTCGCAATTTTCTAATGCCAATGAATAGTGCTCGATGAGAAACGTTGAAAAATGCTGTTTTCCTCATACCACCATTTTAAGGCCATTTTTTGACCTTCAAAAAAATCTTGCACCCCCAGAACTTTGGTGCCGCCCACCTATGGTGGATGTAGGACAGATACGAACCATAGGTGGGCAGCAATAAAATTCTGGGGTAAGTGTTTTTCAGAGATAAAAAAAATGAAAAATGGTCTCAAAAATTGTGGTATGAAGAAAAAACGCCATTTTTCAACGTTTCTCATTGAGCATTATCCATTGGCATCAAAAATTGCGAAAAAATAAAAAATTTTAATGATTGAATTCTGGGAGGGGGAATTTGTTTTCTGGTGGGTAGGGGGTGTTCGGCCTTCTAAGGGGTGCATATCCCTCCCCACGCCCACGTCTAGGAGGTCAGCCGCTCTAGGAATGGGAGACAAAGAAGAGTTTTATCGGCCAAAATGTCCTCAAAAACTGGTACAAACGCTAAAATAGCGTTAAAACTAGATTTTCCATTCTTTCTGATCAAGTTCAAGCACTTTTGGAGAAAATTTTCATTTGTATCCAGTTTTAGCCTTCATTTTACCTCATTCTCTCTCGAAAATTCCTCATATTTCTATTCGGGGGAGAGGGGTCAAGAACATAGGTGGGCAGCACCAAAATTCTGCGGGGGGGGGGTGAAAAAATTTATGGGGGGTGAAAAAATTTTTAAAGGTCAAAAAATGGTCTTAAAAGTGGTCGTATGGCGGAAAAACACCATTTTTCGACGTTTCTCATCGAGCACTATCCAATGGCATGAAAAAATTGCTGAAAAAGCAAAAAAAATTTTCTGGGGGGTATTTTGATTTCTGGGGGGGGGGGTATTTCAACTTCTGGGGAGGGGGGGTGCATACCCCCAAACCCCACGCCCATGTGTGGTCAAGAAGACCTTTCAATCCCCGGCTGCACGTCTGGACTGGACTACATTATTTTTTTTGTGATTTTTTTAGTTTTGTTTTTTAAATATTCCAACAACCCGTTGTAAGCGTAGAAAAAAATTGGTCAGGTCAGAAGTCTTAGACCAAGCCGACCTGGATAGGTCAGCCAGAAAAGTGTTTTGGGCGAAAATAGCGATCAAAATCTGGTATATACATAAATGCCAAAAATTGTAAACTTTATACTAATCCCCAATTTATAGTCCATTTGACATTTGCAGAAAAATTTCGACTTCAGTCAATTCTGCTTATTTTTCCAAGAAAATCTTTCTACTGAGGGCATAAGACCCTCAAAAGCGTGCATGGGTTGGGCAGCAGCTAAATTCTGTGGCCCGAATGGTGTAAAATTGGCAATAATAAAAAAACGTACCGAAAATCCAATTCTGGGGATCTTTTGATTTTTGGAGGGTCTGCCAAATTCTCGGGGATGTAAACTCCCCAGCCTCCCCCGCGCCCCCGCACGTGTCCGACATCCCTTCCGCACGTGATTCGAGAATCTTGAAATACAGAATAAGTGAGTGAATTCAGCGAAATCCTATGTTTTTAGCAAGTAAAATATAAAACCTATGAAAAATGTTTATGTGATTTTTCTAGTATTTTCCGACCGATTTCGATCAAAAAAGTGGGATTTTCAACGATGTAAACAAAAAAGATAGACAAATGCTTACTAGTAGAAGACACAAGAATTCGAAGAAAATTGCCGAAAAACGGAACTTGTCGATTTATTTCGGCTCATTTCACCGAGCTTCACGGGAAGCCGTAAACATGAGGTTTCAATAAATAAATTCAAGCCTAAAACGCTCTAAAATTAATCCGTCCTTCCAGTTCATAAACAAAAGGCTACGATGGATAGACCGTGCGAAAAAATTTTTTGGGCAAATTTGCATTAAGTTGTACAGAATTACTTTTTTTATATTTTCATAATTTTCGGCCCGAGTTGTCAATTTGTCAATTTTGTTGTTTTTTTTAATTTTTTTTTAATTTTTTGATTTTGGAGGGTTGCCAATTTCAGGCATCCTACCCATTAGCAAAAAAATGGACGAAAAAATGCGGGATTTGTCCCACAAGCCCACCTGTTGTGTACAGTATCCCTCCATTCCGGATGCGCCGCTATGACGTCCCTGTAATTGTCCTTCGATACGATGACGCCGCCGTAATTATGGGCATACTGTACAATCATGCTAAAATACGTTTATTCGTGCGAAACGATACAAAAACGTTAGAATATGTCAAAATTAAATTTTCACCAATTATTTGAGTTGAGGACGATGAGCAGGCGTGTAACAGTGGGAATGAGGGATCCCAAGAAATTAAGTCGGCCCTCCAGCCCCTCCCCAAAGTCGGGAAATTTTGACAACCGCATCGCCCCTCCCGAATTTTGGCGGAAACTTGCGTTTTTGACCATTTTTTGCCAAAAATTTGAGGTTATTCACCGCCATCCCCCAGTGGCCAAAGGCCTTATGTGTAACGGCTCGAAATTTTGGATGAGGGTCCCCAGCACACCTGGGCGTGGGGGGTAGGGTACCCCCCCCCCCGAGAAACCATCCCCCCCCCAGTATTCAATTTTTGAAAATGGTGTTTTTTCGCCACACCACCATTTTGAGGCTATTTTTCGACCTTTGAAAAAACATGGCACCCCCAAAATTTTGGTGCCGCGCACCTATGGTCCCCGGCCATTTCAGGTAAAATTTACTTGCAATTTCGGCCAAAAACAGCCAAGAAAACGCAGGTTTTTCCAATATCGGGGAAGGAAGGTGGGCCGAAAATTTTCTGGCTTCGGGGATGGGGAACGTCGAGCGTGCGTTGGGGATCTCCCATACCCCTATGTACGCCGAGGACCCCAACCCCGTTCCACCCTTAATTTCGAGCTGTTACATGTCTGCTGAGGATAGTAAACAAATAATAACAAATTTTAAATTTCAAAATTCAATTTAAATTACAAATTTAACAAATTCAAATTTCCAACCCCACCCCTCCTATTATGAAAGAGGGTCCTTTTCCTACGGTATGTCACTGCCACATTATTACACAATGAAAAAATAAATAAAATATGTCCATTCTGATGGGATTTTGCGAGAACCCTAAATATAGGCACTTAGCGTCGAATAAAGGCACGCTCGAAATAGCGAGGAGCGCTAAGCTTTAGTTAAGGTAAAGGTTGATTAAAGGTAGACTTAAGGCCGAGTAAAGGTTATGTTAAGGTAAGGTGTTAAGGCAGAACTAAGGAGAAATGAAGAAAGGAAAGGTTTTTAAGGCTAAGTTTAAAATTGAAGTAAGTTTTTTTTTAATTTCTAACGTTGAGGCTTTGACATCCTATAAACTTGACTGGGCGGAAAGATTTTACGATTATTTGGCGAAATATAATTACGAATAGAAATTAAAATAAAATCAGAACGTAAATGAAATAAGAATAAAAATAGTATATATAAACTTTTTAAAATTAAATTTTGAATTTTAATTTTTTATTAAATCTTGAGCTCTTGAGAGTGAAGCGTATTTTATCCTCTAATCTTATGATTAAAGAGTCCCCATCACACCTTAGCGTGGGGGGTTTGGGGGTATGCACCCCCAGAAGTTGAAATACCCCCCCCTTCAGAAATCAAACCGCTTTTTTTAGCGATTTTTTGATGCCATTGGATAGTGCTCGATGAGAAACGTCGAAAAATGGTGTTTTTCTCGCCATACGACCACTTTTAAGACCATTTTTTAACCTTTGAAAATTTTTCACCCCCCCCCAGAATTCCGGTGCTGCCCACCTATGGTCCCCATGCTTACAACCTATTCTAATACAAACGATTTTCGGATATTCTTTGCACTTTTTTCGAATTCGATTTTTCTCCTAATTATGAATATTTTCATTTTATCGGCAAACAAATGCAAGTTATTCCATCGTATCGTCTGGCGCATAAAATATATCATAGTAGCCTGAAATTTACAGCATTCAAACTTATACGCAACAGTGTGTGTTATTCCTTCAAGGTTTTCAAAAGATTTAGCCAAAAAAATAAATCATTAAATCGAATTGCTAAAAAATACTAAAAAATATCAAATTATTTAAAAATACGTTAAAACTTGAATTAAACGTACCTGAATCAAATAAGCGAATACGTTTAACCAGATTATTAAATTAATAAATAAGATTTTAGAATAAAAAAACGTATTTTATTGAAAATTTAAATTACAGAACGTTCATATAGCCACGATGAACAACAAGAGCCATAAGCGAGAGAGAGATCAGTTGGAACCATACATGGGCAGCACAAAAATTCTGGGCGGAGGGTCAATATGGGGTAAATCGACAAAAAAATATAATTCTGGGAGAGGGGTCTACAGTAATCTGCGGGGAGTATTTCGATTTTTTTTGGGGGGGGGGTACAACCCTTTAAACCCCTCACACCCATGCGTGGTTGGAACCAGACATACACGTCCGAGCAGTGGCGTAGCTGCCCCTTCTGAATTTTGAGGACTATAACTTTGGAGTCGAATATCTCAACAACTAGTTGTAGATAGGAAAAAATTATGTTTTTGAGCTTTTCAGAGCAAGATCTACGTATGAAATGAAGAATTTTTAAAAAATCTAACATTATTCGAATTATATGGAAAAATATGCTGTACGAATAAAATATTGGGCTTTTTAGTTCAAAAAAGTGTGCTAAAATTTAATCAGACGATCTGCCAGATGCGCTTTGATAATTTTCATTTTTTCCGCTCGGGGACCTTTGTATAAAATACTCGCCCTTTCCGAAATTTTGGGAGAACTAGTCCCCCACCTCGATCCCCCCGCAAACACAACACTGGGTTGGAGGGTTCTACACCCAGTATGCAAAAATGGGAAATTTGATGGAAAAAATGAGGCAAAGTGAAGGCCTAAAATGGATGGAAATTGCAAACTTTCTTCAAAAAGTACTTTAAATCGAATAGCAACTGTCTAATAACTAGGGACCGGATTTTTATGTGCAAAATAATCGTGAATTATGTGCAAAATTATGTGCTAAAAAATGGCTAATTATGTGCAGAATTATGTGCAAAAATGATGGTTTTTTCGTCAAATGGAGCTTTTTTATTATCATAAAAATGTACATCAACATAATCTAAAACGTACGAAAATACATTTCAATCAAACAGAAATTTGTTGAACATAACAACGTTCAACATTTCAATATAATTTTTACGAACGAGTATTTTCGTCAGGAATGTGACGCTTTGTATATTTTTCCAAAAAGATTTCTACGTCTGACGAATTCAATTTAAACAATGGTATACCAGAATGGATAAAAGCTCGAGTCAAATCTAGCTCAAATTCCTTGGTAGCTTTCAAGGCTATTTCTGAGTTACAAAGCGCATCCGCAATAAATGATTGTTTAGAGCTACCATCGGATTTTGGAAGTAAATTTTGGTGGCGTGAACTTTTGAGATGCTGATTAATCAAGCCTTTTTAGTGCTTTTCATCAACTCGAATAACATAATCGCATAGATCACACTTCAAAATGGTCCCATCCGTAACAATTCGATCAGATGCAAAATTTTTTGCCAGAGCCTTAAGTTTAAATGAACTAATTTTCGGCATCTTTCAAAATCGCTCGCAAGCAACCAAACATTTATTTTTTATTCGCGTACCTAACCTAGAGTAAATACCTGGCGAAAGTAAATGCTGAAAGCAATGTAACTTGATTGTGCAAAGTCTACAAATTGTTTTAAATGCAAAATTATGTGCGATTTTCTTAAAATAGTATTTTATGTGCAATTATGTGCAAAGGCAGCCAATTATGTGCAATTATGTGCAAACAACATGGCCCCGAATGCTTCAAAAACATGTTTCTTAAGCTTTTCCAGCCTTCCTGAGCTTCGCTGAAGCTTTAAAAAAATTATGCGCAGCACATAAAAATCCGGTCTTTAGTGATAACGTAGTTTTAACGCTATTTTTAGCGCATCTACGAGTCTTTGAAGTCATTTTGGCCCCAAAAAGCTCGATTTTTGACTCCTCAGGCCGGCTGATCCCTCAGATTGACCGTGCTTTGCATCTTTGGTTGGAACCATAGATGGGCAGCACCGAAATTCAGGGAAGGTGAAAAAAATTTTCAAAGGTCAAAAAATGGTCTTAAAAGTGGTCGTATGGCTAAAAACACCATTTTTTGACGTTTCTCATCGAGCACTATCCAGTGGCATCAAAAAATCGCTAAAAAAGCAAAAAATTCAGAATTTGAATTCTGGGGGTATTTTCGATTCTCGGGGGGTATTTCAACTTCTGGGGGTGATTCCCCAAGTCCTACGCCTATGCGTGGCTGGAACCTAGGTCGATATTCCAACATGTCAAGTCGAGCCACACATGATCTCGGGTTAATTTAAAAACGTATTTTATCATCATCAAGCTGCTAAATTTTTGAGTTGAGAAAATTTGTTATAAATGTTAACTGAAGTTTTCCGTAAAATAATTTCAACACATTTCTCGATTTCTTGGAAATCGACCACAACACCGGGCCATCCTCTGGTTCAAAGCTCGGACGCACCAAACATGCCCAGCGCGGAAATTTTGTGGAGGATAAAATTATGAAGCGCCTTCTTGGGTCCAAAAATGGTAGACACGCATCAAAAACATTGTTTAGCCTTTCTGACAATGCTGATACTTTCTAGAGCACAAAAACATAAGGAAATTTCAGTTAAAAAAATCAAAAAGTCGGAACGAATTGAACAAAATATAGTCAAAATATGAGCATAATGGCGCGAAGCGTCAAAAATCAGGCACTTTGGGCAAATAGATACCCAACAACGCGCATAAAAAAGCATCTTTTCTACAAATTTTTTACAAAAGTTGGGAAAATTCAAAAAATCGCCAATTCTGGGGGAGGGTAAGAGAATTTTTGTGGGGCGGGTGAAAATTTTTGTGTGCAAAGGGGGGGGTAGAAAATGGTATATGGATAACTCGCCCCAACTTTTCGCCCCCACAACTCGTCCCTCCACAACTCGCCCCCCGCACAACTCACCCCCAAATCGATTTACCCCCAGAATTGAATTTTTGGCGCTAGTTTTGGCAATTTCGCTCATCAGCCCCCCAGAATTGGGCCCTACAACCCCGACTTGCTGGTCTAGTAGCGGGGATCAATCAAGCATTGGATTATATGTATACGCATATGCTGGTAGGCGTCGAATTGATTTATCAATTGTCAAACATTTGAGACAGGATTGAGGCTGACCGTTTCTGATAATTTTTCCATTCAGAAAAATTAGGTACGTTCGAAATTCAAAATCCGGAACTAGAATTTTTCCATTTATTCGAAGATGAAACGCGTTTCTATTTTTCAATTTTCATTTTTTTCAAATTCTAGCAATCCGCAATTTTGCAAGAGCATTAGGACAATTTCTAATCAATAATTTTTATTGCACATAGGTAACGCTAATTCCACAGCTTTAGCTATCAACCAATCGAACGTTAGATTTTCTAGTGAAACAATTGCTATCATAAACGGGCAGCGCCCCATAAAAACTCAGGGAGGGGGGGGGGGTGGGTGCAAGATTTTTCGAAGGTCAAAAAACGGTCTTAAAAATTGTGGTATGGCGAAAAAACACCATTTTCCAACGTTTCTCATCGAGCACTTTCCATTGGCATCAGAAAATTGCGAAAAAAACCGAAAAATTTTCAAAAATTTGAATTCATGGGGTATTCAGCCTTCTGGGGGTGTACATATACCCCCAAGCCAAGCCCCTCCACACCCACATATGGCAGCGCCTAGATTCTGGGGTTCAAAAACTTTCAATGGACAAAAAGTGGCAAATTGGCGTATCGGCGACACCATTTACCGACGTGAGCTCTATCAAATGGGAACACTAAGATCGAAAGAACGACAAAACGTTTAAAATGTAATTCTAGGGTTTTTTCAAATTCTAGTGGGGTCTTTTGGATTCTTAGATCCCCACAATCCTCTCCTCGTGCTATGTCTGCTGACATATCGACCTAATTTTTACCCTTTCTGTCAAAAAAGGCAAAAAAATTGCATTCGAAATCGAATTTTCGGCCGGCCAAAAAGTCAAGGAGGCGAATTTTAAGCCACAGGCAGGCGTGGATTTAGCGAGGGCGCGGTAGGGGATGTGCGGCCCCCTGTCGTCAAAAAATAGTTGGCGCAGTAGAGAATAATGTGCATTTTTTGATAATTTCAGCCGTTTTTTTACCATGATTTTTTCAAATTTTTCCGGCGCAACGCGCTGGGTAGTACTCATTAATGGTATTTACTGCCTTTCTGCATTCTAAAAACTTTATTTTTACGTAAGTGGAGTAGCTTATTAACAGAACAAGGTTTTTTAGTTCTTAAACTGATTTCTCGAGTATTTTTCCGTGCTTTCTGCCGATTCTTGCATTAAGTTTGCGCGTTTTTCGTAAAAAAATTTCAGAATTTTCCACGTTTTACGGATCACAAATGATTCTGTCTACCAAAAGACGGAAAAATGGATACTTAAGGCCATACCCGAGCAATGGCTGACGGTTCGCCCCTGTCCATCTTCCAGCCAAAAGGGTGGGTGGGTCCCTAGGCCTGCGGGGCACTGTCCCGAAAAAGAGGTAGGGTCCGTGCCTTATGGTATCATTCAGCTTGATCAGTGGGTCAGTCAATGAAAAAAAGGTGGGTCCATCCATGAAAAAGGTGTCAAACAGTGTAATAAGATGGTTCCTGAGCATGTTTTGCAACCTTATCATGATATACTGTATCTAGCATTTCCTTAGATTATCTCCAAAAATTTTCTTCCTGTACAAAACAGCCCCGTCCAAGTCACCCCTTCGGCCCCGACAGCTTTTGGTTCGGCCCGTCCTGGTGATGGGCCGATATGGGGCATTGCCCAGGTGCTTGAGGCGCCAATGTGCGGACTTTTTGGACAATTCTCGACACTATTGGGAAAATTTTGGGCTCCGCCCCTTGCCAGAAAATCCTGGACCCACCATACATGCAAGACGGGGGTGGGGGGATCCCCCACCCACAGTCGGACGTCCCCCTACCCCCAAAGTCAGAAAATTTTTAGACCCCCCAATTTAAAAAACAATTTTTTTGGCTGTTTTTAGGCGTTTTTTGGCCGTTTTTGACAAAATTTGAGGTCATTAACCCCCCCCCCCAAATATGGCCGGGACCCCCTAATTTCGAGCCGTTACATGTATGAATCCCACCCCGCCCCTCTAACGTGCAAGATAGTTTTATGCTAACTTTATCGACGTCGTAGCACTGAAAGTTACGCAACCATGGGCCGTTTCAATTTTCTGCTTTCGGCGTAAAACGACCAAGCCCCGTTTCTCCATCCAATCTAATAAATACTGATCGGTCATTGGTCGCTTGGGGTTGTGAGGATTTTGGGACTGACGAAATTCGGGTACGAAAGCCCAGACGCGGTGGCCCATTTTTATGAAATGTAAACAGGACAGCAGCACGCCGCGGCACGAAAATACCTGATTCTTACTGTGCCTTAATACGTCAAGCGCGCTTATCTAACTAAAAATTTTATGGTTGTAAAGTACAGTTAAGGTCCGGTATCCCCCAAAAGGTGATATATTTCGACCCCACCCTCGACTCGTGACATTTTGGCAAAAACTGTTTATTTTTTGGCCAAAAACAACCTCGTCTCGTTACATATATCATGTCATGAGCAAAGGTATATATAAATTCGGGCAGTTTTAGACAAATTATTTATGTATATACTAAGGATGCACCGGGGCCGCCTTTTTCACCGGGGCCGGGGTCCCGGCGCCGGTATCAGAGACCGGGACCAACCGATGCCAACTATATTTGCTATATTCCAGATATAACACGTATAAATATGTTTTTGGCAAAATGTGACGTATGCGAAATAGCGTCTGGGCTTAACTTAAATATTCATTCATATATATGTAAGTAGCATTTATCATGTTTTGTATTAGCTCAAAGTCATGTAATCACGCGTAATTTCTCACTCAACTATTGATTTGTTATCTTACAGAAACGTCCATTTTAACTTTATATAATTAACTTTATACAAACTTTATATATCAAATGTATAAAACATTTTGACTTTGTACAAACTTAATATATAAAATGGCATCACTGGCAAGGAAATATCTTAGCCCCCCGCCCACGAGCACCCCGAGTGAACGCTTGTTCAGTACAAGCGGCAATATTTGCTCGGATTCCGTGCTCGTTTGCTGCCTGAGCGATTAGAAACGCCAGTGTATTTGGCGAAAAACTTGAAGATTATCGAGTTCGACATTATTAAAGTGCTGCGGCTATAAACGTGAATAAGCTAAATTTCTGAAATAAAATTTGCGACCAATGTTTTGTTATACATGAATGATATGCACAAGCGATTATGCACGATTTTTCCGCAAAATATCGCCGTCGAACAAAAAACGTTGAGATTATTCTTGTATTAGGCTAAAAGTTGCGAATTTTGGCCCGGGCCCGAGGCCTGGCTACATTTGCATCCCCAGTACATACACGTGATATCGTACGCAAAGCAGATGCAGATTAAAATTTAAGCCCCCCCCCCCCCCCCCCCCCCCCCCCCCCCCCCCCCCCTCTCTCTCTCTCTCTCTCTCCTCTCTCTCTCTCTCTCTCTCTCTCTCTCTCCCTCTCTCTCTCTCTCTCTCTCTCTCTCTCTCTCTCTCTCTCTCTCTCCCCCCCCCTCCCCCCCCCCCCC
This sequence comes from Mermis nigrescens, assembly GCA_036768485.1. Taxonomy (NCBI): domain Eukaryota; kingdom Metazoa; phylum Nematoda; class Enoplea; order Mermithida; family Mermithidae; genus Mermis; species Mermis nigrescens. The sequence goes on from JAVLUZ010000341.1 coordinate 1,881,036, forward strand.
CCCCCCCCCCCCCCCCCCCCCCCCCCCCCCCCCCCCCCCCCCCCCCCCCCCCCCCCCCCCCCCCCCCCCCCCCC